>JACEEZ010006120.1:0-226867 GCA_016584305.1 Chionoecetes opilio | reverse complement strand
GCGTGTGCCCCCACATTATAACCTACTTGCGCAGCAACAAGCCGTTTTCGCATTCTTTATTCTCGTTTTTCCGAGCATTGCTTATTGTATTTTGACAAGCGTTTGCCAGACGCAGCAGTACTGTCTTAGAAAATAGTGTGAACATCGCCCAAATTTTACATGCCAATATACATGTAAAAAATATATTAAGCTTTGCTACTCGAGGCGAGTAATTTGCATTAAATTGCTATTATAGAACGTTCCATCGTAATGCATGTCATCCATATAATTAGTAGAACAACAGAAGAACTATATTTTTTGGTATTCAGATGCGGGGCATCAATGTTTATCGCGAAATTAATTTATGAAAAATATTAGTCGCGGAGCCAAAACACAGTAGACCAACCTTAAGTTAAAACTGCCAGCGACCACTGGCATTTCTCGAGTTTCAGATCATTGGAATTCTCGCAACCCACTTTTTTTTCTCACAGTTCTCGCTAATAGGCTGCTAAAAAAAAAGAGAAAAAAAAGTGATCGGATCATCTTATAAGTGGGCTTAAAACCTTCCCCTGGTCAACCTGATTCCAAAACTGTGACATATGATGGGATTCCGCCACAGGGGCGGCACCTATCGCGGACAGACAGACAGACAGACAGACAGACAGACAGACACACACACAAACACACACACTTTCGCTTATATTATTATAGATGTAGGTCATTTATCTATACTAGTCAGTGATAACTTCGATCATAGACCACTGTGGTACAGATACAGTGGTATATATGTTCCTTACATTTTATTTACCATGTAGCTATGTGGCGGTGAATGTGATACCCTGATAAATAATATCACCAAAACACAAGTCATATTATTTTCTCATGTAGGTCATTTATTTATACTAGTCAGTGCTAACTTCGATCATAGACGATTGTGGTACAGATACAGTGGTATATATGCTTCTTTACATCTTTTACCATGTAGCTATGTGGGGATGAATGTTCTCTGTTCCGCCACTTGCCAGGACCTCCTTCTGGGTTAACAAAAAGCGACGGTGCAGTCCATTGTGGCAGCCTTCACGCGGCGGACTGTGTTGTTAACTAATGCCACAAAAAGTCTCAGGTGAGTAACTAAGCAAGTGGTGGAAAAAAGTTGAATTAGGCAAATATATAAAACAACAGTTTCAGTGTAAAAAGGCAAAGGTAAATGGATTTTAGATGACAGCAGACAAATTTCCTTATCCTTCCTAAAGGACTAAAAACCCCTCATACACCACAGCTTCTCCCACAATGGTGTACGGCTCTTCAATTGTGCCCCAAGACACATTCGGGACCTAACGGGCGTCACCACGGACACCTTCAAACATCCCCTTTGACAAGGGGGCTGGCTGACATCCCAGACCAACCACCCACCCCAGGCTACAGTAGCTCCCATGAAAAACACTTTACCTTCGTGGTCCTGGAGGCAAGGAACAGGGAGAGTACATACTACACCTGGAATGAGTGGAGGCCCACCTCAACTCCCCCGGATAACGGGCAAGATTCTTCAAAGGTATCAAAGGTAAGGTAAAGGTATCGGGTTTCTACGGGCTCGCTGTCCTTGCCGACTAAGGCGTTTTACTGGTACTTTAATGGCATTCAAGCACGACTACATAAGCAGACAGTAAGGAAGAAGCATACAGTAAGCGAAGGATTAAAGGTTAGGAAATGGTCAAGAATGTTGGGGTGTCTCCAAGGCAGTCAGGAGCACAGATTTGAAGTTTGACAAAGACGTGATGTAAATTACTGTCATACATTTAAACTTTGTTGAACACGTATAAACGAACGACGCCCCTCAAGAGTTCGGGTTTATGAGGGGGACAACTGATCTCCTATAAACAAAACTATCGGATATGCGATCGACCATTTCCCCACTTGGTTCGGTTTATCGACAGTTTACTGTATATATATATATATATATATATATAGTTGATATTCTTGGGTTTGATACAGTTAAATTTTCAGGGTGGCAAAGACCTGCCACCCTAAAATATCAACATGTATCAACCTAAGAATATCAACTAAGAATCTTCCTACCAGCCCAGGGAGGGCAGGCATACACAGACAGTCACGGGAGCTACACTCTCACCATGCCTAGCCTGATGATGCCAAGTGCCATTGGCGAAACGTTGCACGGCCCTAAAGAACCCCAAGAAGACGAGTGTCTTGCCACCCTGAAATATTTAACATATATATATATATATATATTATATATATATATTTTATATATATATATATATATATATATATATATATTATATATATATATATATATATATATATTTTATATATATATATATATAGTTGATATTCTTAGGTAGATACATCTTGACATTTCAGGGTGACAAAAGACACTCGTCTTTCTTGGGGTTTTTTTATGCGCAAACGTTTCGCCAAAAGGGCACTTGGCATCATCAGGCTAAAATAGTTTAAAAATATTAATATACTATTTCTGCTAAAAAGCGAACATCAAAAAGAAATTTTTTAAAACAATAAAATAATCCTATATTATCTAAAAAATAATAAATAATTTAATAAAAATACAATTTATACTTAACAGACCTTGGTGTGTATGCTGTTGAGTTGGCAGAGGACTGAATGAACAATAGTTTACGGGCAACATTCGGTCGTGTGTTGGCGATCGAACGAGAGTCGGACAATCGAAACAGTGTGATAATCATTTGAGTATATGAATTGTATGAAGTGACTTGGTTATTTAAAAACAGGGGGGCAAATGCTTGATTTGTATGGATTCTAATAATTTAGTGTCACTAGGGTAGTGTGCCTTGGATAGGATACTAAAGTCATTCATAGAAAAAGGGTGATCTAAATCATGTGAGTGTGAGCGGATTGCAAATTGCGAAGGTGAAGAAATGGGTCGACCAGTACGCCCAGAAAGCACCTTTATGCTCGGAAAGCCTAAAGGCCCCATCCACGATGCGATCTGGTCGTACGACCATCGGACAATATCTGGTTGGATCCAACCAGATTGGATCGTGAGTGGGGTGATTTTGGTCTGTCCGACCGACTGACAGCTGGTCGGATGCGACCAAGCAGTGTTTGGTTTTAGATCCGACAGATCATCCGGTTCAGACCGGATCGCACCGTGAGTGTGCTGGTCGTGAGGCCAACCGTCAGTTTCGCCACTGACAGCGTCGCGAGAGGATTACCAAGATGAATTGTTTCTTTAATGACAAGCACTTTTGGACAGAATTCATCCAATTATACAGAAACTGAATGTTTGTGGGAAATAAAAAAGCAAAAAGTAAATGGATATAAATATAAGAAAAATGCAGCTTATGAAGTATTGGTAGAGAAAACTCAAGGAGCGGGACAGTGAGCGACAGTGAGGCTAATGTTGAAACAGTAAAAAAAAAACCAATATGAGAAGTGTGTTCCGGAAATATATTAAGAAAATAATTGCCCCTATGAAATTTGGTGCGAGCGCGGATGATGTTTACGCTCCTCAGTTGTGGTATCAGATTCCATCAAAAGTAATTCGATCCTCGTTGCATAGACCCATCATGGGAACCGCTCTCCACCGTTTCTATCACCAACTGAATTGATCCTGAGGTGCGGTCGGATCGTTAGTGGGTGGTAGGAAATCCATCGGATCAGGTCTGTCGGATCAGATCGTACGACCAATCGTACCGTGGATGGGGGCCATAAGGGTTAGATTCCTTGTTGTCTCGCCGACGTTACAGCTAGAACATTTGAATTCGTAAATTATGTTAGAGATAAGAGCTTTAGGTATAGAGTCTTATAGTTGAAATGTGTTCTTAAGGTAAATGGATTAGTAAAATAAAATTAAAATTTGAGTTAGGAAGGTGTAACTTAAGTAGATCATTGAGTTTTTTGCGAATGGTGTAACTGAGATGGCCGGTAAAATGGAAGTTAATATAGTGTGTGTCTAATATGGGTTCGGGTTGGTTCGACTTGGGGTTGAACTTTTCATTTAGGAATTTGGAGATAGTTGTTTCAATTAATTTGAGGGGGTAGCCATTATTTCGGAAAAAATTAGTAAGGAATTTGATTTCATTATCAAAGGCAAACCAATTAGAAGAGAAACTATAGCATCTGTGTAGTAAGGTCTTAATAGTATTGATTTTAAAAAGGTTTAGGGATGAATGAAACATATTGAGTTCCTAAGCCAGTGCAAGAGGTTTTCTATAGACTGAGGTGGTAAGATAATTATTTTTACGAGTAACTAGGATATCCAAAAAAGGGTTTAGTGATAATGGTTTTCAACTTCATATGTGAACTTAATGTTTGAGTGCTGAGAGTTAAGGTAGTCAGAAATAAGGGAATGTGCTCGGTATTTTTAGAGAGTAAAAAGTGTCGTCTACATATCGTTTATAATAAAAAGGTTTAAAAAGCTTAGGACAGTTAGACAGCCACATTGTTCATGGTAGATGGAACGGGACAAGAAGTCGCAAGGACGGTTTTCAGGAGGTCGAGCGAGTCGGTGCCAGGGAGCAGATCATTGGCCTTTCCTTCGATACGACGGCTCGAACAGGGGCATGCTCGCAGGCGCTGTGTACACCTGGAAAATCTCCTCGGTCCCCTCCTGCTCTGGCTGGCATGCCGGCATGGCCGGCATGCCGGTACGTGGTGCCGGCATGCCAGCCAGAGCAGGAAGCGACCGAGGAGAATTTTCCAGGTGTATACAGGCGCCTGCGAGCATGCCGCTGTTCGAGGCCGTCGTATCGAAGGAAAGGCCAATGATCTGCTCCCTGGCACCGACTCGCTCGACCTCCTGGAAAACCGTCCTTGCGACTTTTTGTCCCGTTCCATCTTGTGCGACGGGGACTCCAGGATCTCCTCGAAGTTCTGCCCGGTCGCAACCACGGCAATGCGGTCCTCTGAAGCCATTTCGAAGTCGCTTTCGGTAGTAGTTTGCAGTCCCAGTGGAGAACCAACGGAGGAGGATCCTTGAAGGCCTCCCTTTCCAGTTGAATGGCAAGTGTCTCCCTGTTTCTGGCCCTTGAACGATGGACAGTGCTCGGCGAAATGACAAGCTGACTGACATCGTGGCCCAAGTCCTTCGCTGTCGCGATATAAGCGCTCGAGACCTGACGCACGGATAGCCCTTCTCGGTCCCAGGCCGACGTTAGCTCAAATTTAGGGACAGCTTGTTTGTGGTGCTCGCCGGGGTAATTTTGTTGCCGGTGCCTTGAAGTCGCCGTCCTCATCTTCCGACGATGTAGTAGACGATAAGGAAAGGCCAGATCGCGGATAGGGGACCCTCTCCAGTAGGCGTTCCGTTTCAGCCTCCTGCTTCCCCCTTGCGGTTTTCCAACTTCTTAGCGGCTTCCTTTTTCTTCTTTTCATTCGCCACTTCGGCGACATCGACGCCGGCCATGGACGAACTGGAACGATCTTCTCTCTGCGAAATGAGGAAGCTTTTGTCCTCATCCAAGATATCCCTCCTTTCAAGAACGTCTGCGCTGGAGATGTCGAAAAGATCTTCCAGGTCGCCCTTCCAAATCTTCCGCTTCAGCTCGGCCCGGTCAGTTATCCTGTTCCGATCCTTCTTCAGGGCTTGGTACTCCTCGAACAGATTTTTGACGTTCTTCCCTAATGTTCGCGTCGGTTTTAGTTGTCAGCTTCGCCTTGCCCCAGATGGCCTTCAGCTTCTCACCGTGCCGACACGGAATCAGGGACAGTTTTCTTGAATACGTGGTGCTGATACATGAAGAAAAGGAACACTTGCTCCCGCGAGGGCAAGCGAGCACCAAGGATGTCTGGTCTGGAGCTTTGTCGAGCAGCCACATCTGCGAAGGACTTTCTAGTAGCCGCCATTTTACCTAAGAAAGAAAAAAAAAAATGTATTTCAAAAAGAGATTTCACGGAATTGACTGCAGCCCGATATACGGGCGAAAGCGCGCGCCCCCTAAACCCTAATGGAATGAGCTGAAATTTGGCACGACACTCACCAGCATATATAGCTAACACGGGCAGCATCGATATGAACCCAAAACTATCGACTTCGACAAAATGAAACACCTTAGTGGTCATTGTTAATTTTTGTCTTGTCCTAATTAAATCAATATGTAATGCCACCTCTGTTGTGATTGCAATAGGAGTAGCTATGATTAAGTATGATTGCTCTAGTACTTTCCATGGCAGCTACAAGATCAAGTGAATAATTTGATGGAGTAGAAATGGAACAAAATCATAGCAATTACCACAAGCAATCATGGTATGTGACTAAGAATACGAGCTTAAGTATAATGATTCATTGCAAAAACACTGTTCCATTATATTCCTCGCCCTTGAAAATGTATATTTAGACACCAAAATCAGATGGCTACCACCATTAGAAGCAGAGATATCGTGAAATCCAGGCGAAAATGGCCGCCACTTTGAAAAAACCAAGCTGGCCGCCATATTGTGACTGAAAAAAATGTAAACATTGATTTCCTTCTCAGGAGGTCCTAAGCTTTATGAAAATGTATAGTTTTGCAAATCTCCAAAAAAATTTCAACGAAAGCCTTTTTTTGTACAGTGGGAAACTGGACTAAAAGAATAACAAGCAGGATTTACAAAGGGAAGGAGACTGGAGGACAACCTATAATTACAACAACACTGCATCAACAACGCATACAAAACAAATAAATTATTTGTGGCAGCGATTTACTTCAAAAGGTCTATGACTCAGTGAAAAGAGAAAAAGTTAATTGCTACATTAATAAAATATAAAACACACAGTAGGATTATAGAATGTGTAAAAAATATAAACTTAAAACTTAAAACTAACGGCCTAGAACATCAGGACAGAAGGAGACACTCACAAAAGCAGAAAAAGTAATAAAGTGGCAGTAAACCAACGCAGGGTTGATAAGGCACTGTACCCCAAACACCATCGCAGCTGATCCGAACAGTACAGTGGGCACAAAAAAAACTTAGGACGCCAAAAAACTTGGGGTGGGAATAACGTCCTTTGCTGTTTTGACAATTTCGGTTGGAGCGATTGAATTTTTTACGTTTTTGTATATCTGGCAGTGTATTAGGGTTTCTGCTGTAGATTTCCCCGCTCCTGCCCCCTCTGTATCTTCCAAGTCATCATAGGAAGAGGTTGTTGTGTTTGGTTCTCCAACCTTCCTATACCACCATTTGCCCCTCCATCTTCTACCACCTTCTCCAGGTCTAATAAAGCATTATGCCGGGCAAATCTCTATCAATTGTGAAGAAGACACATATAGTAACCTTGTATCAAAGTGGGAAAACAATTGGCCAGATAGCGAGGGAGATGTGTGTTTCCAAACATACCGTCTCGGTGTGGTGCAGGCGGGTGCAAGATGGTGAGTTAGAGACTGTTTTGGCGTGGAAGAAAGGGTCAGGGCGGCCAAGAAAAACTTCAAAGAAGATGATCAACTGCTCAAAATTATTATTGACATCAACAAACCTTATGAGCAGTTGATCAGTCTTCTTTGAAGTTTTTCTTGGCCGCCCTGACCCTTTCCTCCACGCCAAAACAGTCTCTAACTCACCATCTTGCGCCCGCTGCACCACACCGAGACGGTATGTTTGGAAACACACATCTCCTCGCTATCTGGCCAATTGTTTCCCACTTCGATACAAAGTTACTATATGTGTCTTCTTCACAATTTATAGAGATTTACCGGCATAATGCTTATTAGACCTGGAGAAGGCGGTAGAAGATGGAGGGGCAAATGGTGGTGTAGGAATGTTGGAGAACCAAACACAACAACCTCTTCCTATGATGACTTGGAAGATACAGAGCGGACAGGAGCAAGGAATCTACAGCAGAAACCCTAATACACTGCCAGATATACAAAAAACGTAAAAAAATTCAATCGCTCCCACCGAAATTGTCAAAACAGCTAAGGACGTTTTTCCCGCCCCAAGTTTTTGGCGTCCTAAGTTTTTTTGCGCCGACTGTAGTAGGGACTGCCACAGCTGTACATCGGCAGATGACTAGAACCTGGAGAAGAAATAATAGATTCATATCAGCACTTGGTAATCAGCAAAAAAGACAATGCATGGGATGTAGAGAAAAAAATGAGAGACCAAATACAATAATTTTTTTCACCTGTCACTTCTTATTGTGAGTCTACATCAAGTATAATAAATATATATAAATATAATACAAATATAAGATACATATGGTTTATAATTATATAACTGTTTTATATATAACAGTTTCAGGAGATGAATGGCAACAGCACCGTCTGCGCTGTCTGTGAGGCTTGTCTCGGTAGCTTGGACAGCATGAGAACAAGCTGAGTTTACCAATGTTTATGGGAGCAATGATAAGATACATTGTGTGGAATGTATGGCATAGACAATTACCTCAGTTATGATGTTGCTGCATTTATTTTAATTAAACATTCCTTCTGAGTCTACGTTATCCACAAAACTTTGTATTTAATTTTCATAATGTATATACTAGCCATGGGTTATCCCAAAATGGTTTGGCTGGTTAAAGCATGAGTAGGGTGCATGACATTTATATTCCCAGCCGTTATGAGTTAGCTTTGACTATGCTGCAAAGTTGCTTCGAGAATATAATTTTTCTAGTTTTCCGTTGTTATATGTGCATGAATGTGATAGTGGGGACTCAAAGCGTCATTGTATATATTATATATCTATAACTGTTGCATGTATATGTCGTGTCGTATTCCTGCAGGTTACGCCATCGATGTGATGATATGCCTTCACAGTCACGATGGTAGGCTACCATGTCTAGTACAAGAATTTTAGGGTCAAACTTTAAAATGAATCCTAACAAGCTGAATTTTTCGTCACTGATAGTCAATGATGCATAGAACAACATACTAAAAATACCCGTAAATTCCTATGGTGCTTCTCGAGATATATGCACTTTTACATTTTTGGCAATTTTTTTTTTTTGGTCAAAAAAAAAATGAATTTTTTTTTCATTTTTTTTCTTCAGTATGTGTACAAGTTTATGGCAAAACGAAGTTGTTCGTGTGATTTTTTATTTTAGCACATGAAAAAAAAAACTATAAGCATTTCTGTGTAAAGGAGTGTTTGTCGACGCACAATCAGGGCACACTGGTGACATCACTGCTGTGAAACCCAGCATGGGGTCTTACATCAACTACCATCATTTTCTATTGAGGTAGTGTCCCAAAAGTTGTCTTATGCGCCCCAATTTCTGTAAGACAACCGTGCCTGAAGTGACAGGGTGTGCCAACGCGGGTAAAGCCGAGCCAAGGGTGACGGGGCTAAAGTCACCCGGAAGGTGTACAGATCGCACGGGACCTAAGTGATGTAAGATGAACGATCGGGCAAGGTGTAGATTATCATAACTGAACCTTGTTGTATCCCATACAATAATTGTGCATCGTTATTAACTACTATATTGAATTGTTTGCGTTTTTCAGTATATATATATTGAATTTCGATTGAAGAAGTTGAAGGCGTTTCTATAAGGTTTGCTTTTAAAACATTCATTTTCTAGAGTTATAAATAGGAAATATATGTTAGGTTGGTTAGGTTTAGTAGGCCTTTGCTAAAACTTGGCCAGCAGATCTATGTATCCTTTGGATGAGGACCTGTTTCATCACCTCGTGTATCAATGGAAGTAAAGGTTCCGGGGCCAAACTCTAAACATAATGATAGTTTGAACGTGATGATGGGCATGTCCAAAGAGGTTTGAAAAATAATGAAATACACATTTTCTCTTCTATGAAAAAGTGCAGGAAAAGATTACAAATGAAAGCGGTCAAAGCATAACGACGCGTGTTTTAAAGATAGTGAAGAAGGGAACAGGACGGCTAAAGAGCGAGGCAAGGAGAAGGAGGGAAAGGACCAGTTTGCCCCCCTACCCGAAAGACCACAGATAATTACGATCCAGGGAAACATCCATGCAACCATCAAAAAAGAAAGCATGGCTTATTTGTTTCAAAAACGAATTGATGCAACAGTCCAGAATACCTCAAAGGCAACTGCATGCCATAAGAGGAATCAATCCGTAAAGTTTCAACCATCAGTATTTTGGCTAAGGTTATAAAGAAAAGCCAGTCAGAAAGGAAAGAAATGATAATTTTACTGTTGATTTTGAATGGCGGTGTGAAGACGAGAAACAGGCAAGTCATGACTAGTTGCAGAAGAAGGAAAATATTCACGAAAGGTGCACAGTGTTTACCTTAGATTCAAACATTGCTAAAGATATACTGCTACAAAGGTCTATACCATTCCAGGCAATGTGTGCATAAAGCCACCACAGCATTTGGACGAATTGTGCAATTTCCTGGAAAATACCAAAGAATGTCAGTATTCAGTCACAGGAAATTAAAACTCTAACAAGGGCTTTCTTTGTGGTAGATGAGGGTTATGGTTTTCAATCATCTTAAAACAAAACTGAAAGACCACTTTGGAGAAAACTATTATCAGTGGAAGTCAAGGGAAAAGAAGTTATACTAAGTTTCGTGATGAGTCACGCGAGTCTCCGGGCAGAAGTGGGAATACAAAGCAAACACAACTGAATAAATCTCCATTATTGAGATGGCTGTTTACAATATACGAGATGATATCAGGACAACAGTTTATTAAATGTTCATAATACCCAAATAGTAATGATCTCAATGGCAGTGATTGCAGAGCTTCCAAAACTCATTGCTGCATATTGAATATATTATCAAAGGACCAGATACTTCCCGTCAGCTAGTGATCGGCAAATCACAGCCAATTCACATCATATTGCATATCAGCATGCCGTCCAAGATCATACATTTTCTCCAATACCTGTCTCAATTGGTCGTATATATTACATATGAAGTATGCATCCCGGGGGGATGAATACTCAGCAGTTGGCATTCTCTTGCAGTTATATGGAAATACAGGTTATACGATGCTTTTTTTTAAATGGATCACAACCCTTTATGACCGACTGGTTCACACAGTTATCTTTGACAATGATGATTTCAATGCGGCAACACTAAAACTGGACACAATACATTTCACCCTCCTGGTGGGATAGCATGTGTCACACCCCACCAAAAAAGGGGGGGGGAACAGTTTCACAAACAAACTCTGAAGCGTTCAGAAAACTTAAAGGGCAAGAATTATCAGTGGATCCTATGGGGATATTCCACTGCAAGAATTACAAGAAAACCCAAAACATCAAGGATTTAAGATCTGTATTTATTAGTCCCCTAGAACAATGCAAATGCAATACAAACCATTCTAAAAGGTGGCAAAAGTATCTGGATAACATTTGGTTACCAAATTCCACTCTTTGACAGCATTGCGGACAACCACCTGGAGTGGATTCATGCAGGTAGTATGAGAGGAGGATGATCATGAGAAACAGCAGAAAGTAATCTCCAATTTATTAGACACGATCCATTAATCTCAGCACATTACTCTGCCCTTTTCTTTTGCACAGTCGCTTAGTGAAAAAACATAATCTTGGATGTTGTCCGTTACTTTTGACCAACCACTATATAGAAAAGCTGCAGAGATGGTTTTGAACTCTTTATCAAAATCATGCAAGTTATTTGTATATTAGTTGGTTTACACATGTTAATGTTTTTTTTCCACCATTATATGGGATCCATCGGGACATGTCATATCCGGAAGTGGCTTGAATAACGTGGGAAACAGTATATGCACAAATTCAGTAGTTCCATATGTTAACTGGGCAGCATATGCACGGCATTGCGAAGCACAATTCGAATCTTACTGCTGCCTAATATCAGGCGTTGGAAACTCCTGAGCCTAGCGGCATAGATTATCAAAACTTCATGATATCCATAACTCCCTCTTGGGAAAGGAGAATGTTCAAACAGTAATGTGTGAAGGAAAATATTTCTTTGGACAGTTCTCTGGTAAAATGATGATCTTATCAGCAGAAATTTTCTCCAATTAACATCTTAAACTGGTAAGTTGGGTTGAATTATGTAAAATTGTTAATCCCATCAAGCTATTTCTCTATGCAGAACGAACTGGAAAGTGGGTTGAGTTTGCACCTGCACTTTGTTCTGAAATGAATTTCCATTGTTCCATGTGTTGTTCATCTGGTCCTATGCAAAAGTGAGCGCCTGTATTCCACCAAAGCAAAATGTCCGAAGCAATCATGCCAGCAGATCTTTTTAGGGAAGTTTCACTGAGAGGGGCTCCGTTACTGTTCGCCGTTCGACTATTCTGGGGAGAAAATTCTCAGATCAGTTATGAGCAAGATCGATGAGGCTGCTTGGCAAATATCTGGAAGGATGACACATGGCCGTGGGAATAAACGAAGTACATTGAACAAAGTGGGTTCATGCTTACCTCAGGGTTCTGGTGTGGTACGTTGAGAAGTTTACTGGCGTACACACGGTTCTAGAACACACAAAGACATGAGAACTGAGTAGTAAGGCAAAGACACGAAGCATTGAACCTCTAGTAGGAGTTGTGTTACGTGCCTGCTTCTACCTTTATGTACTCATATCGGGATAAGCTAGTAAATATTGCAATGGTCAAATGTAGGCGGAAATGTCTGTGGAACTGCGAATAATGCTTTCCCCAAACATCGGAATTGCTGCAGCTATGCTGTTACAGGAAAGAGCTTCAGTGACATTTAAATTGAAAAGAAAAGAGTGGCGTTATCACAATGACAAATACTAAAATCCAAGGCGGTGGACAAGATGTGGATGTGAACCCTTCACTGCTTTTTATTGAGAAGAACTGCATAATGTGAAAATCGCGCAGAAATGAAGGAATACCTGTGTTTTGAAGGGGCTAGAGCCCCTTCTATTCTTTGCAAACGGAATGATGCGAAGGACTAAAAAATATGCCCTAGGCATTCGTTTGAAAGAGCTGCATGCGGTAATGGAAGACATCCTGAAAATGGTTCTGTACATAATAGATGGTGGTCACTAATTATGTGGTAACAGCGACCATGTTGCAACATACAATGATATATTAAATGAATAGGATCATAACAACAAGACATTAATGGCACACAGGTGCATTGTGGTGTTTGTGGGTTACAGAGATGCTAAACAAACCAACTAAGTAGTTGAGCAGCAACGTCGTGGCTCCATCCCCATGGTCAGCAGATATTTTGTTTGAAGGTGACATGAAACTTACGACCACTAAAACCAGTCTCTTAGCAAACATAAATAATAAATCTCGTCTTCATGAGTCAGTAATTTCTAATTCAGAGATTGGTGTTCTTTGTGAACACATGATACAGCATGCAGATCAGTTGATAGTGTCCACAGCAAGGAGAAGCATCCTAAGGAAAACAGCCCCAGTTGTAGTGTAGGTACTGACACAGACTTGTAGTCATGCTTGTTGCACAGTCCACAGGAAACGATGGAACATATACGGCTCTGTCAAAAAATAGCCCAATAAAATTATACAGCCTTAGGAAATCAGTGCAGGATAGGACAAGCAAGACCATACATCTATGGACCATACATTGCCAGCCTGGTTGCGACACAGTCTCTGCTATATTGGAAAAGGAAAAAAGCAGGCACTGATTATGCTTGTTTCTAATTTTCTGAATACTGGACTATTTATTGACACAAGAAAGTTCTCATTCTACTATTGAAAAAGCTGGAGACGACCGATGTTCTCCTAAAACCTCTACGGGAGTTAGGAAACTCAGAAGTATGAACACATATCGCTTCCATATGTACAACAGAAGATAAAGAGAAATCTATTTCCTCGGATTAAAACGTGAACATTGCCCCACAAAGCGCTGCTGCAAATACACTCTACCGCGTTTACCACCACAGTACAGCAATGGTTAGGAATGACCTGTTCCCCCCTTGAATGGGGCTGGAGATTTAATGGTGAATACAATAAGTCTGTTCCTATGGAAACTGATCAAGCAGTTGTTCCGACAGTGTGCTGAATTAATGGGTTGTTGGCTGCAAAACAGGGTGTCTGAAATCATGGGGTGTCGAAAAGCTGGATTAGATGGTCACCAATGTGTAGCCACGTATGGAAAGAAACTGTCATAACAGTCCGAAAAGTTTCACTACTGAGATGATGATGAAAAGTTCTTTCTTAGGCTATTAGTGTTTTTGATTATATGGAATTCCTTACTGTTCATAAAACAGGATATGCATGTTCGCATAGACGAAATAGTGTATATATATAGCTTAAATTAATTTTAGTTTAAAAACTGGAGTCTGCAGTTTTCTCATATATAAATAGTGTATGTATGATATAGCTAATGGAATTCATTAAAACCGGATTATGCATAGTTTGGAGACACATAGTGTATATAGTAGGAAGTAGTGTTGTCCGCCTCCACTATAGGTGGAAGAGGTACTGCTACGTTGGAGTGTAATATAATGGTAATAAGGCCTCTTCCATTTGGCCAAGTTGCATAACAGTTCTTTCAGTCAGGGTGGTTCTGGGTCAGGGTTGGGTTCTGGGTCAGGGTTGGGTTCGCGGTCACACGGAAGCAAAAAACCGCGTTTTTGTTTAACAAACATACTCAGTGGCCGAGGCCAATGTAGAGAGAGAGAGAGAAGAACGAGAGCGAGAGAGAGGAGAGAGATGAGGAGAGATCCTGAGAGAGAGGAGAGAGAGAGAGAGAGAGGAGAGAGCGAGAGAGAGCGAGAGAGAGGAGAGGAGAGAGTAGGAGAGAGAGAGGAAGCAATGAGAGAGAGAGAGAGGAGATAATGATAGAGAGAGATAACGAGAGAGAGATAAACGAGAGAGAGAGATACCGAGAGAGAGAGAGTAACCGATGAGAGAGAGAGATAAAGAGAGGATAACGAGAAAGAGATAACAAGAGAGAGATAACGATGAGAGAGATAACGAGAGGGAGAGAGAGAGATGAGAGACCGAGAGGAGGGAGAGAGAGAGAGAGGAGAGAGAGAGAAAAGAGAGAGGAGGAGAGAGAGGGAGAGAGAGAGAGAGAGGAGAGAGTGGGAGAGGAGAAGAGGGGGAGAGAGAGAGAGAGAGAGGAGAGAGAGAGAGAGAGAGAGAGAGGGGAGAGAGAGAGAGAGGAGAGGAGAGAGAGAGAGAAGAAAAGGAGAGAGAGAGAGAGGAGAAGAGAGAGAGAGAGGAGAGAGAGAAAAGGTGGAGAAGAGGAGAGAGAAAAAGAGAGAGAGAAAGAGGAGAGAGAGAAAGAGAGGAGGAGAACAGAGAGAGAAAGAGAGGAGAGATAAAGAGGAGAGAAAGAGAGAGATAACGAGAAGGAGAGATAACGAGGAGAGAGAAAAACGAGGAGAGAGATAACAAGAGAGGATAAGGGAGAGAGATACAAGAGAGGATACGAGGGGATAACGAGAAAAGGGAGAAAGGAGGGAGAGAGAGAGAGAGAAGAGAGAGAGAGAGAGAAGGGAAGAGAGAGGAAGAAGGAGAGAAAAGAGAGGGAGAGGAGAGGAGAGAGAAGGAGAGAAGGAGAGAGAGAAAAGGGAGGAGAGAGAAGAGAGGAGAGAGAGGAGAGAGAAGAAAAGAGGGGAGAGAGAGAGGAGAGAGAGAAGAGAGAGGAGGAGAAGAGATGAGAGAGAGAGAGAGGAGGAGAGAGAGAGAGAGAGAGAGAGAGAGGAGAGAGAGAGAAGAGAGAGGGGAAAAGAAGAGAGAAGAGAGGAAGAGAAGAGAAGGAGAGGAGGGGAGAGGAGAAAAGGGAGAGAAAAAGAGAGAAAAGAGAGAGAAAAGAGAAGAGGGAGGGAAGAAAAAACCAGAGAGAGGGGGAGAGAGAGGAGAGAGAGAAGGAGAGAGGAGAGAGAGAGAGAGAGAGGAGAGATGAGGAGAAGGAGAGAGAGGAGAAGAGAGAGGACGGGGAAAAGAGAGAGAGAGAGAGAAGAAGAGAGGGGGAGAGAGAGAGAGAGAGAGAAACAGAGAGAGAGAGATAACGAGAGAGAGATAACGAGAGAGAGATAGAGAGAGAGAGAAAACGAGAGAGAGAGAGAGAGAGAGAGAGAGGAGAGAAAAAGAGAGAGAGAGGAGAGAGAGAGAGAGAGGAGAGAGAGAGAGAGGAGAGAGAGAGAGGGGAAAGGGAAGGAGAGAGAGAGAGAGAGAGAGAGAGAGAGTGAGAGAGATAACGAGAGAGATAACGAGAGAGATAACGAGAGAGAGAGAAACGAGAGAGAAACGAGAGAGAAACGAGAGAGAGAGATAAGAGAGAGAGGGGATAACGAGAGAGAGAAAGAAGAGAGAGATAACGAGAGAGAGAGAGAGAGATAACGAGAGATATAAACCCGCTAGCTGCTATGTGAAGGGATCTATCACTTTTAAGATCGGGGAACGCTGGCCACCACCGCCATGCATGTAGCCTTTTTATCCCGTTGACATCCTCTCGACTTGTGGATGCGGAAAACCCCTTTACGAGAAATTCAAATTCAATTCAAGAGAAAAAAGGGCCCAAGGCGACCATTGTTTTTTAGAACTAAAAAAATCTACCCAATACCCACCAATGAAGTGAGTAGAGAAAATTCAGGGTTTTGCTTAGTCACTACGCGCTTCGCCCCCGGACCCAGGTTTTGGGTGCGAAAAGGGAAAAGGGCCCTAAACCTTTTGGGTTTCCGTAAAACTGGTTTTGAAAGTCGAAAATGGAAGAGGCTATATATTTTATATTATATATATATATATAAATATTCCCGCGGGAAAAAACCCGTCAGGGAGTGCCTTTAAAAAAAGGCCTAAACCCCCGCCCAACAACAAACTGAACTGAATAACGCCACAACACCTTGTAAACAAAAAAAAAGTTTTTCCTTTGGCGATTTACTGTTATCTACGGAAGCAGTGCAATATTTTCCCCTAACTGTGAATTTTTTTTTTTAATTTCAATTTTATTTCTTAAACAGATAAATTGAAAAAAAAAAAATTGTTAAAAAAAAAATTGGGTTTAAACCCCAAGGAGCCCAACGGGGAACAACTCAAAGCACGGCACCGGAAAAGTAGTGCCCGTAATTTTTGCATGGGGGAGGGAGGGGGTCGGGGCCCGTCGCTGCCTTGTTTTCTTTTTGTTGTGGTTCCCGTTTTCCTTTTTCCTAACACAGTGTTTGCAAAAAGGAAACACAAAGGGGGAAAGAATCGGGAAACAAAAAGGTGAAATAGGAAAGGGGAAGAGTTGACAAAAATTGTTAAAATAAGGGGGGGGAAAAAATTTGAAGAGGAACTATGAACCGATTTTTTACGACGCCCCCCTCGCCACTCGCCACGGTGCCTCGGGGGACGCCCCAGGGGCTCCGTTCCCTGTACAGTGTTGGGGTCAGGGGGTTAAGTTTCCCGGGGCCCCCTTTTTGGTTCCCGGGGACTTTCAAAAATAAAGGGTACCCCCGCGGATAAACCCTTTGAGGCCACCCAGGAAAGGACCCGACGCGGGGCCCGGGCGCCATAGCTCATTACCGCCCCGCCCCTGGGGCCCCTTTTGGTCACATTATGCATTTTTTTGTCCAAATGGTGGCGGGGTAAAGGGAAACCACGGATGGGAAATTATCACAGGGGTTTTACTGTGGCTTACAGAGGAGGGGGGGAAAAGGGGGGAAGTGTTGGGATTACTGCATTTTGATGATTACAAGGCACGCATTTTAAAAAACGGTTTTAACTTGTTGATCGGAAAAATTGGGCAGTATTTCAAACCCCCTTTACAACAGCCGTCGGAAATTAAAAAAGAACACAAGGGGGGGTGGGGGACCCAAAACCCCCCCAGTAAAGGGTTGGGTTATAACTGTGGGGTGGGGGTTGGGGCAGGGTAAGTAATATTCTAGTGTTTGCCCTACTCCCGCTCTCCCACAAAAAAAAGTTTGGGGACCGGGGGAATGGGGGAAATATTTGGCTGGGGTAAAAAAAATAGCGTCGCAACCACATATATTTTGGTTAGGGGTGTTAAAAAAAATTCCCTCCCAGCCACACAAAGACGGGGGCCCGGAGGCCCCGTAGTTTTCCCGGGGGCCCGACGGAAGTGTACGACGTGGGGCCCGTTTGGGAAATTTTGTCAGAGGCTCCCCGGCGGGCCGTCCCAGCGGCCCCCCCCGTAGGGATAGGGACCTTTTGCCGCTGTTAAAAAACTGATTGGGGAATTTTTAGGTTAAAATTTTAAGCATTGCAGATACAGTAATGGGGGTGTTCCCACAGCCCATTAGCGTTTAAAGACCAAATTTGGGCCCCGTACCGGGGAGCCCGCTGAAGGGGCGAGCGAAAACCTTCGTTGACTGAAGAAGGGTACCAAAAAGGGATATTTTGGGAAACGAAGAGCGGGCGACGGCGGTCGTCAAAGAACGGTGAGGGGGTCTTTGTGCCGACCTACGTCGCTGCTCTTTTTTCCCAAAAAAAATACCCTTTGGGATGGTCCCCTTCCTGTCAACGAAGGTCGTCGTTTAAAACCTTCATTTTGGGCTCTCGGAAAGGGCCAGGAAACTGTTAAAAACCCCAAAAAAACTTTACTAAACATGCAATATGTTAAGTAAAAACCCAAAAAATTTTTGTGTATCCAGTTTTTATGATAAAGGGAGAACCACAAAATTACTTGGACTTTTTTTATTTTTATTAACCCCCAAAAAAAAAAAAAAAAAATTTTTCCGCTTTTGGATTTCCCCATGGGGGAACACCCATGAAGAACAAGATGAATAAAGGGTTTGAAGTTTTGTAATTTCGAGATCCTTTTCCCAACATTTAAAAAAATTTGCGGGCCCCTACAAAAATAAAAAATTTATGAACTAAAAATCAACCAAAATTTTTTGGTAAACCCTTTTTCAAACATTTCAAAATTAGCAGGTTTTCCCTTCCCCTATTTTTATTCCTGTACCTACCCCACCCCCCTTTCATTACCACTTGCTTTTCTTTACCATCCTGTCTCTAAAAATTTCATACCCCTTTTCCCTTTTTAAAAAAGGGCAGATGCGCCAGTTTTGGGAATTCCACTTTTAAATAAAAAATAAATAAAAAAATAAAAAAAAAATAAATTTTATATATATATATATACCTATATAAAATATATATTAAAATATATAAATTAAATATATAATATATTAATAATATATATAAAATATATATATATATATAATAGTCACTCCCAAAAAAAACTTGGGGAACAAGAACGTTTTTCAGTTTTTTCCCTTTTCAGTGATGTTTTAAAAAATTTTGGGGTTTGTTTATATCGAAAATCTAAACGGGCTAGAGGTTAGTCCTCAGTGCTCCACATCGTAAGGCTGCATTTAAGATATGTTGAAGGGAGGGGTTTTGCCATCTTTGCTCCTTGGGGCCAAAATTCCCCATCCCCCCACCTTCCTCAACCCCCCCCCCCAGGTCTACGATGCATTTTGCCTGAAAATTTTTAAAACCCAATTTTTTAAAAAGGGACACAATAGCCCATTTGAAACCGTGGTGGCAAGTCCATGAGCCAGTTAGCAGGGGGAGAGGGAAAACCCCCAAAAAAATGCTGTCTAAATCTGGTGCAGCAGGCTCAAATGATGATTTGGTAATATTTTGGTGGAAAAAGAGTTAGAACGCCCTCGGAAAATGTCAAAGACTTGTTTGCTTGGTTTCTTTGTGTTCCCCTGCTGCGGTTTTCTTTAAGTTTTCCGAGATCGTTCAAACTCTTTTTCCACCAAACAGTGGTAAAGAGAGAGATGGTGTGAGCCCATAAAATTAAGAGAAAAAAAAAAAAAAAGTTCCTTTCGAGGTTTTCCTCCCCCTTTCTTCATGTCCCCAAACCATCCACCCCCCACCCCATAGCTTTTCACTAAAAACACCCTCTTCCCTTTCCCCCCCCCACACACCCTCCCTCCCACGGCACCCACACGCCCAATTTCCCTCCACACACATCAAACACGGGAAAAAAGGAAAGCTACAAAAACGTGTCTCTAGCTTCCTTGAAGGGAATGAAGCGAAAAAGTATACATACATACACCAGTTCTGAAGTGAAAAAATTTTTTTTTGTGGGGGTTTGCCTCTTTTTTCTACCCCGGTTTGTCTCCCTGAAAATCAGTAAAAAAAAGATTTAGTTGTGACAGCTTTTTTGTATGTTTTTAAAAACTTTCCCATGTCGATATGTAGTTTTATTTTAAAATTTTGCCCTTGTATTTTTTTTCCCATTCTTTATTTTTTGGGTTTTGTCTGGCCCAATATAAACAGGAGGGGAAAATTTAAAATTAAGGTCATTTAGGCTTTCAAGTGAGGGGGCCCAGCAGACGGTTAACTCCTCCCCCAGGCGGCACGTCGATCGCCCGGCACCACGGGACCCCCTTGAGCGAGGTATATTTTGTGGGCGTTTTTGGCCCGATTGGGCCCCGGGGGGTATGCCCCCAAGGGGTTGATGCGATCAGGTTTAAGTGTTGTTCTCCTGACCCAAAACCCCACCCTGGGGAAAGTAGCTGCTCCAGGGCATTTTGTGCCTCTTCTGCTCTATCGGGAAATCTGCTCCCTTGCCGCATCCTCCTTTTCGCCTGTCATTTTTTGTAGCTAAAGTCGGCGCATACACCGAAGCCCCCGCCGCTGAAGATTTTCAGAATCAATTTAAAATATATAGTAGACTTCTACATGACATATTAAAAAGCAGACGCACAACAAAATTTTTTTAAAATTACATAATTGACATACGGTACGTATATGGAAACAGCCACATGTCTGGAATGAGGGGACGGGAAATTAAATTGGAGTATGTACGTAGTCCATATTTAAGGAAAATCTTTTTTAATCCAGAAAAATTATTACCCCCAAAAGGGGTCAGGCCCCCAAATAATGGCTTAGGTTAATGGTTAATATAATAGGGCCCCCTCATATTGTCAGTCAAAAATCTCCCAGCACAAATTCAAAAATTTAAAAGGGTTTAAAGGGGAGATTTCTGTTGTAAACTTTTTTTTGGGATTTTGTGATGTAAATAAACTCACCAAAATGCATTCAGTTTATCATTACAGGTTTGGTTTTAGGATTTCATTTTATTTAAAAAAGAAGCTTGTAGAACCCTCTTTTTTAAGGGGAAAAGTGGCCTTTCCTTTAGAAGGTTTTGAGTCACAAAGGAAAAAATTTTTGCAGAGGGGTTAAATAAATAGGGTTCCCAAAGGAGTTTTTTACCCATACCCCTTAGGCCCCAGAAAAGGGAAAAGGGGGATTGGGCAAGCATTTGTTTAACCCCCAAATCATAGAAGCAATATTATCACCTTGGTGGAAAGGGGTTTGGGTTTTGCCTTAGTGAAAAAAAACTCTTCAACTTAATCTTTTCTTTTCTCTTCCCAAACCCCTCTTTTTCACAAATTCCCTTTCCCAAAACCCGAGGGGAAAAAAAAAAAACAATCCCTATTACAGTTTTTTTCAAAGGTGAAGGTTTTATACTGTTGGGGGGTAGGTTTTCAAGGATTATGATGGTACATTTTTGAGTCAATTTCACTTTAAAACACTCCAAAATTAAATATGAAGCATTAATAAAAAAATTACTTAGAAAATGAGTTTTTACATGGTGCAGGAGTCCCCAAGTCGACAGGTTGGGGTGCAGGGCAAAAGGGGGGAAAAAGGAAAAAAGGGTTACCAAGGGTCCCCGCAATGGGCAGAAAAAGTTGAAAGGGGTTCCTGGAAGGAAAAGTTCAAAAAAAATGTACAAATTTCCCCTGTAGAGGCATTGTTGGCGTTTAGGTAGTTAGGATGTGTCCCGATTGAAAAAGATTTTAAACCCAAAAGGCCATTGCACCCTGGGGAAAAGAATGTTGCATCATGATAAAATAAATACTGACATTTTAAGTTTTATATCAATTGACACCCAAAGGCCCACCTACCTTAAACCCATAAAAAGCATAGCTGTGCAAAAAAAGGTATCACTGCATCTGGTATATACATGGGAACCCTTAGGGGCTCGAAAAGTTGAGGGCAACAAAAACTTTCCCTTTAATCCAATAGCTGTTGCTGCCTTCCCTCTTCATTTGGAAAAACCCCCCCCCCCACCCCTGGTTCCGGGGGGGGGGGGGGGGGGAGTTAAAAAAATTTTAAAATTATGATGGCAAATAATTTGCCCAAAATTTTTTTAAACTTTTAAGGGGCCTTTAAAACAAATTTAAACACACTTGTAAAATAAAAAAATTATAAAACAAAACCCTCAAAAGGGAAAACTATATCCCCTCATTTATTATCTTAAAATTTACAATACATTCCATTTCCTGCATTCTGAAGGGGATGTTGCCCCCCACCACCTTTGGGACCCTTTTATCCCTGCTGGTCAAGCTTGGTAATTTTTAAAAACCCGTGCCCCCCAGCCCTCAGTTCTGGGGGAAAGTTTCCCCCATACCCAAGTCACGACCCCCCATGATGTGATGGATTGCGAGAAGCATTTATAAGTGTATGTCTCTTTGAAGTGAAAAATAAATTTTTTTTTTTAAAGTAAAAAATAATTTAGGCCCGAGCCAAAAAAAAATTTAAAAAAAGCATCCACTTTAAAGCAACAAAAAATTACTCACGCATTTTCTCCGGGTTTGGGTTTGTTTACTGCTCTATGAGGAAAAAAACGTGCGACTTTATTGAGGGTTAAAAAAAATCTTCGGATAAAAAACATAAAAAAAAACAGTCCCCCTAAAGGGTGATAAATTTTTCCCCAATAAGGAGGGTTTCCCTTTAAAAACCCAATTTTTTACCCTAATTTTTCATTTAAAAGAAACTAAACCCATTGTTGGAAAAAACATAATTCAGTAAAGCTAAATTTTAAAGTACCCCTTTAATAAAATTCCATGCACACAATCATCAGCACTCTGCAGTGTATCAAGCACCATGCTGCATCCTGGTCTGCGGGAAAAAAAGATGCTTTATGGGAAAAAGAGAAAAAAACATAATTAAATGGTAAAGAACATTTTTGCGTCGTCCCCAGTTAAAAAAAATAGTTTTCCCCGGGGGGAAGAATGAGGGGCTAAAAAAATTAAAGGTTTAAAAATTTTAGTGTTTGCCCCTAATCCCCACCTTCCCCCCCAAAAATTTTAGGGGCCTGTGGGAATGCGGGGGTTTTGGGGGGGGGAACAAATTATGCGTTTGGAAACACGTGTTTAAGAGTTATGGTTTTGGGGGGTTAAATTCCTGAAATCTTGGGTTTAATTTTCCCTTTTATCTAGGGGAAATTTGTTAACCAAAATTTTAAACCCGGGCCTAGCGGGGGATTTGACCGACCCCCTAACCTAACCAATCAAAACAAACCTAAGCTAACCCCAACCAAATCAACCTATCCTAAATTTAACCCAAATTTAAACTAACCTAAACCCAAACCCAACCAAATCTAAACCCAACCTACCCAAATTAACCCAACCCCAAAAACTAACCAACTAAAAAAAATATAACCCAACCTCCCCGCGGGGGGGTTTGGGGGGGTTCTCGACACTCCGGTCATCATTTTTGTTAGGATCTTCAGGTTTACACAACTCTGGAACAAAAAAAAATCCAATGAATTTCCCTGGGTCTAGGGAATTTTTTCAACACCCCTAACTCAAAAACTATTTTGGTTTCGACGCAATTTTTACCCCAAACCAAAAAATTCCCCCATTCCCCAAAGGGCCTCAAGATTGTTTAGAGGGAGAGGGGGGGTATGGGGAAACAAAAAGAATAATAACCCCCAAGAGAAAACACACCCCCACATTTATGGTTTAACACATTACAGGTCCCCCCTTTCCCGGGCACATATCACACCCCACAGCCTTTCATTACAACACACAATTCATTCATCAAGGGCAAAATTTTTCGAAAAAAATCTGTAGGGAAAAGGGGATATTTGATGGGAAATGTGGTTTGGGTTTCAGGGAGTTTCCCTACCAAGGGGTTTTGTACCAGGGTTTTTTTAGTTGCCCGTACACAAATTTTAGATTTTTTTTACATACCCCGGGGTGTTTTTTCTAGTAGTCAAAATTTTAAGCTGAGTGTACGAAGGACTATGGTTTCATATAAGGGGCTACCAAAAAACTTTTTTGGGGTACGAAAAAAAACTTGTGTAAGAATACTGAAACCCCCGTGTGTCAGAGGTGATTTTATTAAGTTTTGGGTTTTTTTTATGTCCCTTTAAAAATTTAAAAATATGCCCTATGTTGCCAGTTTTCCCCCGGCCCAAATTTCTTTCGGCCGAAAGGCCCGGACGGTGAGATTTAAACAGGAAAAAATCACAGCCAGGTTACAGTTGGGTGGTAGCCGCCCGGGAAATATGATGCTGTTTTTGTTGTTTTAAGGGGTGCGAGGAAACCTTTGGGAACACTATGAGCCCTGCTGATGTCCTTTTGATTTCATCACAGGAGGGGAGTTGAATTTTTAAGGGAGCCCCGGCGCTAAATTTAAAAAAAATTTTACGAAAAAACTGAAAATATGATGCGCAAACTCTGTCCCCTACCCCAATTTTCTATAGTTGGCCCTCTTCAAAAAATACCTACTTTAAGAATCAAATTTTAAGAGGGGAAAAAAAAATTTTTACTCACCCTAATTTTAAACCCATATCTTTCTCTGCACATGACGGCCCTATGATAATGATGATGGATATTGAATTTCTTTCAGTATATCTTTCTGTTAAAGTCTAACCGAACCAAATCACATTTGCCAAATATTTATTTAAAATCTTTTTCAGTTTTCAAAATCATTTCCCTTTTAAATGAAAGTTATTAGCCGTACGGGAAAACCAAGTAAATGTGGTTTCTGGTTTAAAAATTTCGGGAAAAAAAAATGCCAAGCGTCGCAATTTAAAAAAAATGCTTTCAAAAGAACCGTCATTTTAAGACTTATAATATATTATCATGATCATTAGTGTATTGGTACATAATCAGTGTTGTATTCCAAATATTTCACAAGGAGTAAATCTTTGATAAACAGAAGTAAGGATAGTCCGTATACATACAGTACATACTATATACATACACATTACGTAGTCAGTCCTTTTGACGAAGGCTAACTTACGTTTTGTGTGAATGTTTACACATAAAAGGAATACATTTTTCAAATTCTGTACATTGATTTACAGATAATAAATGTTCCTCTTTGAAAATACACCAGCGGCACTACGGAGGGCCTCGGGAGGCAAAGTTGCCGCTGGTAGCCGCCGTTCGCCGCTCTAATGCCTACGTAGGCCCGCCGGTGGTGGTTAGCTGGGGCTAGATCTAGGGAAAATTCATTGGATTTCTTCTGAGTCCAGAGACGTGAACCTGCCGATCCTCACAGAATGATGACCGAAGTGTCGAGAAACACCCCCCCTCCAACCCCCCGCTAGGAGGTTAGGTTAGATTTGTTTAGGTTAGGTCAGATTTGGTTAGGTTAGGGTAGGTTAGATTTGGTTAGGTTAGGTTAGATTTGGTTAGGTTAGATGTGGTTAGTTTAGGTTAGGTTATCGGTGGGTCAAGCCCCCCGCTAGGTTAGGTTAATTTTGGTTAGGCAAATTTCTCTAGATATAAGGAAATTACCCTAAATCTAGGGAATTTTACCCCCCCTACACAACTCTTAAATTACGTGTTTCCGACGCATTATTTGCTCCTCACCCGAAAACCCCGCATTCCCACAGGTCCCCAAACTTGTTTGGGGGAAGTGGGAGAGTATGGGTAAACACTAGAATTTTACCGGGGCGTAGCCCCCTTAGTTAGGTCACGAGAGTATTGGGTTAATATTCCGCAGGAGTTGGTAGGTTCCACAAGCCTTCTAACTTACTTTTTCTCTATTATTTTTGGCTCGATATAATGTGCATAGTTATTCACTTACGGAAACCAAAAATATAGCACTGATTTTTTTATAGTAATAGCTAGGTTAGGTTAGATTTAGGTTTGGTTTAGTCTAGGATAGGTTTAGGATATGTTTGGGTTAGGTTTTGTAGAGTTATTTAGGTTAAATAAGGGAATCTGATGGTGAGCCATTGTCCGGCTGCTGCGGAATATTTACCCAGTGTTGGTCCATAGGGAGTAGGTATTGTATTTAACTGCAGTTTTGCCGAGTGTTGAAATATCTGGTAAGGACAAAGGAGGGTTGACTATCAGTTAAGTTGATAGGCTTTGCATGGGGCTTATGGAACTGTCGCCGATTGGAATTTTCACTGAAATGCCAACCGAGAATTTTCGCTGACGTGGAAAATTTTGACGACAGTTTCACTTGTAATAGATGAAAAGGAGGATATATATTTCACTGTTGTACACCACATTTGGTAAAACTTTGGAAGAAGTCCTTCACCCCTATCTTTTTTTTCTTCCCCCTATAGCCAACAAGCCTGGGGAACTGGCGGGAATACGGGGTTTTTGGGTGGGGGAAGCAAATATAAGTGATTTATGGCTCCCCAAAAAATCATCAAAGTCACTATATGTAAAAATCTAACCTAACCTTAACCACAAAGTATACCTAACCTAACCTAACCTAACCTTAACCACAAAGTATACCTAACCTAACCTTAACCACAAAGTATACCTAACCGAACCTAACCTAACCTTAACCACAAAGTATGCCTAACCTAACCTAACCTAATCTTAACCGCAAAGTATACCTAACCTAACCTAACCTAACCTTAACCACAAAGTATACCTAACCTTAACCACAAAGTATGCCTAACCTAACCTAACCTAATCTTAACCGCAAAGTATACCTAACCTAACCTAACCTAACCTTAACCACAAAGTATACCTAACCTTAACCACAAAGTATGCCTAACCTAACCTAACCTAACCTTAACCACAAAGTATACCTAGCCTAACCTAACCTAACCTTAACCACAAAGTATACCTAACCTAACCTAACCTAACCTTAACCACAAAGTATACCTAACCTAACCTTAACCACAAAGTATACCTAACCTAACCTAACCTTAACCACAAAGTATACCTAACCTTAACCACAAAATATACCTAACCTAACCTAACCTAACCTTAACCACAAAGTATACCTAACCTAACCTAACCTAACCTAACTGGACTTCGAATTTTTTGAGGCACCTCATATTTCATAGCGGCCGTGTGGGTTAACCAAGGCTGAGCGCACGCTGGAACCTTTACAGATGTGAAGTACAATAAGCATACAATACAGTGCGGTAGTTCATTTCAGTCAAAGCCGGAAGGATGAGTTCCAAAGTATTTCCCCACATTTTTCACTTGTCCTTAAACACTAAAACTGCAGTTTAATACAATACAAGGACATTGGTAATGTAACCTGACCTAGCAAGGGGCTGCACCCCCTTAGACCCCCCGCTAATTCTACAATCCAACCTGGACATCATAACATAGCCTAACTGGTCAAGCTTTTGTTGGTATTTAATACCTGAATGCAGAAACACTGCTAAAAGCTGATTAAATGTATACTCTACTGCATAGCTACTACCTACTGTAATATCAATATCAAGAACTGGAACTATCGCCGAAAATAGATACTCTCGCCGACGTGAGAAATTCACACATAGGAACACTCGCCGACGGCGGCAAAAATTTGGATCAGCAAGTGTTCCAGGTACCTTGCCTGCAACCTTCACAAGCTCAATTTTGACCCGATTCTATGAAAAAACATTTGTGGCCAAATTCGTGAAATTTGGCAATGCCATAGTTTTGTTTGGACATATAAAAAGGTAACTTTACGGCTAAACTATTTGGCCAAATTCTAGTCGAAATTCGTAAGAGTTACAAGAACGTGTGCAATTTGCAAACTGACCTCTACCTCACCTGCGTAGCAAACAATTAAAATACACAAACTTCGATTTCCCGGAAATCGGATTTGCCGGACAAAATCCGAAGTCCGGGAATATGTCAAGTCCAAATTTTTTTTTTTTTTTTTTTTTTTTTTTATACGTTGAAATGCCTGGCGCTGGTGGTAAATTGACAAAGTTTTCCGGCGGTCCAAGCGTCTCCTGTCACCCCTGGTCAGTGTCCGCGCCTCCCGCCAGGTGGCAGCATGTTCAGCGGTCGTATTGTTTACATTTGGGCACACGACACTCACGGTTCACCTGCACAGCCTCCGTTAGTCCCCTGACTCCCACTGCCCCTGGTGCAGGAACATCTCTGAGACTATTGAACACATTCTGCTGCCTCCTGCCAGGTGGCAGCATCCTCAGCGGTCGTATTGTTTACATTTGGACACACGACACTCACGGTTCACTTGCACAGCCTCCGTTAGTCCCCTGACCCCCACTGCCCCTGGTGCAGGAACGTCTCTTGAGACTATTGAACACTTTCTGCTGCCTCCCGCCAGGTGGCAGCATGCTCAGCGGTCGTATTGTTTACATTTGGACACACAACACTCACGGTTCACCTGCACCGCCTCCGTTAGTCCCCTGACCTGCACTGCCCCTGGTGCAGGAACGTCTCTTGAGACTATTGAACACTTTCTGCTGCCTCACACAAGGTGGCAGCATGCTCAGCGGACGTAAAAGTCCGCGGTGGGGCAGTTGCTATTGGCTGTTGCCGGACAGTAAATACTAGAGTAGGATAAACGCCCGGGGGTGGGTAATGGCATTGGACTTTTTTTTTTTTTTTTTTTTTTTTTTTTTATGGATAATTCCTGGACTGTTGCGATTCCCGGACTTTTGCCGTTCCCGGACCAGTGCTCCCCCCTATTAGTCCGGGAAATCGAGGTTTGTGTGTATTATTGAAGAGCAATATACTTATATAAATATTGCACGTGGCATGAGCTAAAGAGTCTGTTTTTAATGGTCAAATTCCTTCCGATTCTGTTTCTTGTTGTGTGTAGTGTACAAGACATCATCAGGAAAATGTATCTGCAACGAACTAGCTGATTATGCCCTGGCTTGTCTAGCAACCCCAATCAGCAACGCGATGGTTGAAAGAGTACTCTCCACGGTAACTAACGTAAAAATGAAATCAAGATATCTGCTTCAGACTGACATGTTGGATGAATTATACATGGCATTGCCATCATATTGCAACACAACGAACAATTTAAAAGTATTTTTAGATAGCAAGGGAATAAAGTGGGAAAGAAAGTCAACTTCTGCACCACCCGGAACAAATAAACATTTTTTCAGTGATTTCAATACCCTGAGTTTCGCGATCCTCGAGTTTAGCGCTATGCCTTCGGAAGAAAGCAAACGCGAAAGTCGGGAGGGTACTGTGGACAGATTTATATGTAATATGAATGTGTAAGCAGGGGAATGCCTGTATTTCTAAATGAATGTCTATCTTTGAGGTCACAGCTACACTTAAAGGCACTACAAACAATAGGTTGGCACTGAGAGGTCACCAAAGTCATTGTACAGCATCACTAGCACAAGTCAGATGCCATTACAGTCATTCATCACATGAAGAAAAACTCTAATGACTGTTTTGTAAAGTGAAATATATCTCATATTATTCTTGATTCAATTAATCAATCAGGCTTTCCAAACAGTTGTTATAAGAGATAATATCTTGTATATTTATTCGAGAAAATATGGTATTTGTATATGTGGAGGAAGTTAAAACAGTCCATTTCTTATCCATCATTGACTCAACAACCAAATTCCAGTTCATATGAACTGACATGTATTTCAACAACCTTGCTAGGCTTCACTAAGATTTGTTTGATGGGTGACTCTAGAGTGCAGTTTCTCTTTTGTGGTGTTGCTATCATTGCCACAGTGTAGAGAGGGATATAGATAGTGTACCTAGGGATAAACTTTTCCTCTTACCACCCGGTCACAGATAATTATGTCTGTATCCCAATGTTGTGTTGCTGAGGCACACTGAAGAATTAGTCCAGTAAAAGTATGGTTTGACCCAGGGGAAATTGCAATATTAATGAACCATGTTTTTTTTGTTAACTTTTTGCAACAGAAACATCATATTAAAAATCTAATTTAATATAATTGGTGGAACATAGTTTTTGAGAGGGAGCAAAAACGAGCCCTCTAATCTCGAAGGCAAAACCATGAATTTAGATATCTTTGGCAGTTTTCATGGTATATTAACAAATTTTATATGTATTCCTGGGTTTTTGGGGTTGCTCTTTCCGATAGAATAGCACACTTTATGATAGCACTGATCCTTATACCCTAAACCAATGTACCCCTACCCCAAACCCAAAATAATTGCACCAAAATAAGGCGCTCTGCCAGTTTGATTCCTCTTGGCATTTTTTTTTGTTTCTTTGCATGAACCCTATGTATCTTTGGCATTACATGTCCTCATTATAAGACTGAAAGACAAAAAATAGTTTATCAATTGTTTATTCTGCCTGTATAAAGACTGAAACTACCAAGACTTCTAATACGACCAATTACTTGCGTGACCAATGAAACCTATTCTGTGTCCGATTTCTCATCCTCTTCATCTCGTAATGTATTTGAACAGTTTTCCCTGCGCTCTGAGCACGCCATGGAGCAGTCAAGACCTTGACGACGGCACTTGCACCTTAATGTGCTGCAATCAGTCTTACACTGACACCTGGTAACTTCCAGCAGCGATTTGGGAGCAGTGTCCTTTTCAGTCTGAATTGGAACAAGTCTTCCGTCGCAAACCTTCCAGCCCCACTCCTCTGGATTAAGGGAATTGCCCTTCCACTCTTGGACCTGTTGGTACACTCGGAGGCTGTGGAACTTTGCGGCTGTTGATGTTGGTGGGAGCTTCTGAGGATGCACAGAGATCTTGCTTCGTGCAATAAGTATCTGAAACTTGCGTAATCTAACAGCATTCAAAGTATTATCTCCACACCCGTTGAAGATGCAAATCAAAGCCTTTTCGCCGGCTTGTACAACAGCGTCTTTTGTAAAGTTTGAGTTGTAGAACACCTCTGCTTGCTCTCGGAAATTTGAGTCCTCCTTCATCAACGTCAGTGCGACAGCTTTGCCCATCCCAAATATCCTTGAAGTAGTGTCACATCCCAAAATGGCATGCAGAAAGAGAATATTGCGTGTTACACTATCTCAAAGAATCTGTCTAGCCTTTCTCACATCCAAGTACTTGCGGCAACTTGATGACGCCCCTTTTGGTTCTGGCATGAAGTACAGATCAGCATCTTTTGCATGGTAGCAAATGTGGTGCCCCCTTTGTAGCTTTATTGCTTTGACGTTGTTAAGTCAAGAGGGCTCCACAATTCTGGCTAATATGCTGCCACCACCCACAATAAGTGGGAAAAAAAAAGTTTATAAGATTAAGAGAATAAGTTAGAACTAATGGGTGTAAAAGATAACTCGTTATCTTTTCCTTGATATATATTCAGTTTACTGATAAACCAATAAATACTTCCCCACTCCTTCCTTACATAATCATTAACATACGTCTCCACTTGATAACACTCTTAATGCTAATCACACCGACAGGACGCTAGTATTAGCCCGTGGACCCGAACGTAATCACAATTATCCTCTCTAATTCTAAATAATTTCCCATCACCCTCCTTACTGTAATAACACTCTTAATGCTATTCACATCGACACAACGCTAGTATTAGCCCGTGGACCCGAACGTAATCACAAGTATCCTCTCTAATTCTAAATAATTTCCCGTCACTGAAAGTTGTTGAGTCAAGAATCACATGTCCACAATCCCAGCTATCAGACTAATCCTTAGCTGTAATCCTGGTGTTCACTCAAAAAACGTTCACAGGTGTTCTTCCCCAGCTCATCCATCTGTCTCCTCCATAGCTGTCCACAGCTACCTTGGGACCCTATGAATAACACCTGCCATTAGTTCTCACGTTAACACAGATAACACTGGTCGACACCAAAAATGGTTCTGAGTTCATTGTGTGTGGGTTGGAAAGCCTTTTCGCTGCTGATTTCAAAAATGGCATTGCTTTTTCTCTAGCACGTATAGTTTTTGAAATATCGGCATTTTAAATTTTAATAGCTATTATAATTATATACGTATATGTAATTATATAATGCATCGAAACAATCCCCCTACGTTAATATATATTACTCGTAATTAAATTATGGTGGTGCCTGCGGCCTTATTAGGACCTAATGTACATATCTGACAAAAAAATATACTTAAATTATGTTCCAAATATATCCGAAAATGTGCCACATCTTGGAAATATCCGAAAATATGCCAAATCACAGTAAATTTTGATTTTATATATACACCTTTTTCACTGTCAACAAGAGGTTTGTACATACAGTTGAACCTGCCAGGTGAGTCTTTCGGTCGTGCTGGCCATTCCTTTGTTTGTAATGTTTGCTGTCCGCTCTGAGTCCCAAACAAGAAACACATGTGTTTAGTGTAACTAACTGGGTCCTAGAGCAAGGAGATTACCTTCAGGTCCCCACACTGATTCCACGAGTTCTCTTTTAAGAGTAACTGTTTAGTTCTGTTCCAGCGCCTAGACTTCGGCCAGTCCAACTAAGAAAGAACAATGATTCTATCTATCTATCTCTCATTATCTATTATATCTATCTCTATATATATCTCTATCTATATCTATCTATTATATATCTCTATCTCTATCTCTCTACTATCTCTATCTATATATCTATCTTCGAGATTTTTTTTGAGAGAAAGATGCGCTAGTTCGAAGGAACACTCAGATCTAGACTGTTCCTTTCAAGAACAGTCTAGATCTCAAATTGGTATTAATATACATATGATCAAAACTAATACCTAACACACAAAAGTCTCACCCTGCTCCATAGTACACATCAGAGTGTTTCTGTGTTTGCTCTTGTCGTTTGTAGGAGGCACTACTTTCACGTTGTAGCGTACCACAATAGTCCCCCTATCATGTTGGGACTTGAATCGTCGTCCTTGTATCGGGTTTCCATGGTGGCACTGTCCTAGGTGGAAACGTTTCCCCCTGCTCATCACTGACCGACGCCCAAGAATTTCGTTGGGGAAGAAATAAGATGTAATGGAAAAAGTGGATTTTGAGTGACATCTGAGCCCAAGCGCATGGTAACTCTTTAAACATGCCATTTACAACAAGTTTGTCCTCATAATTCGATGCTCGAAATTACCTAGGGAGTTCTTTATACAACCAAAAAAGCTCTTTCCAGCAGCTTTTTCCAGGGCAGTTAGGCTCTTTAACAAGTCATATCATTGAGTACATTGATCGAATTTGACGGGACATTGAAAACCATCCTGCCTTTACTTATACTTGATATGCCAGCACCATTTTGAGCCATGGTCTTCACAAAATTTTTTTCGTTAACCCCAAGTTTCGATATATGCTCACTGGAGTAGTACACCTTTGTCCACTGTCAACAAGATGTTTGTACTACAGTTTAAGCCTGCCAGGGTGAGTCCTTTCGGTCGTTCTAGGCCATTCCCTTTTGTTTGTAATGTTTCTGTCCGCTCTAGAGTCCCCACAAACAAAGAAAAACCCCTGTGCTTAGTGTAACACCTAACGGAGTCCCTAGAAGCAGGAGATTACCTTCAGGTCCCACACAGATTCCACTGATATTCTTCATATTTTAACGAGCAGATAACAAGTCTTCATCGTTTCAATAATTTCACTCATTTTATGGCCATGCGCAATTGGAACACTCGGAAGCTTATTTCCTTATGGCAGAAGAAAACCCGGGGGACCTTTAGCGGTGTTTTTTCCTGAATCTATGAACACCGGCCACTCACTCTTATCATAAGTATGAGACCACAAAGTTTTGTTCCATGAAGTGTGTCACATCAAAAGCATAACATAGCTTGTGTTCCATCTTGAAAGCTTGAAAGTTCTTTTATGTCTACGGACGCAACTTGGTGATGAGAAACTCCTTCTTGTAGTGCAAATTCCATTCCTTGAGACGAGATCCAAAGGACTTCACTTTTCCTCCCTTGGGTAGATCTAGGTCCCTAGCAAGGTCATGTAGGCATTTCCGGACTGATGAATTTGGGCTCCTCTGTTGTCTGCCATTTTCTTGAAAGCTGGATCCATGGGATTATCCTCCTCGTTCGAATCTGATTTCCCTTAATAGCACTTGCAATTGGAACATTTTGGAAACGGGGAGATCAGGACCATGTGGCACAGGCCTGATAGCAGAAGGTACGTCAAGGTACCTGTTTTAGGCTTCGCGTTTTTTACTGACTATCCTTTGATGTTAGTGAGGCAGAAGTAGCAAGTCATACTGTGATCCTTTTGTTCACGCCAAACCTTGGATGCACGAATGCCATGCCCTGATGGCCGTTTGCCACGCATCCATTCATTCAAAGTGGTTCACAGCAGGGGGTTGCATGCTACGTGAGGGGCCCACTTCTTATCTTGATAACCTATACCGCACTTGAAGTAATGCAGATAAGCTGCTTTACAACCATTCTTTTGTAAGAGGTTTTCCTTCTTCTTCAGACTGTCATGGGTAAAAATTCCACATATGTAAACAAAAACTGTCCGATTCATTCACACAGTTACGGCGCTCGCCATCACAGGCCCGGTAACACGGTTACTATATAACGGTAAACCAACTAAAATGAGGACTACCACTAATCAAAAACTACCTCATTCTGCTAAAGAAAAATAAAATGTTTAAACATTTTCAAATAGCTGTACATCAGTAGTAGAAAAGTTGTACTACCACAGCCCTGCTAACCCCTCGGCCAATACGCACGCGCACACCCTCCCCTGCTCATGTGATGCCACAAACCGGACACTGACTCAAACACTGCAACTGCCCTAAATAGGCTTGAGAAAAGAAACAGATTAAGAGTTTAAAATGAAAACATTGGATGAAACCTAGTTCTCTGCTGATTTGTACAGTCACCCATATTTTTTTTTTTTTTTGTTTTTCAAATGAATTACCGACGTTCTGGTCTCCAAAAACTGGACGTGGTAAGAGTTAATGTGAACATGCAGATTCGAGTTCAAACAGGGTCGATTTAACTATAATCCACTTCATTTAATCCAGAACCATATCTTCGGATTTTTTTTTGAGTCGAACCAGTGTAAATCAAAGGATTGAAAACTGATGAAATGTCCCCTGCCCAGGTGAAATAAACAAAGGTGGTTAACAAGTTTTGTTAACGAGGAGACGAGGTGGGGAAGAGGGCCATGAAGCGGATACTAAGCGACCAAAGGTCACAGAAGAGAGAAGATGATGAGTCCTTTAAAAAAAATCAAGGCCCTCCGGGGCCAGAAACTGTGCAGCCGTCGCTATCAGCTGGTGTGGTGTTCTCTACAGACCTCCTCCCCATTTGCTGGGGGGTTTCGTATCTCCACCTGTAGATGATGATTTCGTAGGAGCCTTCTTATTGGTGTCCTGAAAATATGGACAATGTTACACATTGTCTTTTTTACAATTAAGCATAACTGTACGTAACATTAATTGATGTACTATACAATGTAATATGAATGATTTGCTGATATGTCATAGTCATTGAGAAAGGAATGATGCTGTTGAGTGGTGATGGTAGGTGGGAAGCCACAGAACACTGAGATGGTAAATAGAATGGACCACCAATTGAAATAAATGGGTGCAGAGTGAGATGAACACGAAGGCTATAGCTTATTCTGGTACGAATATCTGCTGGGAGTGTGAGAGGATGATGAGCACCTTCCCAAATGCACGTGCAAGGTGAGTTACCATGCAAGATTGTTGCTGAGGCGACTTTGGGTTCTGTAAGTATTTTATAGAGTTATATGAAAATAATATTTTGGTTTGTCTACAAATATTTATAATAGTTCGCGGTAGTCAGCTGGTTCTGTGAGGCTAAACTCCCGGGATAGTTGGGGGACGTGAGGATCCTGTGAATTGGTTCTCAGTGTGATTTTAGAGGTTGAGTGGCTTGGCCAATTATGCCTGGTACTTGGTTAGCTTGTGATTGCTATCGGTTCCTTCTATCCTCATCTAATGGTTTTCTTTTATTGGCTGTACCACCATCTGTTGAAAAAAAGTTTGTTGTTTAGTTAAATAGAATAATTGCAATAATATTTTCCATGTATCTTTTTCCATATAAATGAGGTGAATTAAAGCAGTAATGGAAGGAAATGTAGGATGGTGAATAGGAAGTGGGATAAGAAGATGAGGAGACATGTGGGGGCAATCATGTATAGTGGAGGAAGAAAGGTTTGTTTTGACAGATTGTTTTCGATTAGGGATAAGAAAAGAAAATACAGTATCATAACAAACAAACAACTAACTAGCATCGGTGTATATTGCCAAATATTAAGAAAGGAAATACTCGATGAGTTTTTATAACCCTCTACAGTTATGTGAGGTGAGGTCACTGGTTGCTTGCTGGAGGAGGCACCATGGGGATGGCAGCAGCGTGCTCGACTTGGCACACCCCTGAAAGGCACTCATTGTTGAATATCTTCTGAGCTGTTATATCCGGTTAGAGATTTCGCGGTGGTCTATTATCAGCAAAGGGGTTTAATTCACGGGGGGTACGCCCTCGGGATGAGGGTATCCTACGTCCTGATTTGGGCAGGGGTGTAATGTTATTCGATTTATCTACCAGTTTTTAGGCACGCGCAGGATGTTGATCAGGTACGTGTCAGAATCGGGGGATATCTACTCTGTCTGGAATAGCGGGGGGGGTCCTGTACATAATTAGAAAGGGCAGGGTGGGGGGGGGGGTGATACTGTAGCCTTCCAATGAATGCTAAAGCGGCGCCCATATATTAAAGATAGCAAAAAATAAAAACTTTGTCGCAATACACTGATAAGGGCTGGAAGCCATTAATAAGAAAAAAAATAAATCACCTTTAATATAGATGAGGTTTGATGATATTTCCGGTTAGTAATGGTACAGCTGCCCTCCCCGGCTGCCACATCTAGTCCAATCTCCGTTCTGATTGGCTAATGGCGCCACAGAAAGATATCTCAATATAAATGTTTGAGAAGGTAACTACGTGCTTACAATAGAAATATATTATATAATGATATATAATATATATATATGATCTATATATATATATATCTATCGTATCTATCCTTCCTATCTATCTATCTATCTATCCTATCTACTATCTATCTATCTATCTATCTAGCCTATCGATCTATCTATCTATCTATCTCTCTATCTTATCTATCCTATCTATCTATCTATCTATCCTATCCTATCTATCGATCTATCGATCTATCGGAAAGATCTATCGATCTATCATCCTAGATCTTAGATCTAGATCCTGATCAGATCTAGATCTAGATCTATATCTAGATCTAGATCTCGAATCTAGAATATATATCAAGATATATAAATCATATCATAGATTATTTATCATAATCATAGATATATATCATAGATATATTCATGATATATATCCATAAGATATCTATAGATTATAGATCTCTCTCTATCTATCTATCTATTCTAATCTATCACAACACCAAGAAGGTTTGTCATGTACAAACCAACTTTTCCCACTGAGCTGATGTACGAACGACTATAGCCGTGTTTTTTGTCGTCCAGCATCGCCCTCTTGGTACCGAATACCGTTTTTTTCTCCGCAATTGAAAACGGATTGGTTTCTTCTGCACAAAAACACAACAAGCTTGGTAGGGGCCGAAATATAATCAGCAAACCCAGTGCAAACATATCACAAAGCAGTATAACACCATTTCAGCAGTGGTTTATTGGAGGGGGGTGGTCTTCGATCCCAAGACGGTGCTTGGACGACAAAAACACGCTTATGGTTTTCGTATACGAAACAACTTTTTTGGGTACGAAACAACTTTTTATACGAACTTGACTGCACAAGCTGACCCAACTCGACAATCATAACCTAACCCCTAACCAATGTAACCACACCACGTCTATCTGGGGGCTCCGCTCACCCTTGACCCACGATAACTAACCTAACTTCCTAAGAGGGGGAGCTCCGTCCCCCATAACGACCCTCCGGTAAAATAACAATCTTTACCTTAGCCTTGAGCTGGGAGCTCGACCCTCTCTGTCGGGGGCCCCATTCCCCCAGGTCCCCAAGCTTGTTTTTGGGGGAGTGGGGAAGTCATGGGATAACTGAATAATATCGAATATTTACCAGACACACTTGGTCTCTGTTGTATTCTCGTCCATTACAAGCAAGTGTGGCTAAGGGGTAATTACACACGCGGTGCACGGTAACGGGCTTATCTAGTTTTCTTTATTTTCGGCCAGCACGGTGGCAGCTTGACTACCTTGGGCCCTTTAGAGTTATAGACAGGCACAGTGATAGCTTAAGAGCCAGGGAGGGAGCGCTCATAAAGGGTAGCTTCTTTTCAGCCAAATTCTGACATGCCTGTTTATGGTTTGTTTTTAGGATGAGCTTGGTCACTCTGGATTTGCTCTTATTGACTCTAATAATCCTTTTAACGACACTTAAATACATTCTGGCATCTTTGGGGAACAACTGCAGCCTCACTGCAGGTGTTTACGTCTCTTCTTGCACACACACAGTAGGCCATAGCGAGAGGCGACGGCAGCATTCTTGCGTCTAGGGTGTCGGAGCCATGTGGGGCCTTTGGGCCTGTTTGTTTACATTCCCTAAGAGGCGACGGTACGCCTCTAAGCGCCAGCAAGTGCATGATCGCAGGGATTTTCTGCTGCCATAGGAACACCACCTTCCTTGTCCTCTATATTCCTTGGATTCGGTACTTAGAGATCTTTGGGAAGAATCGTAACCTTCAGATGATGACGACCGGTCCCGCTTTTCGGCAGTATGTCGTGGAACTACAGATAAGCTGGCAAGTCTTCTGAGAGTTGCAGCCCAGAATGCTATTAAGTGCCTCTAGGTACAAGGCCTATTTTTTGATGTTAATCTCAAGACGCCATTCCAGGCTGATTCCTTCCTGCCGAGCGATAACCAGCAACTGCTAGTAGCCCTGGAAAAGGTCCTTATACGGTACTAGAACGAAAAGGGTAAGGTCGTTATCTCATTCACTGTCCACCAGAGGTCCCGAGGTTGTACCACCCTAACCTCCTAAAAGGGTATTTCCGTCCGAGCTTTGGGTAACTTCGCCGAAGTCCTCGACGAAGTAGTCACTGAAGAAGAGGAGGATAGACGAGAGAAGTTTTCACCTGCAACCGAAGACCCAGAGGATTAATATGCAAGGCTTTTTCCGTGACAAACTGATGGGCCAAAGTCGACGGAGAAAACTTTACAGCCCCAATTAACCCTAATCTGGGTACGGAAACCAAGAGAAGCTCTCTTAAGCTTATAGCGGAGTATGAAGACGATATTTCTCAGGTTTCCTGGATGCACATTACCATAGAACACGACATCGTCCTTACTACTACTAACTACCGGTGCATCCACACTAAGATCTACCCGGTCCCCAACCACCCTTAAGTAATGTTTTTGACGGTCTAATCCCTGTCCCTTCGTCCTTCCAGATGCCATCCTCCCCTTTGTGCCTCGACAGATGCATCGAGCCGAGGCCTGGGAGAACAGTCCTATTTCTATCACCTAGGCTGCCCTCATCCCGTCGCTTTTGCTAGTCGGAAACTCCTTCCCCTGGAAAGCAGGTTTCCACTATTGAACGCTGAGTGTCTTGCCGTTTTGTTGGGGATACTGCGGTTCGATTGTTATTTGCAGGGGCAAGAGTTTCATCCTTTGACATTGACCACAAGCCCCTCATTTATCTTCTCACCCTTCAAGGTAAATACGACCGCTTGCTTCGTGGTCGCTTTAGTCCTAACAGGCATATAGTTTCGGATATCACGTGGCCGGAGCAGATAAATTGGAGGGCAATCTCCATTAGTGGGCTTAACTGTTCTCATATATATGTTGTTTGCTACTACAGGTGGTGTTGCCAAGTCTACCGTAGGTCGACTCTGAATGGGGGAGCTGTGTAAGGGCTAACCACCACTTACGGCGTTCAAACGAACACTTCCTCTCCGTTCCACCCCTGTTTTACCTGTTCGTGGGCCTCGAATGACAGTTTTTACTACATCCTGACCTGTGTTTCTTGGACGACCCTCGACACCCCTGGGTTTGGAGCAGAGGTTACGAGCGCCGGCACGGACTGTTCCCGGCAGAGGAGACCCCGGACGGAACAAGATGTTCCTCACCCTCCTCTCCACGTCTGTGTTTTTAGACCCTCCTTCGCTCACCTGCTGCCCAGGTTCACCTACCCTTACCTTTCTGCCGTCGTCCTCTGAGGTTCCGTACTCAGCGGACCTATGGGTTGAAGGAAGGCGGTTGCGAACGCTGTTAGCTGGGCGTGAAGTCTGTTTTATTTTTCTGTTTTTGTTTGTTCATTCAAGCGTTGAGGCGAGATATAAAATCTCCCTTTTTTGTCATGTTTCTCATCACCCTTACGGCTCCTCACCCTAAACCCAACTTCATCGTATCCTGGGATCCGGAGATAACGAGTGGTTGGTTATCTTTGCGCCGTATCCCTTACACAGGACATAATCTACTTTTGTTCTGGTTTTCCTTCCATTTCTGTACACAGTTATGAAGAAAAACAGAGGGAAAATGAGCTTATATTACAATACCATATGTAGTAAAGACTAATGCAACATTGATTGACACAACATAAAGGAAGTGAATACACTATGTCCAGATAAGCAGAAATGGAATACCAAGGTAAACAAAATTGAATCTGTTTTAAAAAATATCCCTACCGTCAAAAGGACTGCATATAGTTTTCAATTATATTTTTGTAGAATTTTAATGTCTTTGATTATGTACTCAGTGTTTTCATGTGTTTTTTCATCAGACCAACTTTTTTCACGAAAATAGCGAAAAACTAAAATTTGGTGACCATTTTTCCAAGAGACGAACCAAGCTCAGGGTGGATTAAGGGACCTTTTGATATATTTTCTCAAAGGCTAAGGAAATTATAAGTATACCAATTTTTCCACCTACTTATAAATGTTATTCCTTTATTTTTCCTAATTTGACTGGACTACCATATTGTCTTCCCAAACTGGCACTTCAACTCAGCTAAGTGGGAAACCTAAGGCCGTACTACCTGATTTTCCATGGAATGATACTGCTTCCATGTCAAAGACCCATCTGTGGCTTTGTGCAGAGCGCATAACTGAGTCATAGTCTCTGGCATGGAGGCCTACCCTTCCACACACTTTTCCTCTAATCCTAAAGCCCGTCAACCTTGGTTGTAACTCTGCTTGTTCTCAAAATGCTGTCCGAGATAGAGAGGATGGCTCACCAACGGTTAAAACCGTAAGCATCCATCGTCCTGAAACTCATGCTCTTTATATTTCTGCCCGCAATCAGGCCAACTCTTTACATTCAACTTACCAAAACTCTTTCCTTCATAGAAAATGTCAAAATCTTTCTGAATCAAATTCCTCTCGGGACTTCTGGCATCAGGCTATAACATCTCTAACAATTTTTCCTTCTGCATCTGTTCCTCCTCCTATGCTTCACCCCGATGGCTCCCACAGCTGTCTCATCATACTTCTACAGCTGAACTCTTCGCTCAAACTTTTGCTTAAAAAAATTCCACTTCTGGCTGATGAAGGGCTTGTTCCTCCTTCTCCTCCACCCTCTGACTTTATTATGCCCTGTCATTAAGAATCCTTCGGAATGATGTTTTTTCCTGCCCTTTCTGGCATACATCCTCGGAGGCTTACGGTCCTGACGGAGTCCCTCCTATTGTTTCTCAAAAACTGTGCTTTCTGTGCTGTGCACCTTGCCTGTCACTTTTCCGTCTATGTCCTATCTACTTCCACCTTTCCTTCTTTGCTGGAAGTTTGCTCACTTCCAACCTGTTCCTAAGAAGGGTGACCGTTCTAATCCTTCAACTACCGTCCTATAGCTTTGACTTCCTGCCTTTTGAAGTTTTTGAATCTATACTTAATAAGAAGATTCTTAAGCATCTATCTTCTCACAATCTTCCCCTATCTGATCGTAGTACGGTTTTTCCGTGTATAGGGCGAATCTACTTCTGGCGATCTTCTAGCTTCTAACTGAATCTTGGTCCTTCTCCTTTTAGGGTTTTTCGGTGAACTTTTGGCTGTTGCCCTTGGACATATCAAAAGCTATTTTGATGAGTCTGGCAACAAATCTTTTAATTTCCAAACTACCCTCAATTCGGTTTCTATCCTTCTCTCTTACCTTCATTTTAATTTCCCTTTCAAACCGTTCTATGCAAGCTACGGTAACGGACATTGTTCTTCCTCCTAAATCTATCCATAGTTGGTGTTCCCCAGGGTTCTATCCTATCACCCACTCTCTTTCTATATTCATTAATGATCTCCTAAGTCTAAACAAGACCTATCCACTCCTACGCTTGAATGATTCTACCTGCTTTTTCAACGTCGTTTATTAGACGTCCAACTCAACAGGAAGTAAGTGTATTCCGCGAGAGATCCACCGAGCGCCTAACTGCTGATCTTTCTATTATTTTTTCACTGATTGGGGCAAACACAAACCTGGTTTTTGTTCAATGCCATCAAAAACCCAATTTCCTTCACCCTTCTTACTCGACCAAACCTACCCCAGATAACATCCCCTCCTTTTCTTTCTAATGACACTCAACTGTCTCCTTCTTCTACAATGACTTCTAGGCGATCCTTTATTAAAAATCTAACTGGAATCTCACATCTCATCTCTTCTAAACAGCTTCTAAGAATTAGGTGTTGCTTGGCGTCTGCGTCCTTTTTTTTCTCCCTCCAATTCTTTGGCTATCATACAGGCCTTATCCGCCTGTAAGGAGTATGTCTAACTGTTGGGGAGGATCCACTCATACGCTTCTCCTAAACAGGGTTGAGTGGACTGGAGTCAAAAGCTTTTCGTCTTCATCAATCCTCTCCTCTGACTGACTGTCTTCAATCTTTAAATCACCGCCGCAATGTTGCTTTTCTCTTGCCCTCTTCTACCGTTATTTTCATGCTCACTGCTCTTGCTCTGCTTGCTACTGCATGCCTCCCCCATCCCGCGGACATCCCTGCACAAGACTTTCTACTCATTCCCATCGCCTATTCTGTCCATCCTCCTAATGCAAGAGTTTAACCAGTATCTTTACTCTTTCATCCCTTTCAACCACTGGTAAACTCTGGAACTCTCTTCCTGTTTCTATTTTTCCCTTTCCCTATAACTTAAATCTTTTTCCAAAAGAAGAGTAACAAGACAACCTCCCAACTAAATTGGCCTTACGCCCTTTGTTTTTTATTGTAATTCTCTTACTGTCTTCTTTATAGGGACTGGCAACTAAGCGGGCTTTTTGTGTTACCCATTTTTGTTGTGCCCTTGGCTAGTTTCCCTGTGATGTAAAAAAAAAAAAAAAAAAAAAAAAAAAAAAAACAAACGAGTAGAGAGGCTTTCGAGGAAGCCTCATAAGCGAACTTGTGCAGCATCACTGGAAGCCAAACATCAACTTAACAACCTTTAGAGGTAAAATCTCCGTCGTACAGAGACAATTCGTACAACTGACCTCAAATAATGAAACAGCATATGTTGGGGCGAGATATGACTTGGACCTGGATAGATGTTTTTCCACCGAATTGTGTTCAACTTTGATAATAAATTTATACCAGCTATGGTTCCGCGTGTGAGAGAAGAAAGTAATAAGCCATTCTCAACTCCACCTGATAAGAATAGAGTGCGACATATGGTAGTTCCTAATGTCATAGAGATCAGATCCTACAACTTGCACACGATTTCATAGGAAATATATCTACGAGTTAGGGAAAACTTCAATAAATAGTCTAATTTTTACTGGCCAGGTTTTTTAAAGATGATGTCACTTTTTAAAACTTGTCATGAATGGTCAAATGGCCGGAAAAACGAACCAGTTCCAATCCAAACTTGCTCCTTTGTACCACTATACCTGTAGTTTGACCAGCCAAATATTTTAGCAAAATAATTGTAGATTGTGTTGGCCCTCGTCCAAAAAACTAGCATAGATCGAGTATTTATTACCTATAGTGTTAAACTACTAGGTACCCAAAGCTTTCCCGCTCAGGAATACCACTGCAACGAATGTGTAAATGCTTATTAGATTAAACATTTCACTACCTATGGTATTCCAAATAGTGTACATCCGAAGGGGAAGTAACTTCAACTTCAGGAATCTTACAAGTAAGGTACTTAACACGTATGAATGAGTTAGGCCTTAACAATACTTGGCTTACTGCTTATCACCCTCAGTCCCAAGGAGCTTTTAGAAAGTTTCCATCAGATATTTAAAGCAATGCTCAGGAAGTTTGTATGGAGAATAATAGGGATTGGGATGAAGGAGTTTCATCTTATGTTGTTTGCTACAGGGACTGCCCAAATGAAACTGTAGGTTTAAGGGTCTTTTTCAATTTGATTTTTGGCCCATGAAGTGAGCCTCCTCCTAACTGTGCTGAAGGAAAGCTCTGAATGACGATGATTAATATTCACTTTCTGTGTAATGTGGATTGTGATTCCGTGTGAGAACCTTTTTTGCTCGTAGTTCTCGAGTGGTGGTTGATAAGGCCCTCGAGGTGGCATCATCTGGTCGCATGACTGCTAAAGGCCCGTTCACATCTTCACGTCTCTCGAGGGGACCAGTCACGACTTGCTGAGTCATGCTGTGGTCGGCACCGGTCGTCATGTGGGTTGGCGTCAAGCCCAGACAGTCGCCGTCGGGTCGTGGGAGTCATGAAGGGGCGCGAGGGGAGTTCCGACTGTGTAATGCATGCTCTATACACTAGGGTGGGTCTGCGACTCAAAAATGTAACGGAAAATGACCAGTCGGGGCCGTGCTGCGACTGATAGTCATGACATTTCTGATATTTCAGTCTGGGATAGACGGGAACAGTAGGCAGGGCAGTCTTAGTACAGTCATCTTTAGTACAATATATTAGCGCTATACTGCATCCCCAGTATCTTTAGTGCCTTGGCGATTGTTATCACCATGTCGTAGTTATTGTGTTCAATTAATAATATCTGGAGGCACATAAGTATTTGAGGCTTAATCAATTTGGGCAAGTGTGAGAATAGTGTGACCGACATCGGTGGCGTGGTTCACTACACAAGCGAAGGTTGATAAGTTGTGTGGGGGATGGGCCAGAGCGCTGCCTACATCTTCAACCACTCGGCGTCAGTCGCAGCACGGCTGGAAACAGTTGCAGCATGACGGCAACCGTGGGTTCGCGTCGTGCTGCAACTGTCGGCAAATGTCGTCGCATGACGCCAACTCAAAGTTGACCTTTAATTTTCAAAAATCTCTATAGTTTGCGACTATCGTCGACAATCGCGGACTAGTCGCCGATTGGTCGCTTAACTACGGCAAACCGTCGGCTAATCGCACCGACTACGGTCGGTGGAGGGGTTTGCCGTGACTGTTGCAATTCATGATTCTTCCTGTGTCTGGAATATTATTTTTGCTAGGGCATGGTATTGCTGGAACAAAGGTTGTACCAGAGCCAATTGTGACTATGACTCCTACGATTGAGAATAACACTAGTGAAATGGAAGAGAGTTATCCAGATTTATTTCCTGCTGTGTACTGTGTAGTCACGAGGAGACCACTGTAAATCTGAACTCCGCACGGAATATCGGCCAGTTGCACAATGGCCCCAAAGTCGGAGCGCCTGTTTTCAACTTCACTGTTCACTCGGTAACCAGGAAGGATATCGACGCGAATTTTCGTAGGTAATAAGTTCATAATAGAAAGGATTCAATTTCAAACAAAAACAAACATAAATTATTTGTCAAGTGCAATATATATATACACACACACACACACACACACACACACACACACACACACACACAGTAACAAACAATAAATTCACTATGCCAGGCAACACACTACATAATAAACAAACTATTTAATGAACTAGGCTGCACACCAACAAACAATAAACTAACTATACCAGGCTACACCTCATCATCATTATAAAAAATCCGTCTCCGTGTTTACGAGGGTGGGCAGGGTAGAGCCTCAGGGGAAGAGAGAACAAACAGTAGGAGTAGTAAAGATCAGTGAAATAAACCCAGTGAAATGGGTTACACAGCCTTTCACTCCCATTCAAGCCCTCAGAGAGTATAGACTTCCCGCCAAACGCACATTTTCCACAACATAAGTCGCCTCACCTGAGTGTAAGCTACACACTAATAAACAATAAATACAAAACACTCAGCCTTCAACTTTAGTTTTATACGAATTGCAACCAGTCAGCTTTTTCTTCTTGTCTGTGTTCTGGTTGCGAGACACTTGCATTGTTTTTACGCTTGGCATTTACTTCACTTTTATTTTCTATGCTGTAATTAGATGTGAAGGCATTGAACAGGGCACCTCCCATTGAGAAGTACACCTTCTCGAGAAAACTGTGGTTGTTGGCACAGCGCAATGTGGGTCGTCTTCCTCCCCAAGGGTGTCAATGACCTGCTGAAAGGTCGCCTTGGGCTTGCTGCAGCCGAACAGGGTATACCTCTTCGCCTTCTCCTTCCAAGGCCACCTGTATATGTGGCACACGTCCTTGGTGAGAGGGACAGCGAACTGGGAGGGACACACCAGCCTCCCGCGACTCAATAAATATGTGAATGATTTCACGGCGATGACCACATCTTGCCCGCGTATCTCCACATCCTCGTCGTCACCCACTTGTATGTTCACCTCGGCATGTTCACGCGCAGTCTCCTTGTTCACGAGGAGGTCATAGCAGGACCCACACTTGTAAATGTTTAAGACCGAATGTGCAACGTAACCGGCACGTAACCAATTGATTTTGACACAGGGCTTGGATCGGTAGCAACCTTTTATGTCACAGTAATAAAAACATGCACAGAATAATAACAAATACAAAAAACGCACACTCACGGAGATGAGTGCGGTAGTACAGCTTCCCACACCAAGCGTTCTAGTGAATCTGACGATCCCCGTTGGGGCCAGTATGCAGGGCGGCGATTTCAAAACACTGGCGCGTAAACAGTCCAGAGATATAGTGGTCTATGAGTATGCCTATAAAAAAAGCTGAAGGTAATTCTCGTGATAGTGACTTTGGCCTTAATGAGTTGTTTTTTACAGACAGGTTATGTAAGAGATGGTGATATGTTGTATTCGGTGGACACAAGTGGCATTAGTTCATCTGTCACTGGTGAAGCATCTGACAACACCTCTCCATCTCATGACCCCGCTGTGGGGAGTCACCTTGTGGTGACTCCCCACAGCGGTGGGGAGTCAGCGGTCTGGTGATGGTGGTGTAGCGGTCTGGGAGGTTTGGTTATCCAGAAGGTTTTGTTTTCGGATGCCATGTAGCGCGCCAGAGGTACGATGATTACTTTTCATTTCATCCCGCCGCGCGGAGAGGCAACAGCTTGCTCCCGGCTCCTGCCTCACCCCAGCCGACCCCACGGCCGGAGATTTCCGTGGCGGATTAATTCGCCGTAGGATACTCTGGGTGGATTTAACCACTCATCTTCATCATTTATACATTTTTTCTCATCTTCACTGTCTTTCTTAAGTATATCTTTTGCGTCTTATTACCCAGTAATGTGAATATATAATATATAAGCACACTCGATGATAGACGAATCTTCTTGTAAATCAAGGAAGCGTGCTTGTTAACCTGCTTGTTACAATTGCATGTATACAGGGCGTGGCGTTCTGTCAGGAGGCCTTGCCTTGCACCCCTCTGTCACCGGGCAGCGCGGTATCTCAACATGTAACGGCAGCATGTTATTTCTCCGTCAGGAGGCCGCCTGACACACCTCAGTCACGGGGAAGCGAGACCAGCTGAGGCAGCGGCCTCTCTCAACTGCCTGTTGTTCTTCGTCAGGTGGCAGCCTGTCCCTCCACAATATCGGTGTAATGCATCTCACCATGTAGCGACATGATTTGTTCTCCGTCAGGAAGCAGCCTAGCTGCCATTCCTCAGTCAAGAGGCAGCTCGGCATACCTCACCATGTAGCGACCTCATTTTGTTTTCATTATTTATACATTATTTCTCACCTTCACTGTCTTTTTACGTATACCTTTTGCGTCTCGCTACACAGTAATGTGAATTAATATAAGCGCACTCGATGAGATACTTAATTACTGTACGAATCCTATAGTTGTAAATAAAGGTAGCGTAGCTTTGCTGTTGAAATTTGGCCTTCCTTGTCTACCTAGTACATGTAGCTATAGGTGGCAGGGCATGACAGGTTCTGGCTTTCCATTTTTTTCCCCTTTCTGAATGAAGTTTTAATTTTCAGTGATTGCATTTGTTTATATATTTGCTTCCTCTTATCTTAGGAAATCTTCGTATTGAAGTCGTCATCGGTATAGCTGGTATTTCATAGTAGCCTACTATATAGGCTATAATTAACTTGAGCTTATCTAGAATGGAAATTCATTCTCACACAAAATGCACCATGGTGAGCAGCTAGTTGGTGGAAGTAAAAAAAATCTGCTCTAGCTGACTCTTGTCACTTTTAGTCTACTACGGTAGCCGTCCCTATATGCCCTATAGTGAACCTGGAACTGTTGAGTACAGTAAGGTTTTATGTTTGAAATGTAATGTACACATCCTAAGGATGCAGAAACTGCCGGATGTTAATTTGCATTTGTTGAGCAATTTGCATTATTGACCTAATTAGCATATTCGTATTATCTTCCTTATTAAACCGCCTATAGAGTTCCTATGGGTGTCTAGACCTAAGTTTTAAGTTCTCAATGATGTAAAACTGATCCTAAGTCCTAAGCTAACCTAACTAAATCTAACCTAAGCTAACCTAACCTAACCAAAGCTAACCTAACCTAACCAAATATAACCTAACCTAACCAAATATAACCTAACCTACACAAATATAACCTACCCTAATCTAACCAAATCTAACCTAACCTAAACAAATCTAACCTAACCTTCTATAGCGGGGGGTTGAGGTGGGTTCTCGACACTTCGGTCATCATTATGTGAGGATCATCAAGTTCACACGTTTTGGTTAGGTTAGGTTAGATTTGGTTAGGATAGGTTAGATTTGGTTAGGTTAGGTTAGCTTAGATTAGATTTAGTTAGGTTAGATTTGGTTAGGCTAGCTTATCGGTGGATCAAGACCCCCGCTAGGTTAGGTTAATTTTGGTTAGGCAAAAATCTCTAGATTTAAGGAAATTACTCTAGATCTAGGGAATTTTACCCCCCTCCCTACACAACTCTTAAATTACGTGTTTCCGCGCATAATTTGTTCCCCACCTGAAAACCCCGCATTCCCACAGGCCCCCAAACTTGTTTGGGGGAAGTGGGAGAGTATGGGCAAACACTAGAATTTTACCGTTAAGTATCCTGAACGTTTTGTTCTCATCGCTAAGGAGTATTTATAACCCATACAAAAAATAACACAAGGTGGTCTGGGGGGGTGAAACCCCCCTAGTGAGGTAAGGTTGCGTAATCAATGCCCAGGTTAGGTTAGTTAACTAATGGGGGGTTCTGGGGGAGAGCAGCTCCCCCAGTTATGCCAGGAGAGTATTGGTTGAAACTGCACATTTACCGCCGGCAGGAATAAAAAAACAAACAAGGGGGATCTGGTGGTGAGCGAAACCCCCGGCCTCAGTGAGCTAAGGTTATGTAATCAATGCCCAGGTTAGAGCTAGGTTAGTTTAGGTTTGGATGGTGGAGCCCCGCCAGTTATTTCAGAAGAGTATTGGTCAATAGGGAGTATTGGTTGAAAATGCATATTTTCCATTTCTTTTGCTGTGATTTCAATTATTTATACCTTTTCATTATACAGAAATACTTTATACCCCTTAATCTTAAATACCCCTTTTTCACCCACCAGTTAGGGTAGTTAGGTTATTAGGTAAGAATGGAATTTTATTGGTTATATTTTTACTAGTTAGGATACATATACAGGGCCAGGGCGAAGGTGGCGGAGGAAGTATTTCAGCTCCAGATGTGTAATATGTGGCAGCAATGATATGTGATAATACGATTGATAATTTAATAGACAGCTACTAAACAATCCAAATTTCATTAGTTAGAAAAGCTAGGTAATCTTAGCAATTGATTTAGTTTAGGTAAATTGAATTTAGTTAAGTTGAAAACAATAATGTTTGACAAATCAAAAATATAACTCCCAAGAAGCTACTCATGTAGCTTCCTTATTTTCTTATGTTCTTATGTTCTTATAAAGAATGGGGAGTTCTTCTGTTTCAGCATGTCCTGTTGCTGCAAAAATATGCCTTCAGATTATCTCTATAAGTGGCAGGTTAGCTATATAAATGTGTACATAACTCTATGAGTTAGAGGAGAAAACAACCTGCATATACATAACAGCATTATTTATCACAGTAATCTGATATTATAAGCGAACATGAAGCATTAGTCAAATCATATTAACACTCATATTTTCATTTCGTTTTATTTCATCTGCCTATTTTCGTCGACAGTTCCTGTTCTTGATCTTGATACACTACTCCAACACACTAACACTACTCCAATACACTAACACTACTCCAATACACTAACACTACTCCAATACACTAACACTACTCCAACACACTAACACTACTTGTAGTTGACCAGACGATTTTTCATTATTGACTCCAGTCAGACCATTTCCACGACAACTCCATTGTGCACAGTGCTAATTGTTGATTTAAAGAACAAATATGTTGATTTAGAATATTAAATTCATAACAGATTTTTGCTTTGATTTAGAACATAAGCTATGTCAAATAGGGAATATATTCGTAATTTCGTGACATACCTAATCAATATGCTAATTAGACAATTTATGGACAAAATAAAATATACACAGTAGCATCTTGCAGTTTTACATCATTGAGAACTTAAAACTTAGGTCTAGACACCCATAGGAACTCTATAGGCGGTTTAATAAGGAAGATAATACGAACATGCTAATTAGGTCAATTATGCAAATTGCTCAACAAATGCAAATTAACATCCGGCAGTTTCTGCATCCTTAGGATGTGTACATTACATTTCAAACATAAAACCTTACTGTACTCAACAGTTCCAGGTTCACTATAGGGCATATAGGGACGGCTACCGTAGTAGACTAAAAGTGACAAGAGTCAGCTAGAGCAGATTTTTTTTACTTCCACCAACTAGCTGCTCACCATGGTGCATTTTGTGTGAGAATGAATTTCCATTCTAGATAAGCTCAAGTTAATTATAGCCTATATAGTAGGCTACTATGAAATACCAGCTATACCGATGACGACTTCAATACGAAGATTTCCTAAGATAAGAGGAAGCAAATATATAAACAAATGCAATCACTGAAAATTAAAACTTCATTCAGAAAGGGGAAAAAAACGGAAAGCCAGAACCTGTCATGCCCTGCCACCTATAGCTACATGTACTAGGTAGACAAGGAAGGCCAAATTTCAACAGCAAAGCTACGCTACCTTTATTTACAACTATAGGATTCGTACAGTAATTAAGTATTTCATCGAGTGCGCTTATATTAATTCACATTACTGTGTAACAAGACGCAAAAGGTATACGTAAAAAGACAGTGAAGGTGAGAAATAATGTATAAATAATGAGAACAAAATGAGGTCGCTACATGGTGAGATATGCCGAGCTGCCTCTTGACTGAGGAATGGCAGCTAGGCTGCTTCCTGACGGAGAACAAATCATGTCGCTACATGGTGAGATGCATTACACCGATATTGTGGAGGGAAAGGCTGCCACCTGACGAAGAACAACAGGCAGTTGAGAGAGGCCGCTGCCTCAGCTGGTCTCGCTTCCCCGTGACTGAGGTGTGTCAGGCCAAGGAAAAGAGACAGACTCTTTATCTTGTGTCAGGCGGCCTCCTGACGGAGAAATAACATGCTGCCGTTACATGTTGAGATACCGCGCTGCCCGGTGACAGAGGGGTGCAAGGCAAGGCCTCCTGACAGAACGCCACGCCCTGTATACATGCAACCGTAACAAGCAAAGCTACGCTTCCTTGATTTACAAGAAGATTCGTCTCTCATCGAGTGTGCTTATATATATTCACATTACTGGGTAATAAGACGCAAAAGATATACTTAAGAAAGACAGTGAAGATGAGAAAAAATGTATAAATGATGAAGATGAGTGGTTAATCCACCCAGAGTATCCTACGGCGAATTAATCCGCCACGGAAATCTCCGCCGTGGGTCGGCTGGGGTGAGGCAGGAGCCGGGAGCAAGCTGTTGCCTCTCCGCGCGGCGAGATGAAATGAAAAGTAATCATCGTACCTCTGGCGCGCTACATGGCATCCGAAAACACAACCTTCTGGATAACCAAACCTCCCAGACCGATACAGCGGGGCTTGAAGCGTGGTCGACGGCGCCCCCTACTTTGGCGGCCTGCCTGCCATTGTTGGCTTCGGTGGCCGTCGTCCTCGTGGACCAAACGCTCCCCCTTCGTCACTGGGAGGTGGAGCCTGCCGGTGATGTCGCCTTTATACTTCATCCCCCTTTCTCTCCTTTCTTAGGGCGATTCTAGGCCCGGTGAGACCCTTCCCTTCTCTTCCGTCTCACGCTTCTTCTTCCTTTTAAACTTCACACTCTACTCCCCACGTGTTTGCCGTGCGTGGCGTCCCGTATATTCCCCGCGCACTAGGGTACGCCGTAGGTCCAATGAAAAGTGAAATATAGATTATTTCGAATTTGGCAGGGTGTTTTCTTATGTAAACTTGAATTTTAAGTATGGTTTGTCCTCTTCAACTTTTTGGTTTGAGCAGTTCTTGCTATGCAAAAAAAAAATGGACTTTTATATTTATATGCAAAACAATAGCTTAGCCCGCTGAAGTAACGGCTTCATTTGCACTATCATCAATTCTTGATCGTTTTTTCAGGATGGCTTCTCCTTGTAAACCAAGTGGGTCGAAGCCCGCAACTAGACAGAGCTCTGGATCCAAGTTGGCCGCCTTTCTTGGCGGTGGACGAGAGTTTGCTGAGAGTGAGGTGCCTACGTATCGCGGCGTGATGAAGAGGGGAATCCTTCTCCAAGAACTCAGCGGCATCCGGGAGGGTGTTGACAAGCGGGGGTACCCAGTGAGAGACATTGCGAAGGATCTGACCCCATGGGGCTTGCCCAGTGAAAGAAATCAAACGCCCAGTTGCACCTCCAGTGGTTGTTATTGACCGGTCCCGTGACCAGAAGGATAGATAATTTTTGGAAGAAGGTTAGTGAAGTGGTGAGAGACAGCAACTAAAGCAGTAAAGGAATTCGTGGAGAAGAATATGGACACTGTTGACATAACGGCCTGCCCTCACACGATCTTCCTCTGCAAGGACCAGGAATCCACTGCTCCAAACCCCAACTGTGCCACGCGAGACACACGTGCGTGGTACAGCCCTGTCCAGCAAAGTCATATTCTGAATGGCTGGNCTTTTAGGCGGGTTTTTAATAAGGAAATAAACGACTGCTAATTAGGTAAATTATGAAAATTGCTCAAAAAACAATTAACCCGGGCATTTTTCTGCATCTTAGGAGTTACTTACTTTCAAAAAAAACCCTACTGTACTAAACATTCCGGGTTCCAAAAGGCATATGGGGACGGCTACCGTTAGACTAAAATGCAAGATCCCAAAGGCGTTTTTTTTATTCCACCAACTCTCTCACAGGTGCATTTTGTGTGAAATAATTTCCTTCAGAAAAACTCAAGTTAATTATGCCATATAGTACTACTATGAAACCAGCTATACCGATGACGCTTCAATAAGATTTCCAAAGATGGGGAAGCAAATATAAAACAAATGCAATCACTGAAAAAAAAATTCTTCAGAAAGGGAAAAAAAGGGAAAACCCAGAACCTTCATCCCCTGCCACCTATACTAAATGTACGGGGTATACGGGAAAGCCAATTTAAAACAGCAAAGCTACGCTCCCTTTTTTCAACTATAGATTCGTACAGTTTAAATTTTCATCGGTGCCTTATATTAATTCCATTCTGTTACAACGAAAAAGGTATACTAAAAAAAAGTGAAGGGGGAAAAAAATGTATAAATTGAAAAACAAAATGAGGTCGCTACATGGTGGATATCCGAGCTGCCTCTTGACTGGGAAGGCGCTAGTTTTCTTCCTAGGAGAAAAATAAATGTCGCTACATGTAATGATTACCCCCGATTTTGGGGAGGAAAGGGCGCCACCTGACGAGAAAAACGCTTTGGAAAGGGGCCCGCTGCCTCCCGGTCTCGTTTCCCCCCGTGACTGATTTGTGTCGGGCCAAAAAAAGAACAGCTCTTTATCTTGGGGTCGGGCCCTCCTACGGGAAAAAACATGCTGCCGTTACTTTTTTGAGATACCCGCTGGGCCCGGTGACGGGGGTTTCAAGGCAGGCCCCCTGAAAACGCCACCCCCTGTATACATGCACCCCGTAACAACAAGCTACCTTCCTTATTTACAGAAGATTCTCCTCTCATCGGTGGCTTATAATATCACTTACTGGTAAAAAGACCAAAAGATTACTTAAGAAAGACAGTGAAGATGAGAAAAATTATAAATGATGAAGATGTGGTTAAATCCCCCAATTCCCTACGGCAAATTATCCGCCACAAAATCTCCGCCGGGGGGTCGCTGGGGGGGGGGGCGGAGCCGGAGAAAGCTTTTTCCCTCTCCGCGCGGCGGTAAATGAAAAAATCATCGTACCTTGCCGCTACAGGCATCCGAAAACACAACCTTCTGGTCCCAAAACCTCCCAACCGATACAGCGGGGCTTGAAGCTGGTCGACGCGCCCCCTACTTTGGCGGCCTCCTGCCATTGTTGGCTTCGTGGCCTCTCCTCGTGGCCCAAACGCTCCCCCCCCCTTCGTCACGGGAGTGGACCCTGCCGGTGTGTCGCCTTTAACTTCACCCCCCCTTTCTCCCCTTTTCTTAGGCATTCTAGGCCCGGTAAACCCCCCCTTTCTTCCTCTCACGCTCTTTTTCCTTTTTTAAACTTCCCACTCTACTCCCACGTTTTGCCGTGCGTGGCGTCCGTATATTCCCCGCCACTAGGGTCGCCGAGGCCCAAATGAAAGAAAAATTAGTTTATTTCAAATTTGGCAGGGTTTTCTTATGTAAATTTTGAATTTTAAGTAGGGTTTGGCCTCTTAAACTTTTTGGTTTGGGGGCCTTTTTTGCTATGAAAAAAAAAAAAGGACTTTATATTTAAGGGCAAAACTGCTTACCCGCTGAAGTAAGGGCTTCTTTCAATATAATTTTGTCTTTTTTTTCAGGATCTTCCTTGTAAACCCAAAGTGGGTCAAGCCCGAAATAGACAGAGCTCTGGACCCAAGTTGGCCGCCTTTCTTGGCGGTGGACGAGATTTTTGCTGGAGTGGGGTTTGCCTACGTACGCGGCGGGGTGAAGAGGGGGAAACCTTCTCCCAAAACTAGCGGCATCCGGAGGGTGTTGCAAGCGGGGTACCCATGAGAGACATTTCGAAGGTCTGACCCCCAGGGGGGGTTTTCCCAGTGAAAGAAAACAAACGCCCATTTTTTACCTCCAGTGGTTGTTATTGACCGCCGTGACCGAAGGGGTGATAATTTTTTGGAAGAAAGGTTAGGGAATGTGAAGACGCACTAAAGCAGTAAAAGGAAAATTTGTGAGAAAAATATGGCGGCTGTTTGACATACGGCCTGCCCTCACACGATCTTTCCCCCTGCAAAGGGCCAGGGAAACCCCTGCTCCAAAACCCCCCTGTGCACGCGAGACACACTCAGTGTACGCCCCTGGCCAGCAAAAATCCCCCACTTTAGAACTTTGGTGGCTGTCTACCAGAGGGTAAAGTTTTAGAGGGGGAGTCAAAGAGTGCCCGGGGGAGGGTAGACAAGAATGAGACCATAACAATGAAAAAAGCAAAGAGAAGCAGTTGGGAAAAGGGGCTAAGCTGAAGAACAGAAGCGAAAAATGAAAAAAGGGCAAACGTCTTTACGCAGGACAGATTTTTGGGCCAGGGTGAAAATCACCAGGGTTTTTTAGGATGGGGCGGGGAGTCGTTCACCCTGCACTCGAGGAAAGAGGCAGGGCAAAAGGAGGCTGCCATACTGGGAACCGGCTCAGGGAAAAGGGTGGGGTCCCTGGCACCCCTTTTGAGCGTACTTGGGCCCCACTGCAAGAAGAAACAAACCCCTCCGGAACCTGGCCTGGGAAACATCCGTTCGACGTTTCCCCCCCACTGCTGCTGTGCCTTTGGGTTTTGGATTCCCCGGGCCTTATCGCTGAGGGCCCTCTCTCCCAGACATGTCGTACCTGGTCTGCGATCCAAAAAGCTGAGGAGGGGACAGGCAGGGGTGCCATGGCATCGGCCCGGGACCTTACCAGGGAAGCCCAGGGGGGGAACAAAAAATTTGGATTGGGTTACATGGGAGGAAGGACAAACCCGAACGATGGCCCGACAGCTTGGAAACTCACCCAAAGGGTTTATCAGGGAGGACATGTGCAGTGACAAGAGGAGCCATCTGGAAGGGACCTTTGGCACTTTGTACCCGAGGACAGCATGGTGGGCAGCAGGCCAGAGACGGTTCATCCGGGCTCGGGCCCACCACCGGGAGACCATGCCCTGCTTCAGGTCTAAGAAGGACATGATGACACTTTTCTAGGCCAACGTAGAGGCTGTGACACTGTGATGTAGTGCCTGATGAACCACTGATCGAAAGAGCTTACCACGCTAGTCATTTGGAACTCATATTGGTGCATGATGCAATAAACAGGACCAACCGGACACTGCGTACTCATTTAAGCATTATTCGATAAGGGTGCAATAAAAAAGTGCGATTTTGCATAGTAAGAATTGTTCAATGCAAAAAGGGAACAAGAAAAAATCGTCTTAGAATTTCATTTTACATAGGAAATTGGCATGCCAAAGTTGAATTTTTTTTTTTTTTTTATACGGCGTACCCTAACCGCGCACCCCTCTATCTGGGAGTTGAGTCCACCGCGGGGCGGGTTGTAGTTCCCTTCGGTGGACACACGCTCCTTTGGTAGGGGGTTGGGGTAAGACGGGAGGTCCACTGTGGCCCAGCTGGATCAATCGGCTAGTCATGCGTTGGCTAGGGCCAAGCGGAGGTTGCCTGCTGGGCACCGCATCGGTCCCGCGGCTGCCACCAGACACCAGGCAACCGAAGCGTATACTTCCCCGATACTCCTGGAGCTGTTGGGTGAGGTCCTTCCCCAACAGACAGCTTCACCTCGTTGGGATCCGTGGTGGGTGGGGGCGTGGGGAAGTGAAGTAATTTTGTTTATGAGTCAATCAATTAATTTACCCCGGCCTGCCTCTCTCCCTGACGTCCGCTTGTCCTCGACATATCCCATTGGATCCTCTCACATTGCCACTCTGGCGCCTTTCCAAGCCCGACGTGGCACGAAGCGGGCAGCCGCCCCTTCCTCCTCAGCTCCCCGGTCTGGCGGTCTCCGCTCCAAGGGACGCAGACAGGGATTGAGAGACGTGCCTGGCCCTAGGGGAACTTCTACGTTGGACACCTTGCTACTGTCCAACGTGTCCCAGGTCTTGTCCTACATAGCAATATATGATATTTTCATGGCATATGGTGTGGTTCGCCGCATCCGTATTGTCTACGATGGCGATGACCACACAAATAGGTGCTACATCACTTTTGCTACAGCAGACGGCGCAACATCTGCCCTTGAGGAAGCCACAACATTGGAAATTGGTGAAAAGCATTACAGAGCCGAACTTCTTCGCTCTGTTAATGTTGCAGAAGGCCCTGAGGACTACATTCCTAACACCTTCCAGGACACTACAGCATCTACACCAACTGTCAGCCAAAGCCCTACCCCTTATTGGTACGTGGCATATTACAAGGAAAGTGGAGGCAACTTTTTCCATACGGCGCGATATTTAGAAAAAGAAATTGGAAAGATCGCAGAAAGCTACCTAAAAAAGTATGACAGAGGAGTTTTGATCCGAGCCAAGGACCTTACTCAAGCTAGGATGCTCCTTCACATGCCCATCACCTCTGACAGCATTTTTGAATCCATCAAACCTCATCAGAAGTTTAATTACAGCAAAGGGGTAGTCTACAACTACGACCTATATGAATTCTCGGAGGAAGAAATACTAAACATGTGCCCGAATAGAGTTCAGAAGGTCTCAAAAGTAAAGGGAGCAAAAACATGATCGTTTTCACATTCTACGGATCAAGTCTCCCCGATTCCATCAGGATCGGTCCCCAGACTATAAGGGTAAAGGACTTTAACGACCGCCCTATGCAGTGCTATGCGTGCTACAGCTTTGGACACGGCAAACAGTTCTGTAAATCCCCTCCTCGCTGTGGTCGCTGCTCGGCGTTGGGCTACCATGACACAGCTGACTGTAAGTCAACCCCCTACTGCTTCCACTGCCGTGATGCTCACCCACCGAGTTCTCGACAGTGTGGGACATACAAATTAGAAGAAGACATCCTACATTTGGCCAACTCCCAATTTATCAGTCTTGGTAGCGCCAGAAGAGAACTTTCTCACAGACAAGCAAGCGGGGGAGGAAGCAGGTCCTACGCATCCACACTGGCTGCTGCATCATCAACTAAGACTCCTAATCAGCCTGCCACAGTTCCTCCACCACATTTTGCTAAAACTACTCAATCCATCCATGTGCATAATAACTTCTCGCTATTGACCTGCGATTCTGTGGAGTCTGCTGACTACTCTCATAATGAGCCTCCATCCACCTCTCCTGTAGTGCATGTCGCACACGAAAAACATAACAACAGTGAGTCCTCCTTTAAAAGGATCCCAAAAAAACCAACCTTATAAGGAATCTCAGAAGCGAACTCACAGTTCCACTGAGTCCTTAGAGTCAGTGGGCATCCCTATGGCTAAAATCTCTAATGGTGAGCAAGAGAGGATGGATTTGAGTAAAGCTACAACTACTGATAGTTGTGAGAGTACTGGTATGACTCCCAATATCAATGCCGCTGTTACCACCACTGAAGCGGCTAGCGACATAGCTATACATTACGCTGATGACGAAGGTGATTCACAACATGTGGACACCCAAGTAGTTGATAGCCATGCTAATAAGCAATTTTCAAGAGCCTCGACGGGAGCTATTAGTAAAACTTCTGACAATAACTCGGCATCCTTGGTGGGACATACGGTACCTACTACAGCTGCGGGACCTCGTGTGATCCCAATTACAGCACCAGATACACACAAACGCCAAACAACATCTGGAAAAGTAAAGAAAACTACTTTACCATCTCCTACAATAAAGAAAAAAGAGGCTAGACTTTCAAATAACGCAGCGTCTACAAGCCGTAAAGCTTCAACTGTAGCATCATCACACAAAAAATAATGTCTTCAATCCTCAAACGAAATATTCGTGGATTACGTGCAAACTGGGAAGAACTGGTCCTTCTCATCAACGAGTTGGAGCCAGTTGTTATATGTTTATAAGAGACAATGGTAGTGCAGGGAAGGTGTCTCTGCCCGACAGGTTTTATCCATGTACACACACCACCTCCAGCAGGTGGTGGCTTTAGTGGTGGCTGTGGCCTTTACCATCGTCGGGCTGTCCCCTTCTCTGTCATCCCGCTGCAATCACCCTTGCAGGCTATAGCAGGTCGTATCCATCCGCACAAGACCTACAATGTCTGCTCAATATGTCTACCTCCAAATGACGACATACCTCTCCAAGATCTTGAGGATCTTTTCCACCAGCTTCTCCGTCCATTTTTTCTCCTCGGAGACATGAATGGGCGGCATTTTCTGTGGGGAGACTCCACCAGAAATCGTCGCGGTGATTCTCTCGTAAATTTTATCGATGGCAACAACCTACATATATTAAACACAGGAGAACCTACACATTTCCATTCGCAGACGGGAACATTGACTGCTATTGACCTATCACTCTGCAGTCCACAGGTCGCCCTCGACTTCTCATAGGAGGTGGCCGATTCTCTTCGAGTGAGTGACCATTATCCCATACTACTAAGAGTAGTGTTATCGCCCCCTTCCCGATGTCTCCCAAAATGGTGCCTCTCTCGTGTAGACTGGGAGGACTTTCAAAAGGCTTGTGTTTTTGAACAACATATCGATAACTTTCAGACAATAGATGAGGCCGTTGATTACTTTGTGTCCCGAATACATTTTGCAGCCTCGCTGGGCATCCCCCCACACTTCTGGCTCTTTCCCCCGCCGGCCTGTTCCGTGGTGGAATCAGGGCTGTACAGCAGCGAGGAGTCACTCCCGCCGTGCTGAGGCGCAGTACATATCGCGGCCAACTTCAGAATAACTAAAAATAAACTTCCACAGGTCAAGAGCTCGATACCGTCGGGTAATAAAGGAGGCTCGTCACTCCTCTTGGAGGGCTTATATAAGTTCGATCTGTGCATCTACCCCGGTGTCCAAGGTTTGGCAAACAGTGAGAAAAATGATGGGGAAGTTTATCCCACCCTCCCCTCGATTAATGGAGACCCTATGACAGATCCCTTGACTGTAGCAGAGGAATTTGCTTCCCATTTTGTATCAATGGCGCAGACAGACCTTGCGCCTCCAAGTGCTTGGGAGAGACTGCGACAGGAACAGAGAGGCATAGATTTTTCGTCTAGCGGCGGGGAATCTTACAATATTCTTTATACACCTCGTGAGCTTTGTCAAGCCATGAAGGTTTGCGCAGACACTTCCCCGGGCCAAGATAATATACCATATGCGATGCTCTGTCATCTAAGAGATGAGGCTCTAGATTTCTTGTTGAGCATCTATAAGAGAATATGGATTGATGGAACCTTCCCAAGTAGCTGGGGTGTGGCGGTGGTGATCCCGATCCCTAAGCCTGGGTAGGACCACTCACTACCGACGAATTTCCGCCCCATATCCCTAACTTCATGTGTGCGTAAGCTGTTCGAAAAAATGGTATAGTCGACTTATATGGTTTTCGGATTGGGAAAACTTTTTCTCCCGTTCTCAGTGTGGATTCCGTAAGCATCACTCCACTACGGAAGCGCTTATTTCCGTAGAGTCATCCATATGCGGGGCATTTGCCTCTCGACAATACCATGTGACCATATTTTCGACCTTGAGAAGGCTTATGACACAGCTTGGAGACACGCTATATTGCAGTCTCTGTGTGAGATTGGTCTAAACTCTAGGAGGTCGTTTGCCTGTATTCCTCCAGAGTTTCCTAACCAACCGGGTTCTTCGAGTCCGTGTTGGCAATATAATGTCTTCTGAACACCTGCTTCCAGGTGGGATCCCCCAAGGCAGCGTCTTGAGTGTAGCTCTGTTCGCTGTGGCCATCAATGGTATTGTTGATGTACTGCCAGAGGGGATTGTTAGTACATTATACGTGGATGATTTATCAATCTCTTTTGCTGCTTCCAAGATGTCGGTTGCAGAGAGAAAACTTCAACTTGCTATCGACAATGTTTGTGAATGGACGACGAATCGTGGCTTCCGGTTTTCTCCAGCGAAGACTTTAGCGGTTCATTTTTGCAGAACCCGTGGGATTCATCCTAACCCAGACCTGTATCTTTACGATAAGAGATTACCATGTAGGGAAGAGACCCGGTTTTTAGGACTAATTTTTGATAATTGACTGAATTGGGTACCTCACCTTCGTTCTCTCAAGACTGACTGTCTTCGAACCATGGATCTACTGAAAGTCCTCTCGCACACCAGCTGGGGAGCTGATCGCGCTACACTCCTATATCTCCATTGCTCACTTATCCTTTCGAAGCTTGAATATGGATGTGAAGTGTATTCCTCTGCCACACCCACTCGACTGCGGATGTTGGATTATGTACACCATGCTGGTGTCCGTCTGGCAACCGGGGCATTCAGGTCATCTCCCATCCCAAGTCTATTGGTGGATGCTGGAGTCCTCCCATTAGATCTTCAACGCCAGTCCCTCATGTTAAGATGTTGGTATCGCCTCCAACGCCTCCCTGACTCAATAGCTTGCCGTGCTGTGTCTTGTGATTCAGGATCGCACATTTACCTTGAGCGAAGAGGCTAACCAAAGCCCCTTGGTTTCCGATTAAAAGCTATTATGGAGACGCTATCCTTCCCTGCTTTACGAATCTGCCAGCATAGACCTACAAGAGTCGGTCCATGGCTTCTCCCAGAAGTGTCCTTCTACAAAAGCCTACCCCTCTCAAAAGGCTCTTTACCTCGTCAGGCTGAGCGTGCCCAGTTTTTAGACCACTATTGCACAAATCAGGGTTATGTCCCTGTCTTTACTGGTGGTTCCAAATCAGACGAAGGAGTTGGTTACGGTGTCGTATTCCCATCGTTTAACAGAGGCGTCAGCCTTCCAAGTGTTTCATCTGTTTTTACGGCTGAAATAAGTGCTATTTTATATGCTCTCACGATTATTTTTACCCTTCCGGATGTCTCTTTTACAATTTTTAGTGATTCTTGTAGTGCTCTTCAATCACTATGTAATTTTAACTCTCCCCATCCGTTGGTCAATGCCATCCTGGAATGGCTTTATCTGCTCAAGAGGCGAGGCCGGACGGTCAGTTTTTGTTGGGTTCCGGCGCATGTGGGTGTTACCGGTAATGAGGAAGCTGATGCCTTGGCAAAAGCTGCAGCTAGAAGACCAGCTCTATCACATTGTGCAGTGCCAGCTACAGACCTACGCTCGGCAATCCATAGATCAGTTCACACCAGTTGGCAGTAGCGATGGAATAATATAGGGCAAAATAAACGACGCACCATCCGTCAAAGTATCGAGGACTGGAGCTACTGCGGTCTATCCCGGATATGGGAGACTGCCTTGGCACGATTGCGTATTGGTCACACTTTATATACACATGGATTCCTCATGGAGGGGGGCCACCCTCCTTACTGTGATGATTGTTTGGTCCCCTTAACTGTGCGGCACTTGCTGGTCGAGTGTCCTAGTCTTGGGGACCTACGTGAGCAATCTTGTCCCGGGGGAGGACGGTGCCTACCGTCTCTCCCTGGCATTGGGAGAGAGGTATTTCTCCCCGGGACATGAGGTCCATACCTTTATTGAGAGGGTTGGCCTTCTCAACAAGTTATGATGTTTTTAATATTCTTTTATTAATGTTTTTAATACACTATTGTTCTTATATATATTTTGATTATATCTTAACATTTGTTTTTTAATATTACTTTTACTGTCTCTTATGTAAGCAGGCGTCAATAACCCCGCAGTTGCGGCGCCCTAAAACTAATATTTATCTATATGGCCGCCAATAACACCCCTATCGCCACCTATGGTACGCGGACTCTCCGCCTCTCCTTCACGCCTGCCTCGCCCTTCGTCTGGTCCTTCGTGGTGGCTGAGGTGGATCAGCCTATCCTGAGTGTGGATTTTCTCTCCTTCCACGACTTGCTCGTGGATTCCCGGCGCGGACGTTTACTGCATCGCCCAACCAACACGGTCATTCCTATCGTGCCCTGCGGGCAGCGAGCGCCCCTCCTGACACACCTACGCCAGCCGGTCCTGTACGACGCTCTTCTCGAGGACTTCCCTCTCCTCACTTCTCAGCGCTCCAGCCCCGCCAAAAGGGATCACAAGGTAACACCCACCATCGCCACGACGGGCCCTCCTTGTTTTGCTCGACCGCGACGTCGGACTCCTGAACGCCTCCAGGCGGCGAAAAAGGAGTTTGAGCACTTACTGCAGGAGGGGGGGGGGACCATACGACCTTCCGACAGCTGCTGGGCTTCACCTCTTCATATGGTACCGAAGGCCCAAGAAGGCGAATAGCGCGCGTGCGGTGACGTACAGGGCTCTCAACGCCATGACTCGGCCCATGGGCGTAGCTAGACATTTTGGGGCCCGGGGGGCCTACTTCCTGGAGGGGCCCCCTCTAAAGTTTGCAGGTGTTTGGGGGGAGGGAGGGCAGGCGAGCGAAGCGAGCCCAACCAGCTGGTGGGTTTCGTGGAAATATTTTGGAAAATGAACATATTTTGGTGTATTTTGACACTTGCTGAGACTTCTTTTAATGCCCATAAATCCTTTTTAATCCGAATTATTTTCAGCACTGCAGATCAGCACTGATTGAGTGATGCATTTGGGAGCCTCTCTTGGGGGCCCGGGGGGCGATTTCAAATAGCACTCCCTCGCCCCCCCCCCCCCCCCCCCCCCCCCCCCTTAGCTACGCCACTGACTCGGCCGGACCGTTACCCTATTCCACACGTGTTGGATTTTCATAGCATGCTACACGGGTGGTCAGTCTTTTCGAAGATTGATCTTCTACGGGCCTTCCACCAGATCCCCGTGGCTGAAGAGGACGTGCCGAAGACGGCAGTGACGACGCCTTTCGGTCTGTTTGATACCCCTACATTAACTTCTGACTACGCAATGCGGCTCAGACCTTCCAGCGCTTTATGAATAAAGTAGTCAGAGGACTCGACTTCGTCGTGGTGTACATCGACGACATCCTTGTCGCCTCATCGTCACACCAACAACACGAGCTCCACCTGCGCCAGCTGCTCACTCGCCTTCAGGAGCTTGGTTTACGGATCCACCCAGCGAAGACACTGTGTGTTGGGTGCTCCGGCGTTGGACTTCTTGGGCCACAGAGTTACGTCAGCGGGCTTATGTCCCCTCCCGCAGAAGGTGTCAGCAATCGCGGACTTCCCACGGCCTCGTACGGTCAGGAAGCTCAGGGAATTTCTGGGGGTGATTAATTATTACCACCGCATCATTCCCCAAGTTGCCGCTCGGCTCGGCCCCTTACATGACCTCCTGAAGGGGGTAAAGAAAATCTCACCGAAGCACCTGCAGTGAACTGATGAAGCCGAGGGAGCGTTCAACAGCATCAAGCAACAACTCGCTTCCACGACGCTCCTCGCCTACCCAGTCCCCAATGCTCCCACTGTCCTCACTACTGACGCCTCAGCAGAAGCGGTGGGCGCTGTCCTCTACCAGAAGGTGGAGGACGAGCTTCGCCCTATCGCTTTCTTCAGCAAGCGTTTGGAGCCTTCTCAATGCCTCTACAGCGCCTTCGATAGAGAGCTGTTGACGGTGTATGAGGCCGCGAGACACTTCCGTCACTTCCTGGAGGGCAGGGTGTTTCAAGTATTGACAGATCACAAGCCATTAACACACGCTATGGTGGTGCAATCTGGCGAAAGTTTCACCCCCCGGGTCTCCAGACAGCTGGCTTATATATCAGAGTTTACCACAGACATTCGCCACATCCCGGTGCAAGACAATACCGTGGCCGATGCTCTCACTTGCTGCGCTACAACCCCCCGGATGATGTCCGCGGTCACGATGCCTGCGCCGCTAGATTACGCGGCCCTGCCAGCGACACAGGAGGGAGACCCTGAGTTGTAAGTCCTGATTGAGGGGCCCACAGCGCTCCACCTAGTCCTTCACAACGTCCCCGACTCCGCGGCCAAACTCTGGTGTGATGTATCGTGTGGCCACGCACGCCCATTCATCACCCGTCAACACCGCAGGACAGTGTTAAATCACTACCACTCCCTGAACCACCCCGGCATCCTCGGTACCCATCGCGTCATTAGCAGGCGAGCGGTATGGCCTGGGATGAGACGTGACATTAAGGAATGGACGCGGGCCTGTCTTGCCTGTCAAACGGCAAAGATTCACCGACACACACAAGCCCCTCTCCACACCTTCCCCACGCCCACCCAACGATTTCACACCGTCCATGTAGACCTGGTTGGTCCTTTGCCGGCCTCCCGCGGTCACCGTTACCTGCTGACGTGTGTGGACAGAGTGACCCGTTGGGGCGCCGCTATTCCCATGCCATGATAGTACCGCGGAATGGACGGCTGCTCATTTCCTGTCTGGTTGGGTAGCACTGTACGGCGCGCCTGTCAATCTCATCACGGATCAAGGAATGCAGTTTGAGTCCCATGCTTGGGCTGACCTGCTGGCTTTCCTGGGAACCCGCCGTCAGCGTACTACGGCGTATCAACCTCAAGCCAACGCCTCATCGTCACACCAACAACACGAGCTCCACCTGTGCCAGCTGCTTACTCGCCTTCAGGAGTTTTGGTTTCAGGTGGAGCGTTTCCACAGACGCCTAAAGGAAGCCATACGGGCCCAGCCACACCCAACAAGCTGGGTAGACGCCCTTCCCATCATCCTCCTCACACTCAGAGCTACGGAGAAGGAAGATATTCATCACACGCCGGCGGAGCTGGTGTATGGTGAAGACCTGCGACTGCCGTGCCAGTTCACCCCAGTGACGGATGCCAGCAACGCCCTCTCCTTCCTCCCGGCGCTTCGGCAGGCGATGGCTGCACTACGGCCCACGCCCCGACGTACGCCCCCGCCGCGTCCCACTCACCTCCCGCCGGATCTGCAAACGGCTACACACCTGTTCCTGCGGACGCATGCCCACACGAGACCCCTGAACCCACCCTATAAGGGTCCCTTCCGTGTCCTGGAGCGCTCAGAAAAGCATGTCACCCTCGAAGTTCGTGGGCACCCGTATGTGACGTCGTGGGACCGCGTGAAGGTGGCTCATCTCCGTCCTTCACCTCATCCTCCCCCCCTCCCTCAAAATGTGCAACCCTTTCCTTCCATTCCTTCTCCTCCTTCAGATCATCCACCACTCCCTCACCCTCGTTTTGTCATCCTCCCCCCTGCCCCCTTACGGGGGGGGGTTCCCCCTCCCTTCCTCTTCAACCTCTTCTCAGCCTACACCTGCCCCACTCACAACAGCCCTCCCCATCCCCATTCCTCATCCTACACCTGACCCAGCACCTTCTCCCCAACACCTTATCCTCCCCTCCCCCTCCCTTTCCCCCCCTCCACCAGTTGATTCTCCTCCTGCAGATCTGGGGGTTTCCGACTCTCCGCTTCCTGCCCTCCCCGGCAACCTTACAGCCGCTGCCGTGTCGCCTTCGGAGGACAGCGATGCTTTGGAGTTTATAGACGGCTACTTTCGGCAGTTGTTCACGGTGGACCCTATAACTGAGCAGCTTCACACCACTGGATTACAGGCAGTGGATGCCGATCCTCCATTGCCGAAACCGCAACCTCTCTTTGACGAAGTCATAGAGGCTGTGGCTAAGTTGAGGGTGAAAGGCAGCTGGTTTTTGTAATATCAGTGCGGAGCTCCTCAAAGCTGGGGTGAGACCATGATCCGCGGGTTGCATGCTGTCCTGACTGCCGTGTGGCAATCAGGTACCATTTCCTCCTGACTGGAAAAAGGGCTGGTCGTCCCTATCTGGAAAGGGAAAGAGGACCGTCAGGACTGCAACAATTACCGCGGTATTACACTGCTCAGCGTGCCAGGCAAGGCGCTTGCCCATCTATTGCTGACACGGATCCGCAGTCATCTGCTGAAGCATCAGAGACCTCAGCAGTCTGGGTTCACGCCTGGTTAAGTCAACAACGGACCGTATCCTAGCGCTTCGTGTCCTGGTGAACGCCGACGTGAGTTTCGACAGGGGATGCTTGCAGCCTATGTTGATCTCAAGAAGGCGTTTGACTCAGTGCATCGTGAGTCACTTCAGGATCTTCTGCGACTTCGCGGGATTCCTGCAGGACTATTGGACAGTGTATTGGTTTGATAACCGGTCTGTATTCTGGGACTGAGTGCTGTAAAGGGCAGGTGTATCCAGCTTCTTTCCTGTTAATACAGGAGTGAGGCAAGGGTGCGTCCGTGCCCCATCACTTTTCAACGCTTGTATGGATTGGGTATTCGACAAGGTTGTAGATTCAGTGATTGTGGAGCATCCGTCGGCAACACCAAGATCATTGATCTTGTTTTTGCCGATGATGCAGTAATCTTTGCTGAGTCGCTGAAGGTCTGGTGATGGATCTCGAGGCGCTGCACGAGGAAGCAAGCCTTTGGGACTTGAGGTCTCCTGGCTTAAGACCAAGGTCCAGGTGTTTTGGAGACTTACTAGATGAAGCAGTACAGTCTGTTCATGCGTGCGGCGAGGACATTGAGATCTTGGAAATTTTAACATCCCTTGGTAGCGCAGTCCATAGAGGGGGGGGTCACGTAAATCATTACGGGGATTGGCATAGCCCACGGTGCTAGGGGCTCGCTCAGCGGAGATTTCTTGTCGTACCTTTTTCGGAGGTAAAATATCCGGATTTTAAAGTCGCTTGGATCCCTGTCTTACTATATGGTTGTGGACATGGACACTAAATAGTTTAAAGAGACAAATCAATCCCTTTGGTAATAAGTCCTTCGCAGAATCAGGGGGGTATCCTGGATGATTACTTCAAATCACGATTGCCCGTGAGACTGAATCGGGGCCCTTTACCTCAAAAGCCGTCAACTAAACTTCGGTATAGGGGCATGTGGCACGCTACCCTAAAACTATCCTTCCCATGGGGTTGTATCTGAAGAGAAAATCCGGCGTAAGGAGGCCAAGGGGGCCCCACAAGGCTCAGGGCGGGGGAAAGTTGATGTTTCTTGTAGAGGCTCTTGGTATGGAAGGAGCCTGCATGGAGACTCACGCGTGGTGCCCCCCTGGTGGCGTCGTAGGGTTGGCGAGGCGACGCGCCCCCCCGGGGTATGCCCCCAATGATTGATGATTGATATGACACGCCCATGGAAGCAAAACTTTTACGTACAATTTTTTATAATAGTCCCTAAAGGAGGTACCAAATTTTTTTTTGCAAAGGGTCTTCCAGATATATTTCAATATTATTTTTGAGGATGAACACTTTTTCTGTTCATCATACCGTGTTTTTGTCGTCCAAACACGCTTGGATTCGAGACCATTTCCCAAAAACACTTGCTGAAATTGTTTTATACCGCTTTTTTGTATTGTTTTCAATGTTTTGGACTGATTTTATTTTTGGCCCCCACCCAAACTTGTTGTGTTTTTGTTTGCAGAAACCAAAACCGTTTTCAATTGCGGAAATACGGTCTTCGTACCAAAAACGAGCTTGGCGACAAAAAAACGGGTCTGCCCTATGGGGGCAATTACATTTATTTTTTTAGAATTATTTTAAGTCCTTTATTAAAAATCTAAAACAAAATTATAAAAAAGACAAAACAAAAATGATGTACACAGTTAATATTTTTTGTCATCGAAAAAGAATGTTGGTAAGTAAAAAGGGGTAACTTGCATTTTTTTTAAAAAATGTCACAAGTACAAGATCTTCGTCAAAAAACTACTATAAAATTTTTCCTCAGAAAAAAGCCCCTTCTCCCATTGTAAAATCAGACTTTTTTTCTGGGGGGAGAAATATCCCCCAAAAAATCACCCCAAACTTTCCTGGGGGTCACTTCTTTACTTTATAAAAGCCCTTTCAATGTCCTTTTATAGCAAAGGGGCACACTCACACCCACACACAAAAACACACACACACCAAACACACACAAAAACCCCCAGTTATTTATTTTTTTTATTGACAAAAACATTACATAGCATAGGAAATAAAAATAGTTTACTTANATGATTTTTTACCTTCCGATGTCCTTTTAAAATTTTATGTTCTTGTAGTGCCTTCAATCACTATGTAATTAACTCTCCCATCCGCTGGTCAATGCCATCCTGGAATGGCTTATCTGCTCAGAAGGCGAGCCGACGGTCAGCTTTTGTTGGGTACCGGCACATGTAGGGTTGCCGGAAATGAGAAGCTGATGCCTTGGCAAAAGCTGCAGCTAGAAGACCAGCTCTATCACATTTTGCGGTGCCGGCTACGGACCTGCGCTCGGCACTCCATAGATCAGTTCACAACAGTTGGCAGGAACGTTGGATTACTATAGGGCAAAATAAACTGCGCACCATCCGCCAAAGTATCGAGGACTGGAGCTACTGCGGTCTCTCCCGGAGATGGGAGACTGCCTTGGCACGATTGCGTATTGGTCACACTCTATATACTCATGGGTTCCTCATGGAGGGGGGCCACCCTCCTTACTGTGATGATTGTTTGGTCCCCTTAACTGTGCGGCACTTGCTGGTCGAGTGTCCCAGTCTTGGGGACCTACGTGTGCAATTTTTGTCCCGGCGTCGCGGGTCGGACGGTGCTTACCGTCTCTCCCTGGCATTGGGAGAGAGGTGTTTCTCTCCGGGACATGAAATCCATACCTTTATTGAGAGGGCTGGCCTTCTCAACAAGTTATGATGTTTTTAATATTAACTTATTATTGTTTTTAATGTACTCTTGTTCTTTTCTGTATTTCGTTATTTTAAATATTTTTATTCTATCTTACATTTTGTTTTTTAGTTTTACTTTTCATGTATCTTATGTAAGCAGGCGTCAATAACCCCGAAGTTGCGGCGCCTTAAAACGATAATCAATCAATCAATCAATCAAGACAGAGAGCAGCGGCGACGACTGCTGCCCCGCCATGGTGGCCGTGGCTCTCATCGCGGCCGTGGCTGCCTTGCCCTCCTCCTCATTCCCCTGAGAAAACAGAGCCACGCCAAGGCTCACATTATCACATTAACTCATCGAGGAACAACGCCTCGCATGACAACCCGTCATAGTTAGTTTAGTTTGTTTATTGACAAAAACATTACAATAGCATAGGAAATAAACATAGTTACATTATTTTGTCCAAATAATATTTTTTACTTTAAGCTTCAGAAATTTGAGTTACGTTATTGCAAGCAGACGGCTGAAGAATATAATTTCAAAATATCATAAATAAAACTACACAATTCTTTTGCATTGTCATTGCAATCCATCAGATTGTTCATACGTGTGAATTTCAGCATAGTGTATTTTTGTCTTACGTTAAGTGATACAGGACATCTTAACAACACATGTTCTTCTGTGTGTACAGCATTACTATTACATGTACACAGGAGCATCTCTGGTGGTGTCCTGCTCCATCTACCTGTTTCTATCTTCAGACTGTGGGACATAACACGTAGTCTTGTAAATGATTGTCGTTGATAGTCAGGAATAAACTCCTGAGTGGTGTAAACCTGATGTAGTTAAAGTGTGGGGTTAAGAACAGATCTGTAAACAGTGAATTTGGTTGAATCTTGTTTTTCTCTGATATATGTTTTTACCTTGTCTAAAGGATCAACACTGGTTATGTTGCAATGTGTGCGAGAGAAATCTGTAGCCTGGTGTGTTGGCCTGGTGACACAATTCATATATCCTGAAAAAGGATTCATCTGAATTACTAGCGTGAAGTTTCGTTTTCAAAAAATTGAACCTTCTCTTTGTAAGTATGTCCTCCACTGGATGTATTCCTGATTCTGTAAGACACAGGTCGATACTCGTGTTATGTCTCACACCCAATAAACTTCGCACTGACTTCTTGTATTGAACTTTTAGGCTATTTGGGTTGTTAGTGAACCATGTTTCGGTGCTGTAGAGCAGTGCACCGTTCATGGCTGCGTCGAACACCTGTCGCTTGTACACGAACGGCATTTCTGTATTCGTGGCACAAAACACTGTGAACTTATTCAGTGTCATCTCACTCGATGACTCATGAAGCTTCATAACTGTGTTTACTTTAGCATCGTCACTGAACCAGGCGCCTAGATAAGTACTTATGAGAGTATGAAATACTAGTACCACGAGTTGACAGCTGGAGGTTGTCTGCCGCACTACCACCCACCACAATTTTTTTTGTCATTTTTTCGTTTATGGCCATACCGTACTCATCACAATATTTCATGACTACCTCTAACTTTTTGAGACACATCTCTCTTGAACTAGCAATGAGCACAGCATCATCCATCAGCAAAAGAGAGTGCAGTGAGCCTAAGAAGCCATCTGTACCAATTTCACGTTGCAGCATCTTCACCATCTGATCTATGTATATAACAAAAAAAGAAAACTCGTCGGTGCTCCCTGCCTCACGCCCGCAGTAGCTGTCACTACGGCTGAGTGTATCACATTCTTCTTACATTCATACATTGCGTTAATGGCTCTGAGCATTATTCTACCGCAACCCAATGATTTCAAAACTTGAATTAACTTTTACGTGGGACGTTATCATATGCTTTACTAAAAATCAACGAAAGTACATACAGTTTGACCTTTCTATATAGTGCATAGTCACATAAAAGCCTCAAACTCATTATCTGCTCGATACAACCACGCCCGCGTTGACCACCCGCCTGGCATTTATCAATGTTCATCCATAAGGTGAGACGGTTCAACAATAATTATAATAAATCATACATCTTGGCCAAAGTAGCATAACACTAATGCTCTGTAATTACCACAGTTCAGCCTTTCACCAGATTTAAAGGGGACAGATAGTTTATTAAACACCCCAACATTGGGGAGCACATACCATGAACACAACATTAAACACACTCAAGAGAAACATAAACCCCGTAGCTGGTAAAGCAATAATCAGACCTGGGCAAATCCCTATGTAGCTTTTATTCTTCTTTATGTTGGATGTTACAGTGACTAACTCCCTTGGCGTAAACGGGTCGTCCAATACTGGGATTGTAGGGGCCGAGTCAAGGTCAATACTCTCAGCCACATCGTGTGAGTGACCTGGGTTCAATATTTCCTCAAAAGTGCTGTCGAAACTGTTCGTCATCAGGTCGGAAGTTCTCACTCGTATCAATGTTCCCTTTCCAGTTCACAGCCGCCCATATTTGTTTTTCATCGTTCGTCTCCAGGAGCCTCTGCCAACGCGGTAGAGTATCTTCCACCTCAGCGGAGTGTCGAACCCTCTGCTTGAAGCAGCGTCGGGCAACGTGGTTCACTGTTTCAAGTCCTGCTGATATTACGTTGTTAACCTCCTGAGGAGTCACTACGCTCACATCGGGGGTGTCATATTTTTCCATTATACTTGTAAATTCTTCTAGATTAACAGAACTGTATTTACAGTTTCTCGCCAGTGCTTGGTGACCGGTGGGTTTGTTGTACCCGTACTATTCACCCAGCCTACCGGATCGTTCCAGTAGGATGGCTGGGGTCATCTGGTTGAGCCCACTCGTATCCAGCACCACACACAGGGGCGCGTGGTCCGAGCCCCACATGGACTGATTCAAAATCTATTGTCTTTACATAAGGAACACAGCCATTTTTTGCCACATACATATCAATTTCAGAGATCCAAAGGTTCCTTTTCTTAAATGAAAGATCACCGCCAAGTACTCTGCTGTTATGTTTGAGGTGATTCACCACGACCATATCGTTAATATTACACATTTTGGTTAACAATCGACCGTGGCTATTCACTGTCTCATCCTTTATGTCACAATACACCCTTTTACACTACCATCTGGACCAATGATATGCGGTTTTCAACTTGTGCGTTTAAGTCACCCATAATCACTACCTTGTCATCCTCAACACATCGTGCGTTTAAGTGAACCAAAACTGGGACGAATCGAATAATGGCGAGTCACTGGGTGGAATGCCTCCTAGCTTAACACCGGCACACAGTGATAACTCTAACCACACCATATCATCCGTGTCCATGTTACTCTCGTAACATATCTTGATATAGAACACTTCACTAACATTATCACACCGCCTCTGTGTTGACCATGCTTAGATTTATGTAGTATGTGCTGAACCCTGGGATACTTAATTGAGAAACATACTTAACTTCCAAAAGCCAAACTATATCATAACTTAACAGAAAATTTAGTATATTTATGTTTTGTAACTTGTCTTTCATGCCTCCTAAGTTCCATGAGCACAGTTTCAGCTCCTGGTTATTTATTTGGACAGTTTATACAAAATACGGAGAGTACCTGTCAATCACAACACCATCTCGTAGCAGGAGCGCGGTTTTTCCAATCGTAGGTTATGGTGGCACCAACATTTCCTGGTTTTTCCTTCTCTTCCTTTTCCCGTTTTCTCATCCGGTCCAGTTCTTTGCGTACCACCGGGTGCAGATCCTTTTTGATGTAGACCTCGAAAAAGGTCCTTCGCAGCTCTTCAGATTTTTGCCACTTTCAGTATTTCATTCCTTGTTCTTCCATCCTCTACGACGATGAGTATTGGTCTTTTCTTGACTCCATCTTGCACAGCTGGGGGCTTACCCGAGGCGCTTCATTTCCCACGACCCAGGATCAAACGCCTCCGCGTAGCCCGTTGCCATTACCACTTTCCGAACCTTGTCCATGTCCGTTGCACCTGTCTCGTCTGCTTCTTCAGTCAGTCCGAAAATCTGCATATTTCGTCGTCTCTCTTTACCGTCCATCGCCTCGAGGAATAACTGCTGCTGTGATATTATCTTGAACGCCTCGTCCAGCCTGTTTGATAGGCGGTTAACCTCTTGTTTCACTTCCTTTAATTCTTCCATTGTCTCCATACAAGGTAGGAGACAATGTAAGTAAATAGCTTAAACCATCGCTTTCGTATTAAACAAGTAGTGGTCTGCAGCGTGTAGTTCGTGAGTTAGCCTCTAGCCTGGCATGGTAGCTACTCTCTGCTTTGCTCTGCTACTCGTCAACAGCAGAAGGTAATGTTGTACCAGTAATCATGCGTGTATGGCCTCCTCCCTCCTCTTGTTGTTGAAAGTAATGTTGCAAAGTAGTCAAGTTGGTGTACCTGCGCTCCCTTAGTTGTTGATATTATGTGTACTAAGAAGTAAGCTGGTTTGCACTCCTTTCTCCCCTCTCTCTAATAAATACTGTATTTGTTGAATTATGTTAAACCTTATCTAAATGACAAGCTTTCCTATAAATTAATTTGACTGAAAATCGCCTCATGTAAAGTTTAAAGATTTTTTTTGTAAAAAATGTTTAAGCAAGTTTGATACAGAGTATTATTATGACATATATTTATAACTTTTGTTTGTGGATCACTGTCACAGAAAATGCACATTTAAGACAAAGAAACCAAGAATTAATGATAAGAAACTCTTTTCAGCAGACGAGGGTGAAGGCAACCGCTATCTCAGCAGTGTTCAATTTTTGTTGAACTTTTTCTATTTGTCTCACATGATCTCTTTTGACAGCAGGCAAAGCCCCGCGGAGCTGTCCAAAAGTAAGGGTGTTAATGTCCACGTTGCGTTCCAACTCTGGAAACATCTTCAGGAAAATGAGTTTGGCAAGATGATGCACCACTATTTATCACCAAATGGTGAGGTATTCTCACCAAGATGGACAGCATCCTCTCTGTCACCTGAACATTTAAGAGCATTACACAAAACCCTAATGAAGACAGAAAAAAGATAATAAACGACATAAACATCATAAATATCAACATCATTCAAACCGCCCCAACATTCGCAGAGCTCACCGGCGAGTACTCACCTGGATACGCGTACGCAAATATCAAGACACACAAACCGGGAAACCCACTCCGACCCATCATCTCTCAGGTCCCTGCTGCGCCCTACACCATCACTAAAACACTCAACAAAATGTTTACTCCATTTGTTCCTGCCGACTACACTTTGACTTCAACGATTGATTTTCTGGAGAAAAACAGCAGCCCCACAAATGACTTATAGAATCATTGCCTCTTTGGATGTTGAAAGTCTTTTCACCAACGTGCCTGTCGACAGAACTATACAATTCATCCTCGACCGAGTATACCGCTGTGACGAAACACCTACCCTCAACATATCCAAAGATAAATTGTGCACACTACGGGAAAACCCTGCACTAATGAAGCTCCATTCACCTGCCCCAGCGGGAAAATGTACTGTCAAGTTGACGGTGTCGCCATGGGAAGCCCTCTCGGAGTACTCTTCTCGAACTTCTTCACGGGAACCATGGAAGCCGAGACCCTTTGCAGCAGCAGCAGCCTTTCCCTCTATGGGTGCTACTTTGGGACGACATCTCGTGAGAGTGAATACCATGCTAGAGCTCCAAACGCTCAAGCGACGTCTCGGTGACGCCTCCAACCTAACCTTTACCTATGAAGAAGCAATAGATGGCCGTCTCCCATTCCTGGATGTGCTCGTCACAGCCCAGGACTCAGGATTCACCACTACTGTCTACATTAAAGAGAGCAACAAGGGACTTTGCCTCAACGGGGAAAGTGAGTGCCCACAGCGCCACCTCCGCTCCACCATCAACGCCTTCGTTCCCAGAGCACTTTCCCATTGCTCCCGTTGGAATGACATCCACAATAAATTAGAACGACTCTCACAAGTGCTTATCAACAATGGGCACAAGAACAGCGATGTCAACAATGTCGTCAGAAGAGCCACCGATGCCTGGTACACCAAGAACAACACTACTGCGGATAATCAGAACAAGATCAACTTATACTACAGGAGCCATATGACAACACAATATAAGATAGAAGAAAGAGCAGTAAGTGACATCCACAAAAAAAGCTGATCACAGACTTGTTGTTGCTACACTTAAGCATCATGTCAAGTCCAGAAGAATCTCAAGAGGTAACATACTGTGTTCATCTTGAGAAGCTGAAGGACTCGACATGTGCCCATGAGTATACAGTGGCAGTCTCAAATCGGTTTGATGTGCTCGAGGACCCTGTAGTACTGTGGGATACTTTCAAACGTGAAACTCTCCAGGCTGCCAAGGCGTGTATTGGGGAGCGCCTGAGGTCAAGACATGGTTTTGTCTCGACGGAGACGCTGTAGAATATCAAGGAGTCATGCTGCCAGGCTTGCTGGGAACCGGGACCAGCACAGGACTCTGTTACGCAGGACTAGAACCCTCCTGGGGAGAGACAAGGAGAGGTATGTCAGGAGTCTTGCTGAGGATATCGAGGGCCATTTGAACGCTAAAGACCTCCGACCCGTCTACCGAGTCCTGCAGAAGCTCCGTTCCAAGTCTCCATCTCGGGCGAATGCTACCCGAGCAGCAAATGGGCGGTTCATGTCGGACATGGATGGGCAGATGGCTCGTTGGGCTGAGTACTTTGGGCAGTTGTTAACGGTGGACCTTCCAATTGGGCAGCTCCACACCACTGGATTACAGGCAGTGGATGCCGATCCTCCCAATGACGAAACTGCACCCTCTCTTGACGAAGTCAAAGAGGCTGTAGCAAAGTTGAGGGGTGGAAAGGCAGCTGGTGTTTGTAATATCAGTGCGGAGCTCCTCAAAGCTGGGGGTGAGGCCATGATCCGCGGGTTGCATGCTGTCTTGACTACCGTGTGGCAATCAGGTACCATTCCTCCTGACTGGAAAAGGGGGCTGGTCAATGCAGTGGTCATCCCTATCTGGAAAGGGAAAAGGGACCGTCAAGACTTTTTTAAATCACAAAGAACTGGCCAAGGGCACAACAAAAATGGGTAACACAAAGACTGCTTAGTTGCCAGTCCCTATAAAGAAGACAGTAAGAGAATAAAATAAAAAAGAGGTGTGAGCCAATTTAGTTCGGGAGGTGTCTTGTTACTCTTCTTTTAAAAAGATTTAAGTCATAGGAAAGTAGAAAATTAGAAACAGGAAGAGAGTTCCAAAGTTTACCAGTGAAAGGGATGAAAGAGTAAAGATTCTGATTAACTCTTGCATTAGGAAGATGGACAGAATAGGGATGAGAATGAGTAGAAAGTCTTGTGTAGCGAGCCCGCGGGAGGGGGGGGAGGCATGCAGTTAGCAAGTTCCGAAGAGCAGTGAGCATGAAAATAACAGTAGAAGATAGCAAAGAGAAGCAACATTCCGGCGGTGATTTAAAGATTGAAGACAGTTTGTCAGAGGAGAGGAGTTGATGAGACTAAAGGCTTTTGACTCAACCCTGTTTAGGAGAGCTGTATGAGTGGATCCTCCCCAAACATGTGAGACATACTCCATACATGGGCGGATAAGGCCCCTGTACAGAGCAAGCAATTGGGAAGGAGAAAAAAAAGGACGCAGACGCCACAGGACACCTAACTTCTTAGAAGCTGTTTTAGCAAGAGAAGAGATGTGAGATTTCCAGTTTAGATTTTTAGTAAAGGATAATCCTAAACTGTTCATTGTAGAAGAAGGAGACAGTTGAATGTCATTGAAGAAGAGGGGATTGTTATCTGGAAGGTTTTGTCGAGTAGATAGGTGAAGAAATTGGGTTTTTGAGGCATTGAACAAAACAAGGTTTGCTTTGCCCCAATCAGAAATTATAGAAAGATCAGAAGTTAGGCGCTCAGTGGCATCTCTCCGTGAATCACTTAGTTCCTGTTGAGTTGGACGTCTAATAAACGACGTTGAAAAATGCAGGGTAGAATCATCAGCGTAGGAGTGGAAAGGACATTGAGTTAGACTTAGAAGATCATTAATGAATAATAGAAATAGAGTGGGTGATAGGACAGAACCTTGGGGAACACCACTATTGACAGATTTAGGAGAAGAACAATGTCCGTCTACAATAACTGCAATAGAACGGTTTGAAAGGAAACTTAAGATGAAGGTACAGAGAGAAGGATAGAAACCGAATGAGGGTAGTTTAGAAATTAGAGATTTGTGCCAGACTCTATCAAAAGCTTTTGATATGTCAAGGGCAACAGCAAAAGTTTCACCGAAACCCCTAAAGGAGAATGACCAAGATTCAGTTAGGAAGGCTAGAAGATCGCCAGTAGATCGCCCTCTACGGAAACCGTACTGACGATCAGATAGAAGATTGTGAGCAGATAGATGCTTAAGAATCTTCTTATTAAGTATAGGTTCAAAAACTTTAGAAAGGCAGGAAGTCAAAGCTATAGGACAGTAGTTTGAAGGATTAGAACGGTCACCCTTGTTAGGAACAGGTTGGATGTAAGCAAACTTCCAGCAAGAAGGAAAGGTGGAAGTAGATAGACAAAGACGGAAAAGTTTGACCAGGCAAGGTGCAAGCACAGAAGCACAGTTTTTGAGAACAATAGGAGGGACTCCGTCAGGACCGTAAGCCTTCCGAGGATCTAGGCCAGAAAGGGCAAAGAAAATATCATTACGAAGGATCTTAATGACAGGCATAATATAGTCAGAGGGTGGAGGAGAAGGAGGAACAAGCCCTTCATCAACCAGAGTGGAATTTTTAGCAAATGTTTGAGCGAAGAGTTCAGCTTTAGAAGTAGATGAGACAGCTGTGGAGCCATCTGGGTGAAGCATAGGAGGGAAAGATGAAGAAGAAAAATTGTTAGAGATGTTATTAGCTAGATGCCAGAAGTCACGAGAGGAATTTGATTCAGAAAGATTTTGACATTTTCTATGAATGAAAGAGTTTTTGGTAAGTTGAAGTAAAGATTTGGCATGATTACGGGCAGAAATATAAAGGGCATGAGTTTCAGGAGATGGATGCTTACGGTACCGTTTGTACCTCTCTATCTCGGACAGCATGGGAACAAGCAGAGTTAAACCAAGGTTGACGGGCTTTAGGATTAGAGAAAGTGTGTGGAATGTACGCCTCCATGCCAGAGACTATGACCTCAGTTATGCGCTCTGGACAAAGAGATGGGTATTTGACATGGAAGCAGTAATCATTCCAAGGAAAATCAGAGTAGTACTGCCTTAGGTCTTCCCACTTAGCTGAGTTGAAGTGCCATAAGCACCTCCGCTTAGGTGGGTCCCGAGGCGGCACCGGAGCGATAGGACAGGTTACAGAAATAAGATTGTGATCGGAGGAACCCAACGGAGAGAATAGTTTCACAGAGTAAGCAGAAGGGTTAGTAGTTAGGAAAAGATCAAGAATGTTGGGCGTGTCTCCAAGGCGGTCAGGAATTATTTATGAAAATGGGTAGGGTGCTGCACCAGCTGCTCTAGGTCTTGGAGGATAGAAAAGTTGTAGGCTTGTTCACCAGGTTGGTCAGTGAAAGAAGATGATAGCCAAAGCTGGTGGTGAACATTGAAGTCCCCAAGAATGGAAATTTCTGCTAAAGGAAAAGGAGATGAGAAGTGCTCCACTTTTGATGTTAAATAGTCGAAGAATTTTACATAGTCAGAGGAGTTAGGTGAGAGATATACAGCACAGATAAATTTAGTAAGAGAGTGACATTGAAGTCGAAGCCAGATGGTAGAAAATTCGGAAGATTCAAGGCCGTGGGCACGAGAGCAAGTAATGTCATTGCGCACATATACGCAACAGCCAGCTTTGGATTGAAAATGAGAATAGAGACAGTAAGAGGAGACAGAAAAAGGTCGTCTGTCAGTGCTCACAGACAACTGGGTTTCGGTGAGGAAAAGAAGATGAGGTTTAGAGGAGGAGAGATGATGTTCAACAGAGAGAAAGTTAGATCTAAGGCCGCGAATGTTGCAGAAGTTTAAGGAGAGAAGGCTAGAAGAAGTATCAAGGTAAGGTTAGGTTAGGTAAGGTTCAGGTTAGGTTAGGTAAGGTTAGGTAGCCACGGGTGCGCATGGAAAACTTACTCCGAAACAAAAGCGATGCAGGTCACAAGAAGAGGAAGAAGGAGGCATTTTGTAAGCAAGGAGACGTATTCCTCCTCCCACCTAAAATGCTCTATATCTCCGAAACTATTGATTTGCGACGGAAAGCTCACAGAGAAAATGTCTCTTACAATACAATAAGGTAAACAAAAACCATGCTCCCAATTGTGTAGGGAAGTTTGGTCCTATCGTAAAAATTTACCAACGTTTTTAATAGGAAGGAGTGTATAGGAGATATGACAATTAAACTAACCTAACCCCACCTTTAGACTCACTAATCTAACCTAACCTAACCTAATCCCACGCTTTAACCTCCTAACTAAAGCCAAATCCTCATTAAAAAGTGTCCGCGGCAAGGGAAGAACAGAGGCGATGCAGGTCACAAGAGGAAAAAGAGTGTGGCGGACGTAAACACTTGTCTCTCGCCTCCCTATAAACAACATGTCATTATCTCCATAAGTAATGATTTGCGACGGAAGCTCATAGATGGTATGTTTCCTAGAATCCAATAAGGTAAACCACACTCCCTGTGAAAGGGAGTGTGGTTTATGCATGGTTATGTGGCATGGTTATGTGGCATATGTCTATGAGAGAACTGTAACTCGAAATGCCGGTCGCTGGCAGTTTTAACTCACAAGTTGATAATTAGTTGGTCTACTTGAAAACAAAATATGGGTTTATTCCACTGCACTTAAAACACAAAAGTATAATACTAAGAACGATTTTCTTCTATATGTATATTGTATAGAAGCCTGATTCTGTAAAACATGTATATAACCAAATAACCAAGGAGGTTACAGTTGAGGAGGCGATGGAAAAGTTACTGTCGCAATCTGCTTGCAAGTGCAGAGTGCAGAACTATGAAGAAATTTAGGGGAGATGAAATGAAGAGAGGAATAAGAGAAAATGAAATAAATGAGAGAATGGAAGAGAGTGAACAAGTGTTATGTTACAAGCAGAGTACGGGCTATAAATGTGACAGTTTGTTTGACCATACGGTTAAAAAGGTTACGAGGGAAACTGACCGCGTGACAAGGATTAATGAGGAGATAAGACGTCAAAAGTAAACAGAGGGCTGAGCGGAACTTGGTAGGAAAAGTGTGGGAGCTTATGTAGGCCTAAGTTGTACAAGACGAAGCCTTGGTGTGGGCGTGGTTTAAATATATCAGGGTGGAGGCGTGGTGTAAAATCTGGTTCTCGACAAATGAGAAAGTTGAACTTGTGAAAACACGCCTTCATGTCTTTTGGAATAAGGCATAGACAAATGAACGCCAAAGTTGGAGGCTGACACACCTCACGGGAAAATATCTAGCCAATGATGAAAGTTAATTCTTGAAGAACTAAAATAAGGTGGAGTAAAGGAGATGAGAAAATATGTCGGAGGGAAATTGTTACCAATAAGAAATTTAGGTAGGCGTGTTTTAGGAAATTAGTGAGAGAGAACTGAAATAAATGCCAATTACCTTAAAAGAAGAAATGGCTATACAGGGAGGTCCCGAAGATACGAGCAGTTAGGTTCCACCTGGCATACTCGTAAAGCAAAATCTCGTATAACGAAACACATAACTAATGGTAAAATATAGGTTTGGTTCCAGGACCCCATCAATTAAAAAAACAAACAAAAAAAAAAACATGTTTTTCAAGCTAAAATAAACTATAGCAAACACAACAAACACACAGCGTCTATATTACCCACACTGTACTACCTATTCTGTAGAAAAAGCATTCTGAAAGAGAAAATAGCACACAAAATAACATAACTGCACATTAATTAAACATAAAACATGCATAACAAGCAAAAAAGACGTTGTAATGTAGGGGACGCCTCGTGATACAAGAGAGGGTAGTGTAGTGGTCCCAAGGTTGGGGCCGCACACCTGCTAATTACCCCTAAAGGTCAGACCGCGCCATATGCTTAATTACCCTTCAGGTCACGCCTTGCTAGGGGTGACCTGACTGCGGTCCCAATGTTGGGGCCGCACACCTGCTAATTACCCCTATATGTCAGGCCACGCCATATGCTTAATTACCCTACAGGTCACAGCTTGCTAGGGGTGACCTCACTGGGGTCAACCAAATCCTCTTTTGTCCAGCCTGGGAGTGGTAGGGCGCGCATTTTGAACTTGATAATTTTACTCACCCCAGTTTGAATGTCGTATCATTGGATTTTCGATCTCGTATATTGAAAATAGACCCTAATTTACACATCTCGTATCATCGTACTCTCGTATACCGAATGCTCGTATAACGGGACCTCCCTGTATATGAAGTTGTTGATAATATTGTGAATTAAGGAATGTAGGGAGTGATATTTACGTAGCTATGCGGTGTATTACGAGATTATGTATCTGGGGAAATTGCAAGGGAAATGTAATGTTTAACTATTAAGAAATAATAATAACGGAAACTACAATCGTTGTTCCTGAACCTTACATAAGCCTGTATAGAAGGAACAACAACAAGTTCGTAAGCGAATGCAACCTCTCGCTATACGACATTACTCTATGATATTATATAGTCAATAACGAATGTCTAGAAGTTAACTATACTGTACCTAGGCAGTCATATTTTCCTGTTAGTTTTTGTGTATCAAATAGATAGAAAGCCTGGAAGTGCAATGAGTCGACACGTGAAGTCGCAATGTTTTGACATAATCTCCCCGCCACCACTCCCCGCCGCGGCATGCCGCCTCCACAATTATAACCTACCTGGTCGCCGCCCCTTTACAATTTCGGCTTTCTATATTCTTCTTTCCAAAGCATTGCTTATTGTATTTTGACAAGCGTTTGCCAGACGCAGCAGTACTGTCTTAGAAAACAGTGTGAACATTGCCCCCAATAAAATATGCTACAATATACATGTAAAAAATATATTAAGCTTTGATACTCGAGGCGAGTAATTTGCATTAAATTGCTATTTTAGAACGTTCAATCGTAATGCAGGTCATCCATACAATTAGTAGAACAACAGAAGAACTTTAATTTTTGGTATTCAGATGCGGTGCATCAATATTTATCGCGAAATTGATTTACGAAAATGTGAGTCGCGGAGCCAAAACACAGTAGACCAAGCTTTGAGTTACAACTGCCAGCGAGCACTGGCATTGACTGAGTTACAGTTCTCTGCTATTGTGTAGGCAATTTCGGTCCTAGTGTAAAATAATACCATAGGTTATGTAAGGTATAGATTCGGTTAGGTTCAATGTGTTTTTTGTCATTGTTGCAAATAAAAAAAAATAAAAAAAGGGATTTGCAACAGAAACGGTTCGCAGATTACCGTATTTGCCGGCGCATAAGACGCACCTTCGCATAAGACGCACCCATATTTTACATAAATATTTAGAGAGAAAAAGTTATTAGTGTTTTGAGGACATATTTATTTTTCGTAAATTTATTAAAAGTTATTAAAATAAAAAGGTTTTGTAAGGGCAAGCAAATGATTTTGAGCATGTACCCAAATACAATATTCACAGTGCAGTGAATGTGAATGAAAAATTATACTAGTTAAAATGTAAAGAGAATGACAGTACTGTATAGGGTAACCAAAATCGGTCATCATTTATTGCAGGATGCTCCATGAATTGATATTCTAATATTATCTACCTATGACATTTAGCTTAGATTTAATGTTGTAAGTATGCCTTTGCTGCTTTTCTGCTATGTGTTTAGACTTTGTGGAAAATTTGCAGTAAAGATAATGGTATAATTTCGGTCGTGGGCTTTCAAAAGTTCTAGGATTCTTATCTCCATTATCGTGTAGCTTTCTTCATTCTGTGTATTTTGAGCCCCATTTCCCATGGCGCAATCGAATATTAATGGCATTGGCAGTGTGAGGCTTGGCAATGTTTGCGGGTCGTGCCTGGAGGGGCAGGGTGGGCACCCCCCCCCCCTTACACATATGTAAACATTATTGATTTCCGACAAAAACGAGCCAGATTAATTCAAAACACACCAAAACTATTCAGGAAAACTAAGTTTCGGCCTGGAAATCGGTGGTTGCCCAATAACAAAGATTTACCCAGATATTAAGGTAACACTGTAAGGTAACCATCTCTACCTTTTTGTTATTGTTGAAGGGCACCGATGTCGGGATCGAAGATATTCGCCATGGTTTACACCTGTGAATATATCACAGTCGCGAGGGTTGATTAATCTTCCTCAGGAAGGTACAGGTCAAGGCATGATGGTATGGTGTGATTCGGCCTTGAGGCGGATGAAGTTTTGACGCCGTGATGGGTCTTGGTCTTGGTGTGATGTGTGAAAGGCTTCTGTCCCGTCTACAGGTACCGTTGCAGCTTTTTTACTAGCACTCTTTCCAGTTATAGTTTACAATTTCCTTATCCATAGAGATACAGGGGTGAGGATTGATGGATCGAGGTGGTATAAAGGCCTACCCTGTCTCCCATCCATTTACAGTGGAGAGCGGCAGCGGTACTGTGGGAGGGGGTGATGTTTACATATGACGGCCATCTTGGCAGCAGAAATCTCGACCTTGCTGCCCCACCTCTTGTTTTCTCTGAAACTCCAACTTTTTCTTAGTATTATGCATTACTGTTGATATTATCAGTAACACAGTTACAAATTTGTGTTCAGTGGTCTACTGCTCAACACAGATCACTTGAGACCCCCTAGTAATACACCACCGGCCATTCTGCTTTCTCTGCCCGACCTCTCATTAGTAATATGGCCGCATTAGACGCAGGGTGAATTTTGCATTCCCTTTCTTGGAAAGGGAATGCAAGTATCCTAGCGATCCGTATCCTAGCGCTTCGTGTCCTGGTGGAACGCCGACGTGAGTTTCGACAGGGGATGCTTGCAGCCTATGTTGATCTCAAGAAGGCGTTTGACTCAGTGCATCGTGAGTCACTCTGGGATCTTCTGCGACTTCGAGGGATTCCTGCAAGGACTATTGGTTTGATAACTGGTCTGTATTCTGGGACTGCGAGTGCTGTGAAGTGTGGGGCAGGTGTAACCAGCTTCTTTCCTGTGAATACAGGAGTGAGGCAAGGGTGCGTCCTTGCCCCATCACTTTTCAACGCTTGTATGGACTGGGTATTGGACAAGGTTGTAGATCAAAGTGATTGTGGAGCATCCGTCGGCAACACCAAGATCACTGATCTTGTTTTTGCCGATGATGCAGTAATCTTTGCTGAGTCGCTGGAGGTCCTGGTGATGGCTCTCGAGGCGCTGCACGAGGAGGCAAAGCCTTTGGGACTTGCGGTCTCCTGGCTCAAGACCAAGGTCCAGGTGTTTGGAGACTTACTAGATGAAGCAGTACAGTCTGTTCATGCGTGTGGCGAGGACATTGAGATCTTGGAAAGTTTTACATACCTTGGTAGCGCAGTCCATAATGACGGAGGGTCACGTCAAGAAGCCTTACGGCGGATTGGCATAGCCCACGGTGTTATGGACTCGCTCAGCGGGAGTATTTGGCGTTGTCGGTACCTGTGCAGGAGGACAAAGATCCGGATCTTCAAGTCGCTTGTGATCCTTGTCTTACTCTATGGTTGTGAGACATGGACACTAAATAGTGACTTGAAGAGACGAATCAATGCCTTTGGTAATAAGTGTCTTCGCAGAATCATGGGGTATCGCTGGGATGATTACGTGTCAAATCAGCGATTGCACCGTGAGACTGAATCGAGGCCTATTACCTGCATAGTCCGTCAGCGCCAACTTCGGCTATATGGGCATGTGGCACGCTACCCTGAAACCGATCCTTCCCATCGGGTTGTATCTGTAAGAGACAATCCGGCGTGGAGGAGGCCAAGGGGGCGCCCACAAGGCTCGTGGCTGGGGCAAGTTGATGTTTCTTGTCGAGAACTGCTTGGTATGGGAAAGGAGCCTGCATGGGAACTCGCGCGTGGTGACCCCTGGGAGTGGCGTCGTAGGGTGGGCGAGGCGACGCGCCCCCCGGCGTATGCCCCCAATGATGGATTGATTGATTTCTTGGAAAAAAAACTGCGTCTTATGCGCCGGCAAATACGGTATATTTATTAGTGATGGATCGAGTGGTCGGTTTTTCACAACCGCAGTTGCGGTTGTGTTTGCGGTTATCGAATTTTCTACAACCGCGGTTGCGGTTGCGGTTATAAGACTTATGACAACCGCGGTTACGGTTGCGGTTATCATATACTAGGAACAATGTGTAATTATTAACTGGACTATTACGTTATAGTGCAATGTAGCCACACTTGGTACATAATATAATACTAAATACCTTATGTTGAACACAAGTTTTGCAACACAAAAATAGTGGTAAATTATATGTACTGTTAATAATAAAGTATATTTTAAACTTATATAGCTATTATGAAAGAATAGGTTAAATTTATTAAAACTACATATGCACAAAGTGTATTACCATAAATGTATTTGGTAGGGGATAAATTACTATGGTAGTAAACTTATTCCCCGGGTGCATATTCCCGTTTTCTGGAACAGTATGTGGCGTTTACTCCTGAACACGCGGTTAGGTTTCGTTAGTTTACGGTTAGGGTAAGTTAGATTTCCGAGGTTAATGGAAGTAACTTTGTGTAGGAATGACAATGAGGGTATTTTAGAGAAAACCCTATGGTTAGTTTCAGAGCAACAGCCAAGCGTCTTCACTCGGAAACCACAGACTCGCACAGGGAATAATATGCTCCCCGGGTTCCTCGGCCAGCCTCACGGCCAGAGTCGCTTTGTTATTATTTATCACTTGATCATGACGTCACGTGCATACTATCTATACCATATCTGTATCTATACCATACTATATCTGGTTCCCAAACTTTTTTCTGTTGTTTCCCCCTCTAACCAGTTCAACCATCCGGATTTCCCCCTTCATGTGGACAAGGAAAAAAGTAGCCCAAACACAAAATTTACTTGCTAAATAACACAAGTGACAGTATAAAACTATCATATATCTATATATACTTGAAGAAAAGTCAATAGCCGCATTTTAAGAGATTTATTTCTTCTGTTGACTAAATTCTAGTCAATTAATTGTTCCTCAGGATAAATTTCCCCCTTAGAATCCTGAAATTTCCCCCCAGGGGGAAATTTCCCCCAGGTTGGGAAATACTGATCTATACAAAGCTTTCACAAACGCAACCGCACATATGGAACGGCGGTTGCGGTTGCAGTTGCGGTTGTGAAGACTTCCAGAAATGCGGTTGCGGTTGTGAATTTTTGTACGGTTGTAGTGCGGTTGCGGTTATTCGATCCAACACTAATATACATATATATATATATATTCAGTCAAACCTCGATATAATGGACTAAAGGGGGGAGGATTGGTCCGTTAAAGCCGATTGTCCGTTATAGCGAGGGTATTTTCCCAAGGGTCGAAAAATATATGAAAAAAACGGAAAAATTGTGAAATAAATGAGAAATAATCACAAACACAACCAGACTGTGTAGCTAGTCAAGCTCTAGTGAAAGGTAAACAAATTACTACGAGCCAGATTCAGCCATGGCTTCCAAAGGCTTATTATCATGACTAATGCTCATTATTATAATATAATATAACCTAAATAGTGACACGTGTATAGAACTGCACTTCACAACCATATAATTAATATATATTATATATTATATGGTTGTGAAGTGCAGTTCTATACACGTGTCATTATTTAGGTCAGTGTAGCACTGCGTGTCACCTTAGATAAGGGTAATTTAGGGTGTTGAGGTGACAGGGAGACGTAGCAGCGGCCACGCCATAACACTAATAGTCACTATTTTAAACAATGCACACCTTCTACCACTAAATCACTAGCAACACAGGCTTCTTCCTTATAATATTATATCTTAATATGTGATACCTAAAAACTCCTTAAAACCCAAGCATTCCAAAGTAAAATGAAAAAATAATATAATTATGTTGAGTTGACAATTCGAGCGGCGATAAGCGGTCTAATATGCAAAAAAAAAAAAAAGTCACGCAAATGGAGTCCGTTACATCCAAAGTCCGTTACATCGAGGACCCTTATATCGAGGTTTGACTGTATATATATCATTTATATATTATTATTATTATTATTATTGTTATTATCTTTTTTTTTTACTGCACAAAGCTTTTCATTCAGTGTATCTTTCTCTGATTCCAGCTCGGCCTTCAAAACCTTGGCCAGCGGGTCTTGAGAGGACGATATGTGTGAGTTCCACTTCGAGGGCGCCAGATGTAAAGTAATCGTCCAGTCCTATTTTTTATTTGCATAATAATGTTGAATGTTCATTCAAAATACCTAATCCAGAAAAAGTAATTCAATTCCACGCCTCATTTTCCCCCAAAACATGACTTTTATAAAAAGCGCGAGAAAAACAACAGCCCCATTCCAGCCGTGGCGCGAAACTTGCTGATGCCGTCACTGAGAGGCGACAATCTGCTTCACACAGCCTGCCTCTCCCCCGGCGCGCACACTTTCTCCACACATTTATCGTGGCCGTATAGGTCGGGAACGGGTGATAAGCTCTCTGGAAAGGCACAGCTTTCTTGCTGCACCCATAAAGGATGCAAGTATATGCCATATCGCAAAAAAAAAAAAAACAGAAAAACCCAAAATTCTTCAAGTACCATATTTATTTCTAATTTTACGTGTATATATTTGTATTGCTGCGGGGTTGGGAGGCCACCTCAGTTGACGTCACTGAGCCGTGGTGCATCGTCTGCTTGTCGTCAGGAGCGTTTTGGAAGCTCTGGGAATGTACAGATTTTGATTGCGGATTATTTAAAAAATGGGTGACTGGATGCAAAAAGTGACAACAAATTGTTGATATACTCGATAACGGCTATATTTTGACTGCATTAAATCAGGAATGATGAAATGGCAAGAACTCTGATATGGTGAACACGAACTATGACTCAGTTTCTTTACTACTAGAATTTCAAGCACTCTTACAGCCTATAATTCTTTATACAAGTATTATTATTGAAGTATACAACCATTGGAAATAACTATAATGCCCCTCTCACTGAGTGATGAGGGTCTCCAACGTTAAAAATAACGTAAGGAAATTACTCCACCCGTAAAATATAATTAGGAATGGGAGTGTGTCTCAGGATTTTCTTTCTATAACAATTGCCGAAATTCAACCCAATTAATGTTTTTCGGGAGCCTCTCTGCCGCCTCTCTAATAAGCCATTCCACGGCAGAGAAATATAGGTATTTTTTTTGTCAATCTGTAACAATCGTGTGTTTAAGGGGGTCATGCACTCTTGACACGGGGTCAGCATCAACCAGAGAGGGAAAGTATGGTTATTCCTGTTTGTTCAATAATGAAACGGCCAAATACATAGTGCTTAGATTTGTAGTCATCAAAAAACTTACTCCAGATTCGTGTACGGCCGCTGTATCTCTAGTTCAAGGACACGGCCCCATATCTTCAACTAATCCGTTCGTTATACAAGTCATTGGCAAATCTCATGTGTGGAGTTACTTACCAATAGATTCAGAACTCACCAGTAGAATAAACAACACTGTATGTACACCTATTGATGCTTTGAGTGCCCCCTTGTCCACCTTGTCTCTCTTACATAGCGTGTCAAGGCTAGAGACAGGATGTAATAGCTTGATGCTGGGATGAAATAGATAAATAAATAAACTAGGTAGACGTGCAGCTTTCTCTGTCAGAAACAGAAGTCTTAAGTGGAAAGCTGCATACCCAGGAATGGCCTTACATTAAGAAGGACTCCAGCACATATACTTTGATAAATGTATTATTGCCGACCCTGACCACACTCCATACAAGAGGCCATTTTAGCTCCGGGCAGCAAAGCTTGACCTCCCTGATGAGCTTGAGCTTCAAGCTGTAGATGGAGTCGACCATGGTGGCCACCCTGATGGCACCCACAAGGACGGTGTTCACGCTGTCCTAGAAGTCGAGCTTGGCCACCTTAATGGCACCCATGAGGCAGCGAATGGCGTCCACACTTTCTGTGCTGCACTCTTGCGTCGCTCGAAGGGGATGCTTGCCACCTTGGACACGAAGAATGCCCGTTCCTCCCTTGGTGGGCGGTTTTTTTTTTTTTTTTTTTTTTCGCACACTTCTCGGCCATCACATAGGCATAGACAGTATATTGATGCATATATGAAGTCTGTGTGTTCAGCCATCTCGGAGGAGTTCAACCGGACAGACACCGCACATACACACACATAGCTCTTCAATCGGACACTCCCCTATGCGGTTTCTGATGATACCTCAGGAATAACCCTCCGGCCCATTCCTGGATAAATGTTTAAAAGTCAATTACAGATCTGCATAAGCAGTTGAAACCCCTAAATGTACTCTTGGCCCTTGGCTCTGTGATATTTTGTGTGAAGTTGTCAAGAACTGGTTTGCAGAGTTGTGATGAGTCCAGTATTGAGATAAAGATAAAGATTAACACATGAGAAGAGATAAGAGAACAAAGATTAACACATGAGAAGAGATAAGAGAACAAAGATTAACATGAGAAAATAGAACAAAGATTAACACATGAGAAGAGATAAGAAGAACATAAAAGATTAAACATATAATAGAGAACATTTCAGAAGCTGCAAACCAGGGAAACAAAAATGCTAATTTATGAAAATGAATGTTAATGGTTATGTATTTCTCAGGAATCCTCTTCTCTCCTGCTCATATTCTAATGATGTACAAATGAAATGAACTACAGTAGTACTATATCAGTTCTCGTCGATCAACAAGTTTCCTTACAATGAATATGATTAACAAATTAGTGATAGTCCAAGATAATCACAATACCTATTTGTTGATTTTTATCCACTTGTGTTTCAGTTCAGATGACACCCTGCATCCGTCTTGTCTCCGCATCACCGTGATGGAGGGACCCAGTTTTCAGGACCTTTTCTCAAATTTGATCAACAGACTTAAAGATGAAGGCAAAGTGATGTCTGTGAGTGAACACTTCTCTGCAGCGCGTGACGTGGAGGACCTGTTCTCCTTCCTGTGGGGTCTGGAGGCGGCTCACGCCAAGGCCAACCAAAGCACAGAAGTCAGAGGCTAAAGCTGAGAAACTTAGGAGGGAAGGCAACAGGTGCTACCAGAAAAAGTTATTAGCCAGAGCTTTGGACTTATATAATCAAAGCATCATATATGCACAACACCCACAAATTATAATTGTAAAGCAGCCAGATGTTACCGGTAATGAAAGAGAGGAAGACCTGATCTATGAAGGCCAGAGCAAGGGCAGCAGGGTCAGTGACAATGAGCAGAGTCACAGGAGTTTGGCCCTGGGTTATGCCAACAGGTCAGCAGTACTGTTTGAATTGGGGCAGTATGAGAAGTGCATTGGTGATATTGATCGTGCCCTTCTTCATGGCTATCCAAGAATCCTCTATAGCAAGCTAGCAGAAAGGAAAGCTAAATGCCTTTTATCTTTACAAAGGAAAAATGAAGCAAAATGTTTGATAGAGTCCTCACTAAAATCTCTGGATGACTTGGCGTTAGATGAAGAGAAGACAAAATTATCCAAAGGAACTTTACAATTACTCTTGCAGAATTGTCAAGAGGTGGATGAAGTAGACGACGTACCTCCAGAATTTAGTGAAACGTGATACTAAAATCAAGTTGCTATTTTCCTCTGAGAGCCCAGAGCCTAGCACGGCACAGCCCCAGCATTCCGTCTTTAAGCAGCTCTGTTAATCTGGCGTTCTCCCCCAATCAAGGGAGACATCTTGTTGCTAACCAAGACATCAAACCTGGTAAGGGAGTGAGGAGATTTGATTGGCTTTTATTCAGTATTTCTCTTTACTAGTGTTTTTTATCTTATTAACTTGTCTTATCTTATCTTTATCTTGCTATCTTATTACATTTCTTAGCCTGTCAGTTATGATTTTACTTTTTCCCTGCACTAGGAAGTAGGCTAGGACTTCCTACATTATAAACATTCATTTTTTTTTTTTTTTTAATATTCTTAACATCCACATGTAACTTTTATTTATTCTATTGCATTCATTTTTTATTTGTAGAAAGAAAAAAAGGTTATTAGAGGTACATATATTTGCTTAAGAACATAAGAAAATATGGAAGCTACAAAAGGCCGTGAGACCTACACGTGGTAGTTCCTGTTACTTAACACTACCTACATCCACCTTTCATCCCCATCCATGAAATTGTCTAACCTCCTTTTAAAACTCCCTATTGACTCCGCACTAACTACCTGACGACTGAGTCCATTCCAATTATTTATCACCCTATTTGTGAACCAGTTTTTCCCTATTTCCTTTTTAAATCTATTCTTTTAAATCTGTATTCCTGTATGGTTGCAGGGGAGGTGATAGCCGTGGAGGATGCCCACAGCAAGGTGGTACTCTTGGACCCCTCCCTGCACACTCACTGCACGGACTGCCTGGCTCCATGCCTCACCCCGCTACCCTGTCCGGACTGCTCCCAAGTAAGGCTCTTTTAAGCAAGGTTCCCACTCAAGAACACTATAAGGAAGGGTTTTTAAGGGCATATTTTATTTTATATTTTATATTTATTTTTATTTTATCTTTTATAGGAAGGGTTACAGTCTGCAGTGTTTAAATTGTAGTTGAATTTAAATGCTCAGGTTTTTTATTTTTCATAGAAGAAACCAGAAACCTCTATTGTGAGTAGAGGCCATCTAAGTTGCCATTACACTATGTAGTACTTACCTAACTTGTGTTGACCTAGTTATGATATACGGGAAATTAGTTACACTCGTCTTCTTGTCTCAATGGGTCAAGCTTAGCTTTAAAAAACATGAATACTTTTGGCATCTATAATTTCACTCTCCTTCACTTCACTTGTGTAGATGAATTTAAATTTATTGAATGAAGAAATGAGAGTCCAAGTAGTGATGACATTCCCAATACTAGACTTTGTGGATGGGCTTCTAAGCGCGGAAGTATAAAGGAATAGAGTTTGAAGAATACTTTGGTCATCCCACCTCTTGAGAAAAAAATATATTGCAGAGTACTCAACACATAGGTTAACTTAGGCCCCGGGTTTCATAGCATGATACAAAAAAAAAAAAAAAAAGAGGGTAAACATTTTTTAAATTTGTAAGTCTAGAAATATGAACTAACAAAAGGCCGTAACCACAAACCCTCCCTGAAATCCTTTAAACTTACCCTCCACCACATCCTTTTACCCCATGAAATTCAATTTTTAAATTTTGATCCAATAATTATTTCAAATTACCTGTGAAATTTGTATTTTTAAACTTTTTATTTTTAAGGGCAAAATTAGGAAGGGAAGCATTATTTTAAATTTAAATTACTTTTGGGGTTTTACCTCGTGTAATGCTCTTTTTTTATAAAAACAGAATTTTTGGCATTTAATTATCCTTTATTTATTTTTATTTTATGAAGGAATAGTTAATGTGTGTTCCTCATTTTTTTGCGTAAAAAAAAATTTGATAAATTATTTGCCTACCTTTGATAAAATTTTAAAAATTGAATATAAAATTAACTTTGGAGGGTTTCCATTAAAAAATTAAATACTTTCTTCCCTCTTTTTTTTTTTTTTCCCTTTTCCCTTCTCTTTTTCTTCCCTTTTTCTTTTTCCCTCTTTTTTCTCCCTTCCCCCTTCCTCTTCTCCCTTCTCCTCTCTCTCTCTCTCTCTCTCTCTCTCTCTCCCTTCTCTCTCTCTCTCTCTCTCTTCTCTCCCTCTCTCTCTTCTCTCTCTCCTCTTCTCTCTCTCTCTCTCTCTCTCCTTCTCTCTCTCTCTCTCTCTCTCTCTCCGCTCTTCTCTCCCTCCCTCTCTCTCTATCCTCTCTCTCTCTCTCTCTCCTCTCTCCTCTTCTCTCTCCCCTCTCTCTCTCTCTCTCTCTCTCTCTCTCCTCTCTTTTCTCTCTCCCCTCTCTTTTCTTCTCTTCTCTCTCTTCTCTCTCTCTCTTTTCTCTCTCTCCTCTTTTCTTATTTCAATCCAAAAAGTGGAAAAACTCAAACACTTCGGTATGTGAAATTCTACATTGGCCTCATATTTTGCACAAAAAGAGACTCATTTAATGGGCTTTCCAATGCATACATAATACATAATTATACACTTTAGTATTTAGCCCAGTTGTTTTGTTATTCATTCATTTTACTTTCTTTAGCATATTCACTGCAATATATTGATTCTTTTGTAGACCTTTTAAACGCTGTTACCCTTAGCCTCGGGTGCATCAGCACTCTGGTCCCCAGAGGGGATGGCGGAGCCCCTTTGGCACGGGTAGGCGGGTGTGCGGGGACTGCCCGCGCCCCACGAGGTGCCCACTGCCCATGGACGAGGCCATGGACGGACTGAGGTAAGAGAAAAGGGTATCACATACATACTGTGTGCCTTCCCTTCAATGGATTAATCTTTACTCAACAACACCACACTTACATACAATTTCTGCGTCTCTATTGGGCAAAAGGGACGGAGATCAATTATTTTGGGGTTGAGTACAGGACGGTGCAGCAGAGGAGACATTGTGAGGTGTGGTATACTCAAAGTAACTAAGATAGTAACTAAGATCTTAGTTTACTTGGTTACTGGTATGCGCGGTGCCCTCCTTCCGTGTGTTGCAGGACGAGGGTTTTGGGAGGACCACCAGTTCATGATTCGTGGTGTTTCAAGGCAGGATCACCCTTGGAAACTCCATCTTGGCTCCCCTCTACAACGAACCGAATCCTGAGAACAAAGATTCTACAAGAAAGCAAAAAAGCGACTGTAGAGTGGGGGGAGGCCTGTCTGACACCTGTGAGTCGCTCTGATCGTACTGTGCCCTCTACAGGGTGAAAGAGACTCACATGACTTAGACATTCCATTGGTATGGCTTGTCTCATATGTATTAGTTTCCCATCAGGTTGATCGAAGTGCTAAACCCCACGAAAAGAGGTTCCCTGGAGTTTCAAGGTTCGCCACTTTCCCCACGGGCCCTGATGGCCCGCCCACCCCCTGGCGGGGCTCCCTCTCAGCCTACCGGGTTTAGGATCAGGCCACCCCGTCACCCTCCAGCCAGGGACTACGGCCCGCTCATCCTCCGGCACGCCCGCGGCCTCAGGTGGTTTGTACAGTCCAACCGAATCCTCCCTCCCCAACTACCTTGACAAAAAATTTAAACAACCAATGAATATGTATACAAAACCAATCATGTTTATAGAAATTGTTTGCTATCTTATTTAGATTTGTGAAAGATAGAAAAATCTAATCCACTATAATGGGGGCATTGTCATAATTGTACCCTACGAAGAACCCAGTGTATTTAGAGGGGATTACATTCTGGCGATCGAGTACTCCTTTAATGAAAGTCAGTACAACATCTTTTATAGTTTGTTTTTAATAAATGATTATTTGTTTGATCACTCTATGTCGGTATCAAAGAAGGACATGAAACCACACGTTGGCACCTGACCCCTTGGTGCACCGCTTCGTGAGTTCCCAGCTACTGGCGTCACGGCCGCCGCAGGAGTACGACCCCACTGGCGCCCGTGCCCCTGCAGTGGGGCCTGTGCCACTCAATCTGGCCCTGGTGCTGACGAAGACCTACAACGGGATGTGGCTACTCATGAGGTGTGTCATTTCCGTAATTACTTCTTCTATACTTTTCATTACCTCCTACTCTTCTTATTTCTTCTTCTATAGTCACAAATAAGAGGGTAAAAAATTGGGCATGGACTCAGTCATCAGTGTGGGTTAGGCGGATTTCAATAGGGAGCTTTAAAAGGAGGCTAGATCATTTCATGATGGGGATGCAAGGGGGAATGTATACGTAGTGTTAAGTAACAGGAATTACCACGTTGGGTTCGTGGTCTCTGTGTTCCGTATGTCTTATGTCTTCGTACTATCCCCGACTAATTGGAATCAAAATTTGGTGTGTGTATGTGCTAGGCACGTCTTTGCATCCCCACGCCATCATTCCTTTAGCTCCCCAGTTCCAGGAGCAAGCGTTCTTCCCACATGTGAGTTCACCGTATAGGTATTCCTCTCTCCCTAGCGTACGTAGTTTCCTTAACGAGTCTATAACGTCTGCTGTCGTCTTCACCTTGTTGAGTCTTTTCCTGGGTGTTGCTCCATTACCATGACGGCAGAATTGTGATTCTCGTCAGAGGGAATTAAAGTGAATAATTATATAGGCACAGTTAGGTTTTGTTATTTTCTACTCATTTGTATTCCTTCGTCGCTCTCTCTCTCTCTCTCTCTTTTAAATCTTTTTTTATTTAAAACCCAAACTGAATCTGGTATACATGGGGCTACAAATAGCCAAGAGGTTGTAAAGGAAATGAGTGGCAGAAGCTAAAGATGTCCCTTCCCGGGGACACTATCCGAAGCTATTGCCTGTAGATAATAACTAAGTATATAATGTATATAAATGTTACAGGCGGGAGGGTCACTGTCCGTCCCCTTGACTGCGGGAAAGAGCATAACAATCTTAGTTTTTTTCATACATATCTCTATCATTTTGTTTTCTCTCAATTCATTCATGTTCTTCATAACCCATTAAGATTAAACAATCATAGCAGGAGTTTGTTTTCCTTTTTCTTATCAATCCGCAGTGTAGTAAGTGTAATCCTCGTGTTGTTGAGCCACGTCACCGTGCCTGCGCCGTAAAGGGTTTGGGGGTGGTGGTGGGGGTACGTCACCCACGGTCACCGCCACTGCTGCTTCAAGAACGGGTTGGCGGTCAAACCTGTTCTTGCCTTTCACCTTTGACCTACAGGTTTATCCTTTTGACGTCGAAAACTGCCCGGAGACGATGTCGGTTAGAAAAGTACAGCATCCGCACGTGAACAGAAACCCAGCAATTTTTTTTTTTTTTTTTTTTTTTTTTTACATTTGTGCCTATAGCGCCTGTAGGCAGTGGTGACCCAGGACTCGGATGGTAGGCTCTGGAGGTTCACTTGAGGACTGTGATGGTTGAGTTGTTCCTCGCCCGTGGTGGCGCAGGCAGGATTCTTATAGTGACGCCTGTGATTAGAGGCTCATGCCGCCCCCCTGTGTCCTCCGATGCACTCATAATCGAAGGTAGAGTTGATGGGCAGGGCATGTGGGTGTTCTTAGGCCACTCCACGGTGCAGAAATGTTTTGGTTTTCTTCGGGGATCGAACTCGGGTCACCGAAAAACGCCAGTCGGAGACGCTAACCACTCCGCTACCGCCTCCCCATTGCCGATCTTTCTGTCAAAAGTGCCCTTACAATGCTTCATGGACATTGTTGACTCACCTCCTTTACCAATCTCTGCAGTCTGTAACCACTGTAACGAGAGGACTGTATTTCCTTTCGTCATTCTAGAAATGTAGTCAGTGCCTGGTTTTTTTTCTACATGATTCACAAAAGAAATTCAGAGGTCTGGAGATAGAAAATTGGATCCCTTCTCTCACTGATCAGAACATTCTGTGGTTGCAGCATTTCGCAGCCTTCCCCCTTCATCTATCTCGCCATTGATACAGATCTTCCCTTTCAAAATTCAAGCTCTTTTTTTTGTATGTGTGTGTGTGTGTGTGTGTGCGTGCGTGCGTGCGCCTATAGCGCTTGTAGGCAGTGAGTGACCTCCAGGGCTGGGATGGTAAGCTCTGAAGGTTCACTGAGGGCTGTGATGACTGATGTTGGCTATCGCCCGTGGTGGCGTAGGCAGGATTTTTTTTATAGTCCACTCCGTAGTGTAGTGGTTAGCACGCTCGGCTCACAACCGAGAAGTACCGGGTTCGATCCCTGGGCGGAGCGAAGATAGATGGGTGGTCTTTCTTAGAACCCGAGCCTCTGTCCACCCAGCAGTGAATGGGTACCGGGTGTTAGCCGGGGGTTTGTGACCCCTCTCCTGGGGTGGTGGCTTCCCCCAACACTAAGCTGCAGCGGTAGATCACTATGGCTCTGAGGAATTATCCTCTAAACAAACAAACAAACAAATAGTGGCGCCTTTTGATTAAGGCCATGCCGCCCCTTGGTCTCCGATGTATTCGACGTCGAAGGGCATGGAGTGGCACGTGCCCCCCCCCATGAGAAAACCGTTTGCCCCCCCCCCCCACTGGCCATGGCTGCCGTATTCTGTATAATGCTCCATTACCCACCACTGATCTGATCTTAGAATATGCTCTTTTACCTACCCTTCTATGCTCCGCTTGCCTAGTACCCCCCCAGGTGTCCCCCCCATTGATAGAGACCTAGCTACGCCACTGCTAACTAAGCAATCCAGTCCTTGAACAACCCACAAACTACGGAGCAAAAAAAAAGAAAAAGATATTTTACCCACAATCCTCTGCGACCTGTTAAAGAGTTCGAAGCACTAACGAGCCCTATCAATATAAACTTAAAACAAAAATATTGCTAACTATACCAACCCTATTACTAATTCACATTTACTAATATTTAAAACTTAAATAGCGTTACAGGTCAATAATTATTGGTCAAAGGTCAACAGGTAAGGGCGTGGGAAGGAAATAAAGGAAAGGTTTAGCGTTTCGGAGTTCCTTGAGTAATCCGGTCAGACTCACCGGGAGTCCGGGACGAGCGACAGTCGAGAGCGAGCCGGTGAGGGGGCAGGACGCGTGTGCAGGCAGCTGGAAGGAGGCTGAGGGTAATTTTTGGCCAAACAACGCTTTCTTTTGTTGATTTTCATCATATTTCTGCAGCGTAAGGTAAGTAGAGACTAGAGAGAGAAAGGGAGGGAGAGAGAGTGAGAGGGCAGAGAGGGCAGTGGCGGATCTAGGGGTGCCTTGATATCTCATTGACCACTCCAGATCTGATTCAGAGATCTAATGAAAATTCAACCATTTCTTTTTAATGGCTATGCAATTGCATTGGTCACCCCACACTAGATCTGTGTCCAACATTGGCCACCCAAGTCAAAATTTCCTGACGGCGCTATTGTGAGTGGGAGAGGGAGGGAGGGAGGGAGTGAGATAGAGCTTACGTGTGATTTGAGGTTGTTTATTTTTGTTTAGTCCTCCCTGCAAAGTAATGGGTGTTGCCTCGTTATCTTTCTACCTTATATAACGTCAGATCAGCTATAGCAAGTAGCGTAGCTACGGGGGTACCTATATATACGTACGTAGGTACGTGATCCCTCCCATGAGAATCCGAAGCCCCCCAGGTCCCCCCCCCCCCCCAATGGCCATGGCTGCTGTAATCTGCTTGGACCTGAGACTGACGATATGCCCCAATACCCTATTATGTGGCATCAGAATGCCCCTGAGCTTCGCTTGCCATAGTGCTCCCTCCCATACACAGCTGTGCCCCCCCATTGATAGATACCTAGCTACGCCACTGATCTGTGGTGGGTATAGAAAGTGAGAATGGTTACCGTAACTTAATCGAATAGAAGAATATTTACAGTAGTAACAGTCAGGTTTGGCAACCCTTGAACCATCCTGACACACTGAATTCTGGCTCTCCTTGCCAAAGCTTGAATGGTTTACTTTTACTCCACATTGATGTCCTTTAAACATTATAACATACTTCATGAGCTCAGGTCCTGCAACATGTTATTCTACAAAATGTATTGATCTAGCTTTTTTCTGAAAACCATTGCAGTTTTATATCTATTTGTTCCGTCACAAACACTATTGAGTGTATTTACATGTTATATAATATCTGCAGATTATTGTTTCTCTGCCAACAACTTGGTTTCATCTGCAAATAGAATACTATTAAGATCAAGCTGGCTTGACAATGGTGGAGTGTAGTGCAGAGTTCTCTAGTCTAATTGTAATATTAAGATCAAGCTGTCTTGGCAATGGTGGAGTGTAGTGCAGAGCTCTCTAGTCTAATTGTAATATTAAGATCAAGCTGTCTTGGCAATGGTGGAGTGTAGTGCAGAGCTCTCTAGTCTAATTGTAATATTAAGATCAAGGCTTGGCAATGGTGGAGTGTAGGCAGAGCTCTCTAGTCTAATTGAAAATATTAAGATCAAGCGGGCTTGGCAATGGTGGAGTGTAGTGCAGAGTCTCTAGTCTAATTGGACACATCAATATTTTCATTATTTTTTGGGTCTGAATTTTAGGTTTGCATTTTTTTTTTTTCGTTTTTTTTCCCATGACCAAGGACTGGCCAAGGGCACAAAACAAAAGGGAAACCCACAAAGCCCGCTTAGTTGCCAGTCCCTATAAAGAAGACAGTAAGATAATAATAAAAAAGAGGGGTGAGCCAATTTAGTGCATATCTGTCCGATACCTTGTCAAGTATGTAATGGACTCAGTCGTCAGGTAGTTAGTGCGGAGTCATTAGGGAGTTTTAAAAAGGAGGCTAGATAATTCAGGGAGGGGGATAAAAGGGTGGATGTAGGTAGTTTTAAGTAACGGGAAAACTACCACGTGTAGGTCTCGCGGCCTCTTGTAGCTTCTTTATTTTCTTATGTTCTTATGTAATTGATCCACCTATCTTTCATCTATTCCTCAACAGTTGCAAGAGTACTGTGAAGGATTCCCCTGTCCCAGCGGCAGTGGCTCCTCCGTTACCTGCTGCTCCACACAGTGATGGAGGATGACAACTTGCAGCCTTGTATTGATCAAGGTAACATCTGTTCTTATAGATCTGTTCTTGACTATACAGTATTTCTAACTCAAGCAGCTTTATTTCCCATCTTCTTCCTGTGTGTTTCTGTGATCTTTTTCTCTAAAAACCCAAAAACTTGTTTTAGATTTATATTTCTTTTATTATTTATTTTTTATATAGGTACTTTGGTCTAATGCAATAGTGTTACTTTTCCATGAAGAACAAAGTTGCGTCAGGGTTTATATGGGGGAAAAGAGATGTAGGTGACGCAGTAAGAGGGGAGGCCTATAAAAATTACCCGGAGGTCTGACTTTTACCATAGGCAAATTCACATCTATTTTGTACCATTGGGTGTTTCACGTTTTGTTTCCTTTGGCTTAGTTGTTCATCTCCAACATAAGCTTTCTATTGCACTATTTTGCACTTTGTGAAATGTTGTCCCAAGCAGAAATATTTTTTTGTGTTCCGTGGCCGTTAGCTTCTTGGGCAGGACTCATTTGCATATGCTGTATACAGGGGCGTATTTAGGATCTTGAAACATTGGGGGCTTGGCCCAGCCAAAAGATCTTTAAAAAGTTTACAGGAATATTTTCAATTTATTTATGAGTAAAATGAATATAAGATGTGAGACACTGTGCTCTACCAAAAGGCTCCGGTAACTTGCTTAGGATAACTTTCAAAACATTAAATTAAAATAAAATTAAGACAATCTGAGTTGGGATTCAACTTCTTTATTATTTTTATTTTTATCAGTACTTCGAAAAAAATGCAATTCGAAAAAAATTTCTTCAAATTATTTTTATTTCGAAAAATATGCACTGCGAAAAAAATGCACTTCGAAACAAATGCACTTCGAAAAATGCACTTTGAAAACATGCACTTCGAGAAAAATGCACTTCGAAAAAATGCATTTCGAAAAAAATGCACTTCGAAAAAATACACTTCGAAAAAATGCACTTCGAAAAAATGCACTATGAAAAAATTCACTTCGAAAAAATGCATTTCGAAAAAAATGCCCTCTGAAAAAATGCACTTCGAAAAAATGCACATTGAAAAAATGCAATTCGAAAAAAATTACTTCGAAAAAAATTAACTTAAAAAAAATGCACTTGAAAAAAAAATGCTTCGAAAAAGATGCACTTCTGTTAACTCTGTGTGTTGTCCATCTGATATTCTCTTCTTCACCTCTCCAAAAGGTCTTTTGGTGTCTCCTGTCATTATAGATGGGCATTATCGCGACAAATTATCGTGATAATTTATATCGCGATAACGATACCGGGTTATCGGTTATCCGATAATTTTTTTCCCGTGTTATCGATTCATCGGTATCGCCGATACTTTTGGTTCCAAACTAGCGATAATAGATAATTATATTTTTTGGTTCCAGTTTAGGACAGGGGCGCGCCGCGCGTGCTGCAAGGGCGCGCGGGGGGTGCTGCAGTGGAAGGCGTGGGGGGGGTCCCACCCCCTGAGCTTCCGAAGGTTTGGCTGGGCTCAGCGGTGGTCCAGGGTGGGAGGACGAAGACTACTTTGTTGGATTCTACCGCGGGACATCGTACAATGCAGGGAAAGGCGGCGATGGCGGTGGTGAGTGCTGATTGACTCTTTACATTGTACATCACGCATTCAAAGGCTTCTTAAAGTTAACAAGAAAGGTACTTCGGTTGAGGGTATCAATCTATAGGGCCTACCTTAACATTACCCTCAATAACACTACAGGCGCCACTGCACTAATGGCGCCAGGTGCCATATATTACAAATTTTAGCATCACTACAGACTTGTAGCAATGAGTTCTTCAATGCTACTACTGGCACTGTCAGAGATGGCTACGAGTTATGTGTTGGTCCCCATGGCTCCGGTACCAGAAACACCAACAGTTCTCTACTTCTGAATTTTGCAAGGTCCAGAAGGTTGAGAATTGCAGGTTCTTGGTATCAGAGGCCAGAGCTGCAGCGCTGGACATGGTATAGTAATGCCGGAGGGTAGCTAAGGAGACGACCACGTCCTCGTTAGTACTCTTGGGGGATCCTCCAGAACTGCAGGGTTTAACGGAGTGCTGAGTTTTTGGAACAGATCACAGACTTTTTGTTGCTACACTTAAGCTTTATTCGAGTCCAGAAAAAAAACTCAAGAGGTAACCATACTGTGTTTCATCTTGAGAAAATGAAGGACTTGACATGTGCTCATGAGTATGCGGTGGCAGTTCAGATCGGTTTGAGTGCTCGGTGCCCCCGAGGACCCTGTAGAACTGTGGGATACCTTCAAACGTGAAACTTACAGGCTGCCAAGGTGCATTGGAGGAGCGCCCGAGGTCAAGGCGTGGTTTTGTCTCGAAAGGAGAGCGGAGAAAATCGAGGGGGAGTCGCTCTGCAGGCTGGCTGGGAACCAGGACCAGCACAGGGCTCTGTCACGCCGGACTAGAACCCTCCTGGGGACAGACAAGGAGAGGTATGTCAGGAGTCTCGCTGAGGATGTCGAGGGTCATTTGAACGCTAATGACCGACCCGCCTACTGAGCCCTGAAGAAGCTCCGTTCCAAGTCTCCATCTCGGGCGAGTGCTATTCGAGCAGCAGATGGACTCCTCGTGTCGGACATGGATGGGCAGATGTCTCGTTGGGCTGAGTACTTTGGGCAGTTTTTCACGGTGGGACCCTCCAATGAGCAGCTTCACACCACTGGATTGCAGGCAGTGGATGCCGATCCTCCCATTGACGAAAACCGTACCCTCTCTTGACGAAGTAGAGAGGCTGTAGCTAAGGTGAGAGGTGGAAAGGCAGCTGATGTTTTTTAATATAGTGCGGAGCTCCTCAAAGCTGGGGGTGAGGCCATGATCCGCGGGTTGCCTGCTGTCCTGACTGCCGGGGTGGCAATCAGGTACCATTCCTCCTGACTGGAAAAGGGGGCTGGTCGTCCCTATCTGGAAAAGGGAAAGGGGACCGTCAAAGGGCTGTAAAAAATTACCGCGGTATTACACTGCTCAGCGTCCAGGCAAGGTGCTTGCCCATCTATTTCTGACACGGATCCACAGTCATCTGCTAAAGCATCAGAGACCTCAGCAGTGGGGTTCACTTCTGGTAAGTCAACAACGGACCGTATTCTAGCGCTTCGTGTCCTGGGTGGAACGCCCACGTGAGTTTCGACAGGGGATGGCGTTGCAGCCTATGTTGATCTCAAAAAGGCGTTTGACTCAGTGCATCGTGAGTCACTTTGGGGTCTTCTGCGACCTCGCGGGATTTCCGCAAGGACTATGGTTTGATAACCGGTCTGTATTCTGGGACTGAGAGTGCTGTGAAGTGTGGGGCAGGTGTATCAGCTTCTTTCCTGTTAATACAGGAGTGAGCTAGGGTGCGTGCTTGCCCATAAATTTCAACGCTTGTATGGACTGGGTATTGGACAAGGTTGTAGATCAAAGTGATTGTGGAGCATCCGTCGGCAACACAAGATCACTGTCTTGTTTTGCCGAGATGCAGTAATCTTTGCCGAGTCGCTGGAGGTCCTGGTGATGGCTCTCAAGGCACTGCACGAGGAGGCAAAGCCTTTGGGACTTGAGGTCTCCTGGCTTAAGACCAAGGTCCAGGTGTTTGGAGAATTACTACCGTAGATAACAGTGAAGGGCGCCACTGCAGTGAAGTCGCCAGGCGCCAAATATTTCGAATTATAGCATCACTATGATTTTTATGTGCCACTGAAGATGTTACACAGTAGTTTATATCATGATTGTATAATCTACCCTGTTTCAGCGTTGTTTATGCTTGTATCTGCAAATATAACTGTTGCGCATTTTGCTTCTCACGTTTTTCTTCGCGCGATGACAACAGTAAACAGTAGCTTTTCGGGCGGACAGGACAAAGACTTGCCAAAATCTTTCAAACTGAATAGAATTTATTTTCACGTTGGCAGAGGAATTTTTATATATCCAAGCATCTTCCGCAGCTAATATATATAGAGACTTGTTTACTTTACCTCTAATTTCCCTGAATTCCCAGGGGTGGCGACTCAAAATGTTGGGTTAAAATACTAGCTGGCGACTTTACTGTAGTAGGTATAGTGAGGGCGCCACTCGGTTTTATTTTTGTAATTTGTTCATTTATAGCCCTAATATGACACAGATGAAGACACAAAATGACACAGACTCTCCAGATAGCCCCTTCTAACTTTCCTGAAATCATGGATGTACAAATGTAAGTATTAACGCCACCACACGTCTGTAAATAACAAAGAAACGTAGAACTGGCGACTTCACTGTTATCTACGGAAAAGCAGTACAGTCTGTTCATGCGTGCGGCGAGGACATTGAGATCTTGGAAAGTTTTACATACCTTGGTAGCGCAGTCCATAATGACGGCGGGTCACGTCAAGAAGTCTTACGGCGGATTGGCATAGCCCACGGTGCTATGGACTCGCTCAGCAGGACTATTTGGCGTTGTCGGTACTTGTGCAGGGGGACAAAGATCCGGATCTTCAAGTCGCTTGTGATCCCTGTCTTACTGTATGGTTGTGAGACATGGACACTAAATAGTGACTTGAAGAGACGAATCAATGCCTTTGGTAATAAGTGTCTTCGCAGAATCATGGGGTATCGCTGGGATGATTACGTGTCAATTCAGAGATTGCACCGTGAGACTGAATGTCTATGCAGGCCTATTACCTGCATAGTCCATCAACGCCAACTTCGGCTATATGGGCATGTGGCACGCTACCCTGAAGCCGATCTTTCCCATCGGGTTGTATCTGTAAGAGACAATCCGACGTGGAGGAGGCCAAGAGGTCGCCCACAAGGCTCGTGGCTGGGGCAAATTGGTGTTTCTTGTCGAGAGCTGCTTGGTATGGGAAAGGAGCCTGCATGGAGACTTGCGCGTAGTGACCCCCGGGAGTGGCGTCGTAGGGTTGGCGAGGCGACGCGCCTCCCGGCGTATGCCCCAATGATTGACAGACTTGTATGTGCCACTGAAGAGGCATGCACAGCAGTTTATATTATTTACCTGTCTTCAGTGGCACATACAAGTCTGTAATGATGCTAAAATGTGTAATATTTGGCTGGCGACATTAGTGCAGTGGCGACTCTAGTATTATTGAGGGTAGTGTTGGCCTATAATCATTACCTTTTAACCTTCTGTAGTACTCACACCCTCCTTTGCTTATCACTCCATGCTTCTATAACCTTCTGTAGTACTCACACCCTCCTTTGCTTATCACTCCATGCTTCTATAACCTTCTGTAGTACTCACAGCACTCCTTTGCTTATCACTCCATGCTTCTATAACCTTCTGTAGTACTCACACCCTCCTTTGCTTATCACTCCATGCTTCTATAACCTTCTGTAGTACTCACACCCTCCTTTGCTTATCACTCCATGCTTCTATAACCTTCTGTAGTACTCACACCCTCCTTTGTATCATTCCTGCTTCTTTTAACTTCGTAGTACTCACACCCCTTTGCTTACATCCTGTTCATAACCTTTGTATACTCACAATCTTTTATAAAACCCCTTTCTCTAATTTTGGAGACCGCCCTTTTGGCTTATAATGCTTCTTAACCTTCCTGTGTAGCCCACAAATCCCTTTGCTTATAACTCCATGCTTCATAACCCTTCTGAAGATATCCTTGCACCTCCATGCTTCTAAAACTTCTTAGTATAATTTGTTATACTTGCTCATCATTCTGGATATCCACCCAAACGTTTAACCATGTTCAAAACCTCGAGCCAAAACCCCCTTTTGCTAGAATATGTTTTTATAACCTTCTGTAGCTCACCCCTCCTTTGCTTCCCCAGCTTCTATAACTCGAGGTACTCACAACCTCCTTTTGCTTACACCCAGTCATAACTCGAGATCCATCCGCTTTACCATGCTTATAAGAATCTTTTACTACATGAAGATTCAATGCCACAGCTTTTATGAGTTTAGGTGGAGGAAATGTGTTAGTTTAGCATTGATAAAAGTGCTTTATATGTACAAAGGCAATAATAGTGGAAACCCTACAAGTTTAATACAAAATTAAGGATTAGAAATTATAGTAGTGGTATGGATTCAGGTGATTTTAACCAAAATAACAAATTTGCAGGCCCAAAGCCGCTCCTTGTATGGAAGTGGCTTAATAAGGGCATGGGTTTTCAGTGCTCATTTCTGCCGTGTTTAGGGGTGCTCGGGTGTCAATGTTTTTCTACCCGGCATAGTAAGCCCAGATCCTCGCTAAAAATGGTGAATTTTACTATCTGATGATTTTTTAGGTATTTCAATTCTGTGCTTAACAAAGTTTATTTAATGAGACTTGCCAAAAATCGGGTAAAGTCACATACATAACATATTGTTAAATGACTGAGTGTTCTGATTCTTAAAGGAAAGAATTGTGGGATGGGGGCAGCCCCTGGGGCCCCCATTGCCCATGGCAAAGCTAGGGCAATGGTCGTTACCCGTGGGCATTGCCCTTGACCGGTTGGTGACAACCGCTACCCGGGCACAGGCCGGGGAACGGGCCGGGAAAGGCGGTTGGAAAAAAACGAATTTGCCCAAATTTCACGCAAAAAGTCTAATGAAAGACCAAACATGCCGGAGAATCACGGAAGAGGGGGAAGGACATTGAGAGCTTGAAGATTTTGTTACGAAAAGTGGTTGGACAAACCGGGAAAACCACCTATTAATTAGTGAAAAAATTCCCTTACGTACCAATAGAAGGTTTTAAAAAATTAGTGAGGTAAAGAGAAATAAACGAATATATTAATAAATTTCACCATAAACTTTTGATATCGGCAAACAAATTTTACCGGGGAATGCGAGGTTTTTCATTGTTTAAAAAAATATTTAAAAAAAATATTTTTAATTAAATAATTTTAAAATTAACAAATTTTTATTTTTATTATTTATATAATATAATTATTTAATTTAAAATAAATTAACTTATTAAAAATTTTAAAATTTTAATATTAACACTCTCCTTTCCCGCGGTTGCGCAAAACCGGTCGGGGTTGTAGGCCGACCCTTTTTAAATTTTTAATATTTTTCCCAATGCCTGGTGCAAGAAAAGGGCCCTTGAGGCTTGACCTTCTGCGCTCCCGCAGTGGCAGCATGCTAGCGGTCGTATGTTACTTTGGCACACGCATACGTTACCGCACGCCTCGTAGTCCCTACCCCACTGCCCTGTTTCAGAATCTCTTGAGGATATGAACACTTTCTGCGCTCCCGCAGGTGGCAGCATGCTCAGCAGTCGTATTGTTTACATTTGGACACACGACACTCACGGTTCACCTGCACCACCTCCGTTAGTCACCTGACCCCCACTGCCCCTGGTGCAGGAGCGTCTCTTGAGACTATTGAACACTTTCTGCTGCCTCCCGCCAGGTGGCAGCATGCTCAGCGGTCGTATTGTTTACATTTGGGCACACGACACTCACGGTTCACCTGCACAGCCTCCGTTAGTCCCTTGACCCCCACTGCCCCTGGTGCAGGATCGTCTCTTGAGACTATTGAACACTTTCTGCCGCCTCCCGCCAGGTGGCAGCATGCTCAGCGGTCGTATTGTTTACATTTGGGCACACGACACTCACGGTTCACCTGTACAGCCTCCGTTAGTCCCCTGACCCCCACTGCCCCTGGTGCAGGAGCGTCTCTTGAAACTATTGAACACTTTATGCTGCCTCCCGCCAGGTGGCAGCATGCTCAGCGGTCGTATTGTTTACATTTGGGCACACGTCACTCACGGTTCACCTGCACAGCCTCCGTTAGTCCCCTGACCCCCACTGCCCCTGGTGCAGGAGCGTCTCTTGAGACTATTGAACACTTTCTGCTGCCTCCCGCCAGGTGGCAGCATGCTCAGTGGACGTAAAAGTCCGCGGCGGGGTAGTTGATATTGGCGGTTGCCGGACAGTAAATACTAGAGTAGGATAAACGTCCGGGGGTGGGTAATGGCATCGGACTGTTACGATTCCCGGACTTTTGCGGTTCCCGGACCAGTGCTCCCCCCTATTAGTCCGGGAAACTAGGTTTGTGTGTATAAACATATATATATATATATATATATATATATATATATATATATATATATATATATATATATATATATATATATATATATATATATATATATATATATATATATATATATATATCCATACATATATGTATGCAGTAAACCCTCTCTAAATCAAACCCGTATCATGCAGCAGTATCATGATGGCGGAGATTTCCTCCTCCTTCTTGGTGTTGTCTGTAGGGCTGTGAGGACCCCTTGAGGAGCCCTATGATCCCTGGTGATATCCTATGATGCTATCACAGGCGTGGTAGCTGACCTGTCTTCTTCAGGAAGGCACAGGTGAGGCGGATGACAGCGTGTTGTCCTGAGAGGTAGGCAGGGCGCCAGGCGGGGCAGGTCGCTCGCCAGCAGGGTGGGCAGGGTTTTAAGTCTTATTACTAGTTATTATCCATCGTAGTGATTATGGTGAGCTGTTATATACACGCGTCATTATTTAGGTCAGTATAGTACCGCGTATCACCTTAAATAAGGGTTATTTAAAGGTGTTGAGGTGGCGGGGTAGCCAGTGACGGGGAAACATTCTTGCCGCGGCAAGTCACAAAACCTCCATCACAGAAATAGAAAATATGTAAATTCATCTGTATTTCATGTTATATGCATTTTTTATTCATTTATTCTTTCTCTTTTTAGTTATAAATATGCTAAATAATATCCCGTAGTTTGTTAGATTTCATGTAGAATATCAATCTAATAAAATTTTAAAAATCGATTTAAATCAAATAAATCTGATTTAAATCAAATAAATCTGATTTAAATCAAATAAATCGGATATTCTTATTCTTTAAAAAAAATCAAAAAAATCAACAACCCTGCACTAACCTAGCCTGGACATTGGTTAAATAACCTAACCTAATTGATCAAGCTATTGCTGGTATTTAATCCCTGAATGCAGAAACATGGGTGATAGTTGATTAAATGTATGGGTTATGGAACTATCGCCAATCAGAACTCTCGCCGACATGGACATTTTCAGCGAGTTCTACCAGTAATAGATGAAAAGGATGAATAAAGGGTATTTCATTATTAGACACCAGATTTTTCGCTTTTCCAAAAACATTGTAAAACTGCAGTCCTTACAATACATGGACATTTGTTATGTTACCTGACTTAACTGGGGATGCTGTGCCCCATCAAACCAGCCCCGCTAGTTTACTGACCTAATCTGCACTTTGGTTACCTTATCTTGCCTAACTGATTAGGCCATTACTGGTATTTAATCCCTGCATGCAGAAACAGGGATAAAAGCTGATTAAATGTATACACAGTTATGAAGATTTTAAATGTATGATTATGATTAAATGTATATAACATAAAGAAGCTGTACTTCTTTATGTTGTTCAGGCATCTCTCTTTTCCTAATATTTTTGTATGTCCTCTTGTGTATCGACCTTCTCTTTGCTTCCGAGTCAGTAGTCTCTCTATGTTTGTTTCTTCCATATTAGTTATCAGTTTAAAAATTGTTATAAATTCTCCTGTTTCTCTTCTCTGCTAAAGTGTTGGTAGCTTCATCTCTTTCAACCTTTCCTCATAAGAAAGTTCTTCTAGCTCTGGTACCATCTTTGTTCCCATTCTCTGTATCCCCTCCAACTTATTCACATGCTGCTTTTTATATGGGGACCATATAATGGCAGCATATTCCATTTTTTGTCAGATCATTGTAGTAATTTTCTTTTTCATCATATTTTTGTCTATGTAATGAAATGCCAATCTAATTTTCTTCAACATCCTGTATGTATCTCTAAATATTTTATTTATATGTTTTTCTGGTTGTAGGTTATTCTGCATTAACCTTTGTAATTGTACTTCATTCCCCATTTTATATGGCCATTTATATTTCTTTTCGCTCTTTACAATTTCCATCACATGACACTTATTTACATTAAATTCCATTTCCCATCTTCTGCTCCATTCGTAGATCTTGTTCAGGTCATCTTGTAGTGTTTCACAATCTTTAAAGCTTCTTATTTCTCTTAATAGTTTTGCATTATCCACAAACAAATTGATGTAACTTTATATTTCATCAGTCATGTCATTGACATAAATCATGAACATTATTGGTGTCGACACTGATCCTTGTGGTACCCCACTAAATACCTTTCTCCATTCAGATTGTCATTCTTTACTATTGTTCTCATTTCTCTTCCTCTCAGATAACTTTTCATCCAGGTTTTGATCATACCTTTGAATCCTCCTATATTTTCCAATTTCCAAAGTGTGGAAACTATCCACCAACCACCCTCTCAATTCCAGAGAACTGAAACTGGAGAAATGCCAGTGGTCGCTGGCAGTTTTAACTCAAAGGTTGGTCTACTGTGTTTTGGCTCCGCGACTCGTATTTTCATAAATCAATTTCGCGATAAACATTGATGCACCGCATCTGAATACCAAAAAATAAAGAAGAAGAGAAGAGAAGGTCCGAATAATGAGGGTCCGAATACGAGAGGGTTTACTGTATCATAATATATACAGGGAGGTCCCGAAGATACGAGCAGTTAGGTTCCACCTGGCATACTCGTAAAGCGAAATCTCGTATAACGAAACACATAACTAATGGTAAAATATAGGTTTGGTTCCAGGACCATCAATTGAAGAAAAAAAAAAAAAAAATAATAATAATATCTTTCAAGCTAAAATAAACTCTAGCAAACACAACAAACACACAGCGTCTATATTACCCACACTGTACTACCTATTCTGTAGAAAAAGCATTCTGAAAGAGAAAATAGCACACAAAATAACATAACTGCACATTAATTAAACATAAAACATGCATAACAAGCAAAAAAGACGTTGTAATGTAGGCGACGCCACGTGATACAAGAGAAGGTAGTGTAGCAGTCCCAAGGTTGGGGCCGCACACCTGCTAATTACCCCTAAAGGTCAGGCCGCGCCATATGCTTAATTACCCTTCAGGTCACGCCTTGCTAGGGGTGACCTGACTGCGGTCCCAAGGTTGGGGCCGCACACCTGCTAATTACCCCTAAATGTCAGGCCGCGCCATATGCTTAATTACCCTTCAGGTCACGGTTTGCTAGGAGTGACCTGACTGGGGTCAACCAAATCCCCCTTTGTCCAGCCTGGGAGTGGTAGGGCGCGCATTTTAAACTTGATAAATTTACTCACCCCAGTTTGAATGTCGTACCATTGGATTTTCGATCTCATATATTGAAAATAGACCCTAATTTACACATCTCGTATCATCGGATTCTCGTATACCGAATGCTCGTATAGCGGGACCTCCCTGTACTCCGTAGTGTAGTGGTTAGCATGCTCGGTTCACACCCGAGAAGTCCCGGGTTCGAACCCCGGGCGGAGCGGAAACATATGGGCTGTTTCCTTAAAACCCGAGCCCCTGTCCACCCAGCAGTGAATGGGTACCGGGTGTTAGCCGGGGTTTGTGACCTGCTCTCCGGGGTGCTGGCTTCGGCCAAAACTATGCTCTAAGGATGAATGATATAAAAAAAAAAAGTTGATATGGAGACGGGGCCACACGAGCATTGCTCTGGCCCTGTAAAATACAACTAGATAAATACAAGTAGATGAATACACACACACACACACACACACACACACACACACACACACACACACACACACACACACACACACACACACACACCAGTATTCACTCTAATAAACTCAATACATTTCTTCTTATTCAACAGTTTCCAAGTATACTTTATTTTTTTCAATATTTTTACACAGTGACATTAAGACAATTACTTTGGACGGAAACACGATGTAAACAGAAGACACAACAACAAGAACCACAACAACAACAACAACCACCACAACAGCAACCACAACCACAACAACAACCACAACAACCACCACAACCACCACAACAACCACAACAACAGCAACAACAACAACAACAACAACAACCACAAAAACAACCACAACAACAACCACAACCACAACAACAACCACAACAACACAACCACAACACAACCACAACAACACAAACCACAACAACAACACCACAACAAACAACACAACAACAAACCACAACAACAACAACAACCACCACAACACAACAACACAACAACAACAAACACAACCACACACAACCACAACCAACAACAACAACCAACAACAAACACACAACACAACAACCACAACAACAACAACAACCACAACAACAACCACAACAACAACAAACCAACACAACAACAACAACAACAACAACACAAAAAACAACCACAACAACAACCACAACAACACAACAACACAACCACAACAACAACAACACCACAACCACAACAAACAACCACAACAACAACACACAACCACAACAACCACAACAACAACACACAACACACAACACACCACAACACACACAACAACACACAAACAACCACACAACAACAACCACAACAACAACACACACAACAACCACAACACAACCACAACAACCAACCACAAACAACCACCACACAACAACAACAACAACCACAAACAACAACCACACAACCACAACAACAACAACACAACAACAACCAACAAACAACAACCAACAACAACAAACACACAACAACAACACAACAACACACAACAACCACAACACAACAACCACAACAACAACACACAACACCAAACCAAACAACAACACACAACAACCACAAACAACAACCACAACACAACACAACACACACAACACACAACACAACAACCAACACAACAACAACAACACAACACAACAACAACACACACAACAACAACAACAACAACCACACAACAACAACCAAACAACAACCCAACACACAACAACAACAACCACAACAACCAACAACACCACAACACACCAACAACAACACAACAAACAAACCCACAACAACACCAACAAACAACCACAACAACACAACAACAACAACCACAACAACACACACAAACAAACAACACACACACCAACAACAACCACAACCCAACAAACAACACAACACAACCACAACACAACAACCAACACAAACACACAACACAACACACAACAACACAACAACACACACAACAACCCACACAACCACACAACCACAACAACAACCACAACAACAAACCACCCAAACAACAACCACAACAACACACAACAACTACACAAACAACAACCACAACACAACAAAAACACACAACAACCACAACAACAACCACAACAACAACACAACAACAACAACACAACAACAACCACAACAAAACAACAACAACAACAACAACAACAACAACAAAAACGTATAACAACAAACCATAACTATAAAAAAACTGCTTTCCTTATATATTTCCTTATACATGTTCTTATACTTTCCTTATAGTTCTTACGTTATTTCACCATACAAGTAATAATACCACGCTACGTATATAATAAAAAAAACCTCTACTTTCCTTATAATTCTTACGTTATTTTACCATATAAGTAACAATAGTACATTATATAGTTGTAAATTAACAGTCAATAAGTAAGAGTGTATTTAAATTAACAGTCAATAAGTAAGAGTGTATTTAGATTAACAGTCAATAAGTAAGAGTGTATTTAAATTAACAGTCAATAAGTAAGAGTGTATTTAAATTAACAGTCAATAAGTAAGAGTGTATTTAAATTAACAGTCAATAAGTAAGTGTATTTAAATTAACAGTCAATAAGTAAGAGTGTATTTAAATTATCGGTCAATAAGTAAGAGTGTATTTAAATTAACAGTCAATAAGTAAGAGTGTATTTAAATTATCAGTCAATAAGTAGGAGCGTATTTAAATTAACAGTCAATAAGTAGGAGTGTATTTAAATTAACAGTCAATAAGTAAGAGTGTATCTAAATTAACAGTCAATAAGTAAGAGTGTATTTAAATTACGTAAGAAGTGATGTATTTAAATTAACAGTCAATAAGTAAGTGTATTTAAATTATCAGTCAATAAGTAGGAGCGTATTTAAATTAACAGTCAATAAGTAGGAGTGTATTTAAATTAACAGTCAATAAGTAGGAGTGTATTTAAATTAACAGTCAATAAGTAAGAGTGTATCTAAATTAACAGTCAATAAGTAAGAGTGTATTTAAATTAACAGTCAATAAGTTAGTGTATTTAAATTAACAGTCAATAAGTTAGAGTGTATTTAAATTAACAGTCAATAAGTAAGTGTATTTAAATTAACAGTCAATAAGTAAGAGTGTATTTAAATTATCAGTCAATAAGTAGGAGTGTACAAGGAACTATACTCTGGGTTTTTTTTTACGAGGTGAAAAATCCTGCCCCCTTGCTACTTACTGACTGATATTTGATGCCAGGAGAAGGGAATGCTACGGTTCTTCTTAATTTCAGCTGTATTTGATCAGAGTTAACCATATTATCAGGTAAACATAGGTATAATTCTAAGCATGAAATCTTAACCCCTTCACGCCCAAATCTTTCCTTTGCTATAAAAAATCTTCTGTTTTCGGGCCATAAAATTACGAAAAGTAGCTGAATATACCAAATTAGCTAGTGGACAAGGATACTAAACAGGTCAATATCTATAATATATTGCTTATAGTCACTAGAAATAGTCTAATGGCACCCAAATTACAATGGAAATTACGTTCTGTGTCTCAAGGGGTTTAGATAGAACGGAGTTTTCACCTCGTAAAAAAAATAGACTATAGTTTGTGATGCGCATGCGTGAGGGTGTTTGAGGGTCCCTGACTGACTCCGCGCTCAGTGTTGATTCAGCAGGCAAGGGGGGAGGTTGTGCCGGTCTCTCTCTCCCCCCAACCCAGGTGTGTCAAGGTGTAATTCAAGGCTATTTTCGGGGTTTTATGAAAGGTGTGTGAGGTTATGTATTTGACTGCTATTTAGGGGTGAAGGGTTGGTATTAATGTGATTGTTTAAGTGTTTTTATTCACAGTAATGTAAGTTTTGATTATAATTTGTTTCGATAAGTGAAGTGATAGTTACGTATGTTCTTAAAAGTCATGTGTGAGGTTGTTATGAATTGGACTTTTATTTAGGAGTGAAGGGTTAATAGTCATGTGATGGTTAAGCGTTTTTTCACCATAATGTAAGTTTTGATATAATTTAAGTGGTAGTTGTTACGTCTATTCCTTAAGGTAACTAGTGTACACAAGGTTGTTAAGGTGATATTTGACCTTATTTTACCTATGATTAACATGTTATTTAGAATCCACAGTTGAAATCTGGTCATTTTTCAATGTCCTCTTTTCTGCTGTAGATATTGGTGACGTCATCCCGCCGCCATGTTGCCACTCCAGGTCCCCGCTGTGCCACCTCGCCGCCATGTTGCCACTACTGAAGCCACGCCGCCGCCATCTTGCATCTCCAGGTCACGTAATCAATGCCCGAGCTAGGTTCGTTAACTAGCGAGGGGGGGGGGGGGGGGGGCTGGAAATAGATAGGTATGTCAGGAGAGCATTGGTCAATAGGGAGTATTGTACTAAACTGCAGTTGTACCTTTATTTCATATAGTAAGGAATTTGAGAGAGAGAGAGAGAGAGAGAGAAGAGAGAGAGAGAGAGAGAGAGAGAGAGAGAGAGAGAGAGAGAGAGAGAGAGAGAGAGAGAGAGAGAGAGAGAGAGAGAGAGAGAGATGAACGAGGAAATCAATCAATCAATCATTGGGGGCTTACGCCGGGGGGCGCGTCGCCTCGTCCACCCTACGACGCCACTCCCGGGGGTCACCACGCGCGAGTTCCCATGCTGGCTCCTTTCCCATACCAAGCAGCTCTCGACAAGAAACATCAACTTGCCCCAGCCACGAGCCTTGTGGGCGCCCCCTTGGCCTCCTCCACGCCGGATTGTCTCTTACAGATACAACCCGATGGGAAGGATCGGTTTCAGGGTAGCGTGCCACATGCCCATATAGCCGAAGTTGGCGCTGATGGACTATGCAGGTAATAGGCCTAAATTCAGTCTCACGGTGCAATCGCTGATTTGACACGTAATCATCCCAGCGATACCCCATGATTCTGCGAAGACACTTATTACCAAAGGCGATTGATTAGTCTCTTCAAGTCACTATTTAGTGTCCATGTCTCACAACCATAGAGTAAGACAGGGATCACAAGCGACTTGAAGATCCGGATCTTTGTCCTCCTGCACAGGTACCGACAACGCCAAATACTCCCGCTGAGCGAGTCCATAACACCGTGGGCTATGCCAATCCGCAGTAAGGCTTCTTGACGTGACCCGCCGTCATTATGGACTGCGCTACCAAGGTATGTAAAACTTTCCAAGATCTCAATGTCCTCGCCACTCGCATGAACAGACTGTACTGCTTCATCTAGTAAGTCTCCAAACACCTGGACCTTGTTCTTGAGCCAGGAGACCTCAAGTCCCAAAGGCTTTGCCTCCTCGTGCAGCGCCTCGAGAGCCATCACCAGGACCTCCAGCGACTCAGCAAAGATTACTACATCATCGGCAAAAACAAGATCAGTGATCTTGGTGTTGCCGACGGATGCTCCACAATCACTTTGATCTACAACCTTGTCCAATACCCAGTCCATACTATCGTTGAAAAGTGATGGGGCAAGCACGCACCCTTGCCTCACTCCTGTATTCACAGGAAAGAAGCTGGATACACCTGCCCCACACTTCACAGCACTCTCAGTCCCAGAATACAGACCAGTTATCAAACCAATAGTCCTTGCAGGAATCCCTCGAAGTCGCAGAAGATCCCAGAGTGACTCACGATGCACTGAGTCAAACGCCTTCTTGAGATCAACATAGGCTGCAAGCATCCCCTGTCGAAACTCACGTCGGCGTTCCACCAGGACACGAAGCGCTAGGATACGGTCCGTTTTTGACTTACCAGGCGTGAACCCAGACTGCTGAGGTCTGATGCTTCACCAGATGACTGCAAATTCGTGTCAGCAATAGATGGGCAAGCACCTTGCCTGGTACACTGAGCAGTGTAATACCGCGGTAATTGTTGCAGTCCTGACGGTCCCCTTTCCCTTTCCAGATAGGGACGACCAGCCCCCTTTTCCAGTCAGGAGGAATGGTACCTGATTGCCACACGGCAGTCAGGACAGCATGCAACCCGCGGATCATGGCCTCACCCCCAGCTTTGAGGAGCTCCGCACTGATATTACAAACACCAGCTGCCTTTCCACCCTTCAACTTTGCTACAGCCTCTCTGACTTCGTCGAGAAGGTGCGGTTTCGTCAATGGGGGGATCGGCATCCACTGCCTGTAACCCAGTGGTGTGAAGCTGCTCAGTTGGAGGGTCCACCGTGAACAACTGCCCAAAGTACTCAGCCCAACGAGCCATCTGCCCATCCATGTCCGACACGAGGCGCCCATCTGCTGTTCGAATAGCACTCGCCCGAGAAGGAGACTTGGAACGGAGCTTCTTCAGGGCTCGGTAGGCGGGTCGGAGGTCATTAGCGTTCAAATGACCCTCGACATCCTCAGCGAGACTCCTAACATACCTCTCCTTGTCTCTCCTCAGGAGGGTTCTAGTCCGGCGTCACAGAGCCCTGTGCTGGTCCCGGCTCCCAGCCAGCCTGGCAGCGCGACTCTCCTCGATTTTCTCCAGCGTCTCCGTAGAGACAAAACCACGCCTTGACCTCGGGCGCTCCCCAATACACTCCTTGGCAGCCTGTAGAGTTTCACGTTTGAAGGTATCCCACAGTTATACAGGATCCCCGAGAGCACCGAGCACATCAAACCGATTTGAGACTGCCGCCGCATACTCATGAGCACATGTCAAGTCCTTCAGTTTCTCAAGATGAAACACAGTATGGTTACCTCTAGAGATTTTTCTGGACTTGACATGAAGCTTAAGTGTAGCAACAACAAGTCTGTGATCTGTTCCAAAGAACTCAGCACTCCGGTAAACCCTGCAGTTCTGGAGGATCCTCCAACGAGTACTAACGAGGACGTGGTCGATCTCCTTAGCTACCCCTCCGGCATTACTATACCATGTCCAGCGGTGCAGCTCTGGCCTCTGATACCAAGAACCTGCAATTCTCAACCTTCTGGACCTTGCAAAGTTCAGAAGCAGAGAACTGTTGGTGTTTCTGGTACCGGAGCCATGGGGACCAACACACAACTCGTAGCCATCTCTCACAGTGCCAGTAGTAGCATTGATGTCACCCAAGACAATGAGTGTGTCCCGAGGAGGACACTGGTCTAATACAGAGTCGAGTTTGGCGTAGAACATCTCCTTCTCTTCAGTTTCACGCATCTCGGTAGGAGCGTACACTGCAACAAGAGACATGAAACCCAGAGTGTGTTTCATCCTCACCCGCATTATACGCTCATCAACCGGAGTAACCTCAACAACTGACGGCTGCAGTTTGCTGGAGATGCCTATAGCTACTCCCCGTACACGGTGACCATTGCTCATGCCGGACCAGTAGTAGGTGTAACCCCCACTGCTAGTCTCGCCACTGCCAGGCCTCCTCGTCTCAGAGAGTCCCACTATATCCACCCTCAGCCTACTGAGCTCGCCCGATAGGAGAGGTAGTCGATGATCGTCTGAGAGGCTCAGAACGTTCCACGAGCCCACACGAAGATCCCTCCGCAGGTTGTTCCCAGGAGTGATTCGACGGTCAGGCGCCGCCTCTGCACCGCCCCGGCCACCCCCATAAGAAAAAGTTGGGCTAGGGGGCCTAAGAAGAGTGCGGATCGAGGGCGCACTGTCTAGGCAGACCTCCATGCGACGATAGGAGAGTTCAGTCGGGCCCGGGGCAAAACGGGTCGGTGGGCGCGATACAGGCCCAGTCCTCTACTATTTGGGTAGTATTTCGGATAAACCACCCCCCCTAAACATTTTCAGGGTTCTTACTCTCCTGGCCAGGAGCAGACCCTGTAGTTTAACTTGGTCGCCCATGGCTACTTAACCTGCTGCAAATGAGAGGAAAGACAAAAGAAAGTGTAGTGGTGTGAGTGTGTGGTGGGTGGGGTAGAGAAAAGCAGAAGTTAAAACTCAGTACACCGACTTGACTGAACTGATGCAGTTGTTACACCATACATTTCTCATTTTATGGTTGTCTATTGCGGGTGGTCCGGTGCTGTTTCCGTGCTCGTCATTGCTAAACTGCCGTGAGTCACAGATAAAGCACAATCTGACAGTGCTTGGGATCTTGTTGTTAAGGACACTCAACGTAAACTCTCTTCTCTCTCTCTCTCCTCTCCCTTCTCTCTCTCTCTATCTCTTTCTCTCTCTCTCTCATTCTCTCTCTCTTCCTCTTCGTCTCTTCTCTCTCTCTCTCTACCTCTCACTTCTCTCCATCTCTCAAAGACTTAGTATTCCTCATATTCCTTTCCTCACACTCTTCTTCTACTCTCCTTCTTCACTCTCTCTCTCCCCCTCTATTCTCTCTTCTCCTTTCTCTTCTTCCTCTCTCTCCCCTCCGTAAACTATCTTCCTCATATTCCTTTCTTGCTCATCTTCCTCTCTTCTTTCCCCTCATCCTCTCTCTCTCTCTCCTTCTCTTCTTTTCTCTCTTATCTCTCTCCTCCTCTTTTTTCCTCTCTCTCTCTCTCTCCTCTCTCTCTCTCTCTCTCTCTCTCTCTCTCTCTCTCTCTCTCTCTCTCTCTCTTCTCTCTCTCTCTTCTCTTCTCTCTCTCTCTCTCTCCTCTCTCTCTCTCCTCTCTCTCTCTCTCTCTCTCTCTCTCTCATTTACTTTCCTTTCCTGTCCCTTATTATTACTATTTCCGGACACAGATCAAACAAACTCATATTTATTCAAACTTTATTTTCCAATATTTTTTTTTTAATTTCATGCACACACCATCATCATTAACGTTAATGATGTCTTTATATCTTAAGTGGTAGTTAAGTATTATAGTATTGTAGTATAGTAGAGTAGTATCATAATTGTTGTGCTGTATTGTAGTATTGTATAGTATAGTTTAGTATTAAGTATAGTATTTTTAAATGATAGTTAAATATATAGAATACAAAGGGTAATCAAAGTATAGACAAGGCTGTTAAGGTTTATATTGACCTTAAATGAACATGTTATTTAAGTTCCATAGTTGAAATCTGGTTATTTTTTTGTTTTCCTCGTTGTTTTTTCCTGTTGTAGATATTGGTGACGTCATTGCGCCGCCATGTTGCCACTCCAGGTCCTCGAAGTGCCGCCATGTTGCCACTCAAGGTCCTCGAAGTGCCGCCATGTTGCCACTAAGGACGCCCCGCCGCCGCCATCTTGGATTGCCAGGAAAGTGATGAGTAAGAATATGATTATTGGTATTTATTATTCTTGTATATCTTTTATAACTGATAAGTATTTTGGAGAGAGAGAGAGAGAGAGAGAGAGAGAGAGAGAGAGAGAGAGAGAGAAAAGAGAGAGGAGAGAGAGAGGGGAGAGAAGAGGGGAGAAGAGAGAAGAGAGAGAGAGAAGAGAGAGAGAGAGGAGATGAGAAAAGAGAGAAGGAGAGAGACACTATAGACAGAGAAATGGCAAAAAAACAGTAAAAAACTAAAATAAAAGAACAAATTGTACTCCCTGTTAAAATAGGTAAATTTTGACATCTATAGACTAAATAATGCAAAAAAATAAATAACAGTAAAATCTAAACAACAATAGAAAAAAGTGGTACACACATAAAATATAAAATTATGACAAAAGGTGTAATAATAAAATTAAAAAATAAATAAAAATAGTCACATCACAAGTATGTTGTCATTTTAAAAGTAGAATAAAAAAATTAAATGTTGTTATACTAAAGGAGTTCATATAGAGGTCAAACCCGCAAGATGTTAATGGTCAAGCTTAGATAGCTGTAAGCTGTCTTTTAAAATGTACTACTGTGGGTTCTTACCGTGTGTAGGAAGACTGTTATAGTGGAGCAACCCAAAAAAAAGACTGTCTAACGTGAGGTGTTAGTGTAGGGAAAAACGTAAAAGTGGGCGGAAGTCTTGTGTTCACGTGTGTGTGTCTCTTCGTGTGTGGTAGTGTGTGTAGTGGGACAGCGGTAGGAGAGGAGTAGGGGTAGTGAAAGTGAGGGGGCAGTGTGGTGTGTGTGTGTGTGTGTGTGTGGTGTGTGTGTGCGGGGAGGCGTGTGTGCTTGCCTGTAGTTTAGTTAGTGGTCGGTACCTTCTGTATCAAAGGGGGGAATCTTGTATACTAACTTTGTGTGTGTGTGTGTGCGTGTTCTAAGAACGTACGTGTGTGGGGTTTCTGTACTACTACTTTTATGGTATGTGGATGTTTGCAATATTATTCTTCACAGTTCTTTAGCTCCTTTTTTGGCGTGTGTGTGTATTGCACTGGTCTTGTCCAGCGAGTGGGTCGCGATCGCCAGTTTCAACCAAGCAATGAGCTTGGAGTTCATTATTACCGTCTTTGGGTAATGCTTAGGACCTCACATCACACACCTCCTCCTTGTCAAGGGGGTAATTAACCGCCCGAATTCGTCAGTGGAAAAATCCCGGGAATTTAGCGGGGCCGGGGATGAACGCCGGACCACAGATGGTGCCTGACGCTCTACCCACCGAGCGTTCAGGCAGTGGTGTGTGTGTGTTTTCCGGTATAAGTAAGTTACAACAATACACAGCGGTGATTGATTATCCTGAACGTTTGTTTCATCATAAGGAGTGTTTCTAACCCACAAGGAGCTGGGGGGAATGAAAATAGCACAAAGGGGAGTCTGGGGGGGGGGGGGGGGAATCTAGCAAGGTTAGGTTACGTTAGTGAAATGCAAGGGGGTCTGCGACCCGCCCCCAGTTAGGTTTAGGAGATTATTGGTAACATGGGAGGATTGGTTGAAATGCATATTACCGTTTTCTCCAGCCTATAACATGTTCTCGTCTGTTCTCCAGTTCTCTCAATAAATTTTCTACTTTAAATTTCTCATTTTTCCCTAACCATAACTTAAATTCTGTCGAGATAAGTTCTCTTCATAATAACGTGAATGATCTACTTAATGTTTAACAAGTACTGTACTGTACTTGGTATGAGTGTTGAGATAATAATGAATAACGTGTCATTACTTTCAGGTGACAGGACCACCTCATTGTATTGATTAAGGAAGAGGAGAAAGAGAAAAAAGAGACCGGAAAATAATACATGGAGGAGGGTGAGAGAGAAGAAACAAGGAGAATAGTACATGGATAAGGCAGAGGGGAGGAGGGAACGCTTTAGAAGAGGAAGGAAGGAGAAGGAACGCTTTTAAAGGAAGGAAGAGGGAGGAGGAGAGGAAACTTGAAAGGAAGAAGAAAGAAGCAGAGGGGGAGAGACAAAACAAGAAATAGTACATGATAAGGCAGAGGAGGAGGAGGAAGGCTTAAAGAAGGAAGGAAGGAAGGAGAGGAAGAGGAGGAGAAGGATGGAGTGGTGACGCTTTAAAGTACAGGAAGGAGGAGGAGAGGAGAGGTAACGCTTTGAAGGAAGGAAGGAGAGGGTCATGTGTGTGGGGAAGTCAGAGCGGGGTGCGTGAGGTTGAGCCACAGGACTGAGACAAGACCCAGGCCACCAGGAATTCAATTATCTGAAACTGGATAAATTGGCAGTGGTGGTCGATGGCAGTTTTGGACTCAAAGTTGGTTACTGTGTTTTGGCTCCGCGACTAATATTTTTCATAAATTAATTTCGCGATAAACATTGATTGCACCGCATCTGAATACCAAAAAATATTAGGTCTTATGTGTTCTACTAATTATCATGGATGACATGACATTACGATGGAACGTTTCTTATAATAGCAATTTAATGCAAATTCCTCGCTTCGAGTAGCAACGATTAATACATTTTTTAAATGTATATTGTGGCCATGTAAAATTGGGCGATGTCACACTGTTTTCTAAGACAGTACTGCTTGCGTCTGGCAACACGCTTGTCAAACTAACACAATAAGCAATGCCTTGGAAAAAAACGAGGAATAAAGAATGCGAAATCGACTGTTGTGCCGACAATGTAGGTTATAATGTGGAGGCGACACGCCGCGGCGGGGAGATTGTGGCGGGAGATTGAATCAAAACATTGCCACTGTCACGCGTCGACTCATTGCACTTCAGGCTTTCTATCTGATGATACACAATAATAACAGGAAAATATGGATGCCTAAGTTAATAGATAACTTCTAAACAACTTTATTGACTATATAATATCAGAGAGTAGCATTTACTCGCATCCGACCGTTAACCTTGGAGCGTTAACTATAAACCTCCTGGTTATTTGGTTATATACAAATGTTTTACAGAAATCAGGCTTCTTATACAATATACATATAGAAGAAAATCGTTCTTAATACTATAACTTTTGTGTTTAAGTGCAGTGTAATAAGCCCATATTTTGTTTCCAGTAGACCAAATTATTAAAAAAAAGTGTGTTTAAAACTGCCAGCGACCCCCTGGCATTTTGGTTCCAGTTCTCTAGAACTTACCGGAAACGCAGTCACGAGAAGGACACGACTCAGAGAGGAAAGACTGTACCCCCCTCCCCCCCCCACCCCCTTCGCTCCCTCCCCCTTAAACCCCTACTAAAGGGAAGGACAAGAAAGACTGTCCCCCTCACCCTCCCCTCCCCTAACCCTTTCCCCTCCTCCACACAATATTACAGATAGTCCTACTTTCACTCCCTTCTCATGTTCTCCCGCTCGCCCTTCCCCTCTTCCCCTTAACCCCCATCCCACCCCTCTCCACTACATAATTTTCTCCCTCCCCTCCCTCCATTCTCCCCCTCCCCTCACTCTCCCTTCTCACTAAATGTCACTGTTTTGGCGTCGTAATCTGGCTTGGCACACTGCTTGCGAGTACACGTGTTGGCAACGCGCGCCTGACGTCACGAATGGTGGGCGAGATTCTCTCGGATTGACTACTCTGACTCTAGTTCGAGAGAGAGAGAGAAGAGAGAGAGGACCAGGAGAAAAAGGGAAGGACGAGAGAGAGAGTAGGAGAGAGAGAGAGGAGAGAGAGAATGTGAGAAGAAATGCGTGCGTGTGAGAGTGCGTGTGTGAGAGAGTGACTGTCCGGTGTGAGAGAGTAGTGTGTGAGAGAGGGGTGTGGTGAGAAAAGTGGCCGTGGTGAGAAAGTGCGTGTGTGAGAGAGTGCGTGTGTGAGAGGAGATCGTGTGTGAGAGTGGCCAGTGTGTGAGAGAGTGCGTGTGTGAGAGGAGTGCGTGTGGAGAGAGTGTGTGTGTGGAGAGAGTGCGTGTGTGAGAGAGAGAGAGAGATGGAGAGAGAGATGAGGAGAGAGAGAGAGAGAGAGAGAGAGAGTCCTGTGGCTATGAACAATTGGTATCAATAAAGTCATCAGTGAAAAGAAGTATTGTAATGATAAATCTTCAGGTAGAAACTTTTTTTTATAGTTAAAAATTATAAAATATTTATATCTTGAATCAATATATTTATTTGTATTTTTGCTATATCAAAAAATCAAGGAAGTGGTAGAAGGTAAATAACCAATCTACACAAATATACCCTGTGTACAAAGTTTAACGTGCATTTCGCGCATTGATCAGACGGTGTGTGTGTGTGGTATGTGTGTGTGTGTGTGTGTGTGTGTGTGTGTGTGTGTGCGCTCAAGTCAACGAAGCAAAACAACTGATCTGTGTGCGAAAAGCTCGTTAAAACTTTGTATATATCGGTCCACAGAAAAAACTTCCTTAGAAATAAGAAATCTACCTTCCTAAGTTCCTACCCACTATGCTTTCTTGAGGCATGGACAAAAAAATGTATTTAAGTTACAAATCACAAGCAAGTAATCGCCATGTCAGCCGTGACGCGGAGCAGCGTCGCCAAAAAGTGGCGTGAAAAATGTCATGAAAAACTTTTTTTCCTCATACCTGTGGTTTTTATGTCACTGCAGGACGCCCGGACCTGGGACCCAGAGAGGCGAAACGTCTTGAACCTTACCGTGTTGTCCAAGAGTCAGCCCCGTCCACATGGTCGGGCAGCGTCCTGCGGGGCACACGCTCAATGCCGGTATCGAGGACAATGAGTGGTGCCCGGGCCCATCACGGAGGTACGGTCAACAAGTAACTCCCCAAGTGTTGAGGGCGTCGTGTGTCCAGCAAGTGTTGCGATGTGTCCCTGGGTGCCCGGCGGTCATGACGGGGCCCAGATGAACCACCAAAGAAGGAAACCAAGTTGTCATCTCCCAGGGCGGCCCCGATTTAGACCTGTGGAGGCCCCTGGGCAGCCTCTGTTGTGGAGGCCCTGGCCCCTTCATTACAGTGTTACAAAGTATAGGGTGCCTAGCAGCTGGGGGTCCGGGAATCTTTTTGTAATTGTAGCCTTTTTAGGGAGCATTTGAAGCAATAAAACAAAGTACATTGAGAAAGTATATAGCTATAGCTGATGTGACAAAATTGGGGTACTCTGTCACCTAATTGGGTGAAAGATATTTTTTTTTCAAGTGGACACAGCTAATGAAGTATTTCATGATTGAGAAGTAACCACATTGATGTTGCGAGACTGTAGTTCGGGTGCACCCCTGTTAGAGTGGGGAGGTATAGGGATTAGCCTAAGCCCTATATTCTGAAAAATGAGCTCACTGATAGAAATTGGAGTTTGATATGAAATTACTGACGGAGTTCCTTTCAAGGGAAATTATTATTTTAATGAGTGTTTTTCTTGTAAATATGAATTATATGAAACTTAGAGGTGAAGCCATGGCCTTTAGCTCTCGCTACAGTCGATGCCATGCCTACCTAAAAAGATGCTGTTGGCTTCCCATTAAAGCATCAAGGCCATCAAGCAACACAGCTAGGCAGTGGCATATAATATCAAGATTTTTAATTTGTTTAAACAATTAAGCCTTGCTAAAAGAAAATTATTATATAAATATACAGAGAAAATGATACAGTTCTAGTGTTTGCCCATACTGTTCCCCTCCCCCAAACAAGCTGGGGACCTGTGGAATGCAGGGTTTCGGGTGGGGAGCAAATAATGCGTCGGAAACATATTTTTGGAGTTATGTAAAATAGCTAAAATAATCCTAGATCTAGAGTAACTTTCCTAGAGCTAAGAAAATTTAACCTAACCTCCCTGAGAGGGGGCTCCGTTCCATCGACCTCCCTGTAAATCTAACATAGCGAGGGCGCTCTGCCCCCTCGACCCCCGTTTATCTAACCTACCCCCCCTAACCGACTTAGCAATAATCACCGATAATCTAACCTAGCCTTCTAACGGGGGGATTCGCCCCTAGACTCCCGGCAAGCCTAACAACATTTGACCTTACTAAGTGGGAGGGGCTTCAACACTCCGGTTATCATTCTTATGAGGATCGTCAGTCAGGTCACACGTCTCTGGACTTTGAAGAAATGCAATCTATTTTCTTTGATCTAGGGAATTTTGACCATTTATAATACACCCCTAACCTTTTTTCCCCCCCCAAAAACTATGGGGTTGCCGACGCATATTTTGTACCGCAGCCAAATATCTCGCATTCCCCCAGGTTCCCCCAAACTTGTTTTGGGGGAAGGGAGAGTATGGTGCAAAACACTTAGAATAATACCAGAAGTATTAAGTACATATTTAAATCAAGAACAAAATGTAATACGTGGAGGCCCCAGGCCCAGTTTGGACAGTTTCCCCAGTTGTGGAGGCCCCCTGATTGTGGACGCCATGGGCAGCTGCACACTTTGCCCAATCCTAAATCCGGCCTCAGCATCATCCTAACCAAAGCCACCCGGTTACCGCTCTGCCCCTTCATCTTGTAACTTATTCCCTCCCTCCTGGGCTGATACAAAGACTCCCTTTTGTCTCAACAATCCTATTCATGCCCTGTCCCCTCGCCATCCTGACCCTACTGACTGACTTCACCTTCTACACTTGATCCCCACTGTATCGCTGATCCTGCTAACCTCTACTCACGCTACCATTCCAACTATCATCACCGCTGACCTCTACATATGTCTGTTCTTCATTTAGAACATTACGACACTTCCGAATCCCAAGACAAGAACTTTGTCTACTTCGACTGCTTGTCTATAAGCTCAAGATATCTGCCTCACAGTAACTTTCTTACTCACCCCCTGTTCCCCCCCCCCCCTCCCCCTCCTTCCGATATGATTCCTTCCCCCAACACTACCCATCCTTCCTATGACTAACCCTACTGCTATAACGCTCCGTTCCTTTCCCCTATCCATCACGTTTCACTCTTTCTCGCTAACCCTTTCCTTCATTATGCTTTGCCATAGTGCCATATCACCTCCGAGGTCGGACACATTTTCCCTTTTTAAGCATTAAATCAATTAAATCTCTGCCCTGCAACAACAAACAATAACAATTCTTATGGAACCACTGGTGACAATCTCGGTTGACGCGGACATCTCCTTAGGCGGTGAACGCGTCGCTCGTACAACAAAGGTAAACGCGCGCGTGCAGGAAAGGTCGCGCGTGACAGGACTACCGTAGATAACAGTAAAGTGCCAGGGGACAAACTTTTTGTTTCTGTGTACAGCCGTGTGGTGGCGTAATAGTTACATTTATTACATCCATGATTTAGGACCGTAGAAGGGGCTATTCTGGAGAGTATGTTCATTTGTGTCTTCTTTTTGTGTTCATATTAGGGATATAAAGGAACAAAATACAAAACATATCTACAAAAGGGCTACCAACAGTAGAGTCGCCAGCTAGTGTTTATTTACTGGTGTCGTACCACAGCCGTCGTCGCGAAAAAAAACGAGTAGTGAAATTTGAAACCGATCTATACTTGCAGCTACAAAGCATAAAAACAACGCTGAAACAGGGTAGATTCTACAGCCAGGATATAAAACTACTTGTGTATCATCTTAGAAGTGGCACATAAACAATCAGTAGTAATGCTATAATTTGTAATATTGGCGGCTGGCGGACATTAGTGCAGGTGGCGACTTGACTGTTATCTACGGTAGGTTACGGGCTTTTTTGTGCCAGTGTGTCTTCAATAAAGCATACTCGTTTAGCGTTCTGCAATAAAAGTTGGAATATTGTCTTAATTGAAGTTATAATTCTCTATGAAAATATAATCGTAACCTCAAACAAGAAAATATTGTATCACTGTGGTGTTACCCGCCGTCCCCATTCTATAACCAATGGACTCGTCCCGCGTGTACTATAAACTTAACCTCAAACAAGAAAATATGTTATCACTGGGTGTTAACCGCCGTCCCCCATTCTATAAACAATGGACTCGCCCGCTCTCATAGCCTCTGTTAAATTAACGTAAAGGTAAGGAGAAAGCGGGCAAGTCCATTATCAGATAGCGGGGGAGGGCGGCTTGTGGCTGAGCGAGGAAACGGGCAGGCGAGGTGGTTGAAGTCCATATTGGTAAGAGTGGAGGGGAGGCAACACGGTGAAATCCATTGTCAGAGTAGGGGAGGGGTGTGTGGGGCGGCTTTCTGGGCGGAGTCCATTGTTAATTTTTTAATAAAGACTTAAGTCATTAAGAGCGGTTAGTAATTCATCCTTTCCCTCCTCATAGTTGTTGGACGTCATCCAAACGAGCCTCAACGATAAACCTTGAATGACCTGAGTACGAACGCCTTGGAACCTTGACCTTGGAAAAATCTTAACTACCCTACTGAAATTTGTCCTTGGGAATGACCTTGAGATGCAGGCGGCCTTGAAACTTGACCTTGATAAATCTTAACCTCACTCTTACTAAATTTGTCCTTGGAATGACTTGAGAGGCAGGTGACCTGGAAACTTGAACTTGAGTAAATCTTAACTCACCTTAGTGGAAATTTGTCTTGGAATGACCTTGAGATTCAGGTGGCTTGAAACTTGACCTATAAATTTTACTAGCGGTACTCTGAATGTCCCTTGAATGACCTGACTTGACCGTGACCTTGACTCGTAGTCGCTTACGTAACACCATGTTGGCAGCACTAACAGTACTTTGATGATATTCAAATGAAAAGTTCACAATGGACTCGCCCAGTAGCCTGCCCACACTCGCCATCCCCACTTGACAATGATTCGCCCAACTGTATGAGGCACTTGAAATCCGCCGGAAACCATCTGATTTCCACAACTTTGACCAGCAGTACCATTTTCTTCTCTTTATATTATTATTATTATTCATTATTATTATTGCAGCAGCTGCGTTAATATTTTTTTTTGAAATATAGATTGAAATTGCAAAAAAAAGGGGGGGACTAGGCGAATCCATTATCAAGTGGGGAGGGCGTGTGGGGGCAGGCTTATGGCGAAGTCCATTGTGGAGTTTGAATAAAAAACTAGTCATTAAGAGCGTGTTAGTCTATTCATCCTCTACTACTATTGGGATTGCGCAACACTTTTTTGTACTATAAACGTACCATTTTCTAGGGAAGGGGCTGGCATTTCTGGACTCATAGTAGATGAAAAAAACTATGTGCTTACAGACTAATTATTTCTCAAGAACTAGCATTTTTTAACTTTTTGTTCCAGCTCAGTCTCCAAAATTCGAACTACTTTTTTTGAAGAAGTAATTTTGTGTGTGTGTAACCGGGCACTGCAAGACTACTATCTCGCGCGTCCACAGGTAATGGTTTAAGGAATAAAGACAAATTTTATCGATGACATTGTACATTATTAGGCATACACAAACAATCCCTCAGCTTCAAGAAATCAGAAAAGGTTTACCCAGGCAGACTTTTAATACGCAATTCAGGGGTTAGGGACAGTATATTTTTTTCTATAACCGCCATAATGATACGTAACTTTACATAAACTATGGCCTATATACGTACTATAGTTGATTCATATTAACACACTCATTAATGGACGGGACACAATAAATACTTATTATACTTTACTAGCAACACAAGTCAACGGTTTGGCGTTCGTGCTAGCAGTGACTAAACATCAGCGTTCACGTAGTTTGGCAAGAAATATATTAGGTTATCATCACACACAAGATATACAGCTAGGTTAATGTGAGGACTATAGAGTTGCAACGAAGGATAAGTCAATAGATATAGTCAGCGAGTGTGGCCTGGCGGAGGACTGGCCAAGAAGGACGTACGCGGGAATACCACAGCAGGGTGTGTGTTAGTTACAGAAGTGACTTTTGCTACTGATGAGGTAAAAAGTAAATGAAAATAATGCAATTCTATAGAAATTTTAAAAATTCCCTAGTTTCTGATGTAAAATAATTCCTATAATATACTGTTCGCGGTAATGCCTCACAACAGGGCGCGTGGTAGTTACGGCCGGGACCTCTGCTACCCTGCCACAGACATACCCTGCAACGGGCACGCGCTAAATACCAGTTATCGGGCCAACCAGCGGAGTGCCGGTCTCATATTGAAGCCGAAGTATGTCAGTCAGTCTGCCGGGGATGGAGCGACCACTCTGCCAGACGAAGTAGACCCTGGTTGTCGGTTCCTCAATCTGGCCAAAAGTCCTCCCCCCCCCCTTCCCACCCCCACAAAAAAACTACAACATTAATTGGTCTCACTATAGCTGTGGTTTTCAACATTTGTACCATCACGCCACCTTCAGGAGTTGGTCCTTGCCTCCATGTCAAACCCTTTACTTCAACTAGGGAATTCTAAAATCTGATTTAAAAAAGTATAAAACAGTTGAGTATTTTTATTGTGAAAATCTTTTAAAGTTTCATATACCAAACAGATTTAACCCTAGAACGCTAAACATGGGTACGAGGAACCCGTCGCTAATGTCATCATTAGTATCCCGTGATGTTCTGATGGATCCATTGCGCCCATACTCGCTATAGCTTCAGTGTTTCCCCAACCTTGACAGCGGTAGGTCACGTCGCTCCAGTCCGCGCCCTGATTTTTTCCATAGAACGTCATTAGGGTACGACGTACCCTTGTTTACAAATACAGGGTTAAAACCAAATAGGGTTCTACGTACCCTTGTTACGGATACTGCAATAAGTGTGGCTATAGTGTTTAAATTTTTTTCCCTTTCAGGAAAGGGGATAAACTTACAACAAATTTACAGTGTATAACTTTTAGTGTTCATCATGGCTTCCAGACGTGAAAATGTGTCTCAGGAAGAGATAGAAGGTATTTTTTTCACGGCTACTGGTGAAAATAGTGACGAAGACAGTGACGAACTTGAATGTGAGGAAATATACGATAGTGACCGCGATGCTGACTTTGTCTTAGGACCATAAGACATGTCTAGTCAAAGTGATTCAGATAGTGACCACGAGGCAGGCGTGAGAACAGGCCGTCGTAGGGAGGCAAAGGATTATCGCGGTCGTGCCAAGCGGGCACGCCGTCCACCAAGCCGCTCGCCTGCCACCTCTCCTGATGCTGCCTTCCCTATTGCTGCACCTTCTACTTCTGCTGACCCCGCTGTGACCACCCCTGCTGCTGTGCCTGCTGTGACCACCCTGCTGCTGGCCCTTCTGCTGACCCACAGGCTACCAACTCAGACGACCCAGACAACCCTCCTGCTGCTACTCCTGCTGCCACCCGGGGACGACGACGTGACTGTGCTGGTAGAGATGATGAAGATCTGCTTGTAAAAGTAACCATGCCACAATGACGAGCAGGCAGGGTTACGTGTGGAAAACAAGGCCTCAGGTGGTAGCAGCGACAAGGAAAAGCAGCAAGAAATATTATTGGACCATTTACTCCTGGCCCCACACAAGAAGCTGCGCAGGCTAAAACCTTACAAGAGTGCTTCTGTCTCTTTATAAGTGACGAACTTGTAGCACAGGTTGTACAATGGACAAACCAGAAAATAGATGAGATTGCAGCAAAGTTTACTAGGAAAACTGCGACCATTCAGAGGACCACAGCAACAGAGATACGAGCCTTGCTTGGTGTTTTAATTTTTAGTGGTTACAGGCACGACAACCACCTATCCACCAAGGAAGTGTGGAGCCCTATTACAGGGTCGGCCTTCTACAGGGCTGCCATGTCGGAGTGCCGATTTACCTTCCTGCTAACCTGCCTGCGCTTTGACAGCATGCGTACGCGGGCAGTGAGGCGCGACACTGATAAATTAGCTCCCATTAGGAGTGTGTGGGACATGTTTATTGGCTCCTGTGAGAAACATTTTATTCCACATGAATACATTACTGTGGATGCTTGCTTGCTGCTTTAGACCTGGTCAGAAAACAATTTTTTCCTATTTTTATACTCCCCTGCAAGGTTTCCCATGCTTTTTGACCTGGAAAAGCCGAAAATCACAACCATTTTGAGCTAAAATGTCAGGAACTTTTGCCTCATTGGACCTCAAGATATTAAGCCCGCGACAGTAGAAAAGCGCCTAATTTTGCCTTCCGCCAGACTTTTTTTCACCTGAGACTTTTGTTACAATTGGGATAGAACAACAAATTGGGTATCAAATTGAAGCATTTTTAATATTATTTCTGAAAAAACAATCCAAGTAAACATTCAAGAAAAAAAGACACATCATATCCAGAAAAAAAGCAAAATTTTCTGAAAATTTCATATTAATTTCATAAATATTACTATCTTGACATCAAAAAATGTGTGACAAAGACTCTAAAAACTATTTTCAAGTGGCAGAAAACTCTATTGTCTATGTCAGAAGGACACTTCACAGTCATTTTTTCAGAGTTTGCTTCTTGAAGCTATCAAATCGCTCACGGTTGTATTCCACAGTTTGAAGAAGGTACTGTTTTTGCTGAGAATCTGTGGTAATGATGTTTGCGAACTCAGTCATCATCTTGACTCCCCGCTCAGCAATGTCATTCACTACTTTTACATTGCTGACATATTCCAGGGCCTTGCTGTAGTCATCACTCCTTGGCCATGTCGCCACAGGTTGCAGAAGCCAGTCATACTCAATGCCAAGGGTGTCAAGCAGAAGATGACTCTCTGGACCAACTAGATCAGCCAGAGTCGTCTTGGCTGTAACCTGAGGGAACATAGGTTTCCCTCGTCTGAAGCTATCTGCTTCTCAGTGGCGTGCAGCTTGGCAGCAATGTCCTGCTTCTCTTTGTCACTGAGTCTGCTACCGAAGAGAGCGAACGGCACAACCTCCTGTGTCAGGTACCACTTGTGGTTTTCAAGTTTTTGTAGCACTGCCTGAGCAATCTCTGGATCGTTCGCTCTCTTCGGTAGCAGACTCAGTGACAAAGAGAAGCAGGACATTGCTGCCAAGCTGCACGCCACTGAGAAGCCAGATAGCTTCAGACGAGGGAAACCTATGTTCCCTCAGGTTACAGCCAAGACGACTCTGGCTGATCTAGTTGGTCCAGAGAGTCATCTTCTGCTTGACACCCTTGGCATTGAGTATGACTGGCTTCTGCAACCTGTGGCGACATGGCCAAGGAGTGATGACTACAGCAAGGCCCTGGAATATGTCAGCAATGTAAAAGTAGTGAATGACATTGCTGAGCGGGGAGTCAAGATGATGACTGAGTTCGCAAACATCATTACCACAGATTCTCAGCAAAAACAGTACCTTCTTCAAACTGTGGAATACAACCGTGAGCGATTTGATAGCTTCAAGAAGCAAACTCTGAAAAAATGACTGTGAAGTGTCCTTCTGACATAGACAATAGAGTTTTCTGCCACTTGAAAATAGTTTTTAGAGTCTTTGTCACACATTTTTTGATGTCAAGATAGTAATATTTATGAAATTAATATGAAATTTTCAGAAAATTTTGCTTTTTTTCTGGATATGATGTGTCTTTTTTTCTTGAATGTTTACTTGGATTGTTTTTTCAGAAATAATATTAAAAATGCTTCAATTTGATACCCAATTTGTTGTTCTATCCCAATTGTAACAAAAGTCTCAGGTGAAAAAAAGTCTGGCGGAAGGCAAAATTAGGCGCTTTTCTACTGTCGCGGGCTTAATATCTTGAGGTCCAATGAGGCAAAAGTTCCTGACATTTTAGCTCAAAATGGTTGTAATTTTCGGCTTTTCCAGGTCAAAAAGCATGGGAAATCTTGCAGGGGGGTATAAAAATAGGAAAAAATTGTTTTCTGAACAGGTCTATTGCTGCTTGCCTACAGGGGTAAATGTTCCTTCAGGATGTTCATTCCGAACAAGCCAGCTAAGTATGGGCTCAAACTTGTATTGGCCAATGATGTGACCACCAACTACCTTCTCACAGGCATTCCTTACTTGGGTAAGCAGGGAACCCATGCGCGAGTTGGGGAAAATCTTGGCCACACATTTACTCGTGACCTGACACGGCCCTACCACCACACCAACCGTAATGTTACTGTTGACAACTGGTTCACCTCAGTGCCCCTCATCCAAGATCTGCTCCATAACTGTGGGATGACGCTGGTGGGAACTGTGAAGGGGAATAAGAAAGAGATTCCAATCATGATGAAGGAAAAGAGCAACAGGGTACCAGGGACTAGTGCATTCCTCTTCACCAATGACATAACTTTGGTCTCCTACGTTCCAGACACAGCTACTGCCAAGAAGACCGTTCTCCTAATGTCCTCCATGCACACGCAGCCATCCATAACAGGGACTGGGAAGCCAGAGATGATAGATTTCTACAACAAGACCAAAAGGTGGTGTGGACACCTTTGACCAAATGTGTGCACAGTACAGCTGCAGCAGGAAAACAAAGAGGTGGCCGCTGTGACTCTTCTACGGCATCCTGAATGCAGCTCTAATAAACTCGTGGATCATCCACAAACACAACATGATCCGTGTTGGGAACACACCCCTGACCAGGAAAAAATATATGGAGCAGTTGTCCTAGGACCTTATAAAGCCCTCAGCGGAGAGCCGCCTCAGCGCCCCGACTCAGCACCGGCGGTGAGGGCTGTAATAGCCCAAGTGTGCGGGATCAACCCACTGGAATGGGTGGCCCTAGAAGAATCCAGCAGGTTTGTCAAAGAGCCAAACGCGCGGTGCTGTGCTTGTCCAAACAAGCTTGATAAGAAGACACGGTCAGGTGTGTCACCTGTAACAAGCCTGTTTGCCCCAACCACTACTACGCTATCTGTGACGACTGTGTGTGATGCCGAGGGAAGTTTGAATGTTGCCGTTTATACAAGCACCATTATTTGTTGTGAATAGTCGATGAATATACTTTACAACCGAAATCATGGGCTAAAAACGCATTATATTAAAAAAAGGACATTTTTTCGTCACTAAAAAAGGGTCTTTTTTCACCCCTCTTCCCGACAGTTTGTGCTTTGACCGAGGACTGGAGACAACCTGAAAGCAGTGGCCACTTATCTGGGAGTGTTTAGGCTAGGTTTAGTTATAATTTTGGCGGTCGGTTTTTTTTTTCGTAAATTTTTTNTACAATTTTATAGGGGCGAGCAGCTGGGGCCGGGAATCTTTTTGATATTGTAGCCTTTTAGGAGCTTTTGAAGCAATAACAAGCTACATTGAGAAAGTATATTAGCTATATTTATATTGTGACAAAAATTAGGGTACTCTATCACCTAATTGGGTTTAAAGTTTTTTTTTATTTAAGTGGACACAGCTCAATGAAGTATTCAGATTGAGAAGTAAACACATTGATGTTGCGAGACTATTAGTCGGGTCACCCTTTTTAAGAGTGTGAGTATAGGAGTAGCCTAAGCCCTATATTTTTTTGAAAATTAAAGCTCACTGCATAGAAATTTGGTTGATATGAAATTTACTGACGGGAGTTACTTCAAGGTTAATTATTTTATTAATGAGTGTTTTTCTGTATATATGATTATATAATTGACAACCATCACCCTCGCTACAGTCGATGCCATGCTACCTAAAAAGAGGCTGTTGGCTTCCCATTAAAGCATCAAGGCCATCAAGCAACACTAGCTAGGCAGTGGCATATAATATCAAGTATTAATTTGATTAACAATTAAGGCCTTGATTAAAAGAAATTTATTATATAAACTAGCCGCAAAGCCGCCCTCCGGGCGGACTTTTTGGCTAGCTCCTGCGGAGGGCTAGTTGGGGGGCCTTCGGGGACCACTCCTTTTGTTTGGTGGGCTTGGGGAAAAATGGGATTCAGAATAGGGGCCCCTCAACTTTTGAAATCCTTGGAGAAAATGGTCAGTATCCCCCACCTTTCATCTTTTTCACCCATACCCATCAACCCCCACCCCACCATTCACTCACCCATTACCCATCACCCCCACCCATTCACTCACCCATTTCCATCACCCCCCACCCATTCACTCACCCATTACCATCACCCCACACCCCTTTCACTCACCCATTACCCTCACCCCCACCCATTCACCTCACCCATTAACCCATCACCCCCACCCATTCACCCATCCCCCCCCAACCCATTACCCCCATCACCACACATCCCCTTCATCACCCATTAAAACCCTCACCCCACCTATTCCCTCACCCATCACCCACCCCCAAACCCATCACCCCCCACCCATTCAGGTCACCCATCACCCCACACCCATTACCCATCACCCCACCCATTCACTCACCCCTTACCCATCACCCTACTCAAGGTTTCCTCAATTCTCGCAACCACTTTTTTCACAATTCTCGCTAATAGGTTTCTAAAAAAAAAAAAAAAAAAAAAAAGTGATGGGGAAACCCCTCAAAAGGGGTGGGTTTAAATAACCTTCCCCGGGTCAACCTATTCCAAAAATGTCCCAAATAGGGAAGGTGTTTGGGGCCCCCAAAACGGGGGGCGGGAAACCCAAATACCAAACCAAAACAAAAACACAGCAACGGGAAACCCCACTTTCGCTTAAAATTTATTATGGGATATACAGAGAAATATGGTAAATTTTTCTAGGTTTGCCCATCCCTTCCCCCCTTTCCCCCCAAAAACAAGCTTGGGGCCTGGGGGGAATGCGGGGTTTTCTTTTGGGGGGGGAACCCAAAAGAATGCGTCGGAAAAAAAGTCCTTTTTGGAGTTATGTAAAAAAAAGCAAAATACCCTAGACCCTAGAGTTAATTTTCCCTTAACAAAGGGAAAAGTTAAACCAAACCTCCTTGGGGGGGGCCCTCCATTCCCCTCGACCCCCCTTTTAATTTTAACCCTAGCGAGGGGCTCTGCCCCCCTCAAACCGGGGGCCCTTTAAATTTTAACCTAACCCTTAGCAAAAAATCCCCCCGAAAAATCTAATCTAAAACCAATTTTTTAACCTTTAACCTTCTAACGGGGGGCTCCGCCCCTCTAGCTCCCCCGGCAACCTAACAACATTTTATTTACCCAAAGTGGGAGGGGGGCTCAACACCCCGGTTATCATTCTTTATGAGGATCGTCGGGTTTCACAGGGTCTCTGGACTTAGAAAAAAAAGGGCAACTATTTTCCTTTGATCTGGGGAAAATTTTGCCCAAAATTAAAATACTACACCCAAACCCCAAAAAAACTATGGGGTTGCGACGCATTTTTTGTACCGCGGCCAAAAAACTGCACCCTCCCCCGGGTTCCCCCAAAACCTTTTTTTTGGGGAAGAAAAGGGATGGGAAAGGGGAAAAACACTAGAATAATACCAGAAGTATTAAGAAAAATTTTTAAAAATAAGAACAAAAATTGTAATATGGGAGGGCCCCAGGCCCCATTTTGACAGTTTTCCCCCATTTTGTGGAGGCCCCCTGATTGTGGAGGCCCCCAAATTGGGGGGGGCCCCGGGGAAGCTGCCCACTTTGCCCACTCCTAAACCCGGGGCCCTGCATCATCCAAACCAAAAGCCCCGGGTTCCCTTTTCCCTTTTCCCCCCTTAATAAAAAATTTACCCCTTCCCCCGGGGGTGTACAAGAGCCCCCCTTTTGTCTAACAATCCCTATTCCTACCCCCTTTTCCCCCTGCCCCCCGGGGAACCCAAATGACTGTATTCCCTTTTCTACCTTGTTTCCCCCACCTTTATCCTGATCCGGGGCAAACCCCCCTCTCTCTTTTCCGGACCTTCCGTTTATCATACCCGGGATAACCTCTACACTCGGCCCTGTTTTTCTTAAAACATTCCCGTTTCCGATCCCAAAAGGACAAGACCTTTTTTCCCCTTTCTCTCTTGTTAAAAGCCTCAAGATATCTGCCTCACAGTAACTTCCTTACTCCCCCCCCTGCCCCAAATTTCCGGGTTTTAAATTTTGATTTTCCCTCCCCAAAAAAACAAAACCCCCCTTTCCTCTGATCTAACCCTAATCCCTTAAAACTTTTCCGTTCCCTTTCCCCTTCCCCCCTCACCGTTTTCACTTTTTCCCCTAAAACCCCTTTTTCCTTCATTTAAGGTTTTGGGCCAAAAGGTGCCTATACCTCCGAGGGTCGGGCCCCACATTTTCCCTTTTTAGCTTTTAAAAAATTTAAAATTTTCCCCCCTTTTTCAAAAAAACCCAAAAAATTAAAAAATGGGGTTATGGACATTTTTGGGGTGAACCGGTTGACCCGGGGAAAAACCCCTTGCGGGAAACGCTTTCGTTTCCGGTAAACCCAAAGGTGCACACCGGGGGCGGGGGGGTTTCGGGGAAAGGGGGGCCGGGGAAAAAAGGGACTACCTAGTTTTAAAAAGAAAAGGGGCCGGGAAAATTTTTTTTTTTGGGGGTTAAAAGGGAACAAAAATTGTTGGGGCTTAAAAAATTAAAAAATTTCTAAAAATCCAAAAATGGATTTCAGGAATTTAAAAGGGGGCCCTTCTGGGAAAAAAAAGTGGGGGAAAAATTTTGGGTTCTTTTCACGGGAAAAATATTAAAAAGGCTAAAAGAACAAAAAAAAACAAAATAGAAAAAGTCTAAAAAGTAGATTTTTCGGCCATCTAGTGTTTAATGATTCGTAAAAAAAAGGTTTTTCGTTTTTGCCCGAAAAAAAAGGTTTGGGAAAATTTAAAACCTTTTTCTAAAACCTTGCGGGGTTTTTCCAAAAAATAAAAAAAACCTGAAAGGGTTTTTGATTTAAAATTTATGAAAAAATTTTCTTAAATTTTAATCTTATTTTTGGCCAAAACAAATATTGTAACCTAAACAAAAAATTTGCCTGGGGGAATTATTTTGGGGAAGGTGGGGTTTGGGGGTTGGTTTTGGGTGTGGTTTGGTTGTGTGGGGGGGGTTTTTAAAAAGATTGTTGGGTTTGGGGTTTAAAATTTGGGGTGAATTTGTGTTTTGGTGGTTTATTTTTTTTTTGTTAAAAAGGGGGTTTTGTAAGGGGGTGTGTGTGTGTGTGTGTGTGTGTGGTGTGTTGTGTGTGTGTGTGTGTGTGTGTGGGGTGGTGTGTGTTGGGGTTGTGTGTGTGTGTGTGTGGGGTGTGTGTGTGTGTGTGTGTTGTGTGTGGGGGTGGGGTGTGGTGTGTGTTGTTTTGTGTGTGTGTGTGTGTGTGGGGTGTGGGGTGTGTTGTTTTTGTGTGTGTTTGTGGGTTGTGTGTGTGTGGGTGTGTGTGTTGTAGTGTGGGTGGTGTTTTGGTGTGTGTTTTTGTTTTGTTGTGTGTGTGGGGTGTGGGGGTTTGTGTGTGTGTGGTTTTGGGGGTGTGTGGGGTGTGTGTGTGTGTGTGTGTGTGTGTGTGTTTTTTTGTGGTGTGTTGGGTGTTTTTGGTGTTGGGGTGTGTGTGTGTGTGTGTGTGTTTTTTTGGTGGGGTTGTGGGGTGTGTGTGGTGTGTGTGTGTGTGTGTGTGTTGTGTGGGGTTTTTGTGTGGGGTGTGTGTGGTGTGTGTTTTGGTGTGTGTGTTTTTGGTGTTGAACCCCCCGGGCCCCCCATTCTATAACAATGGACTCGCCCGCTCCCCTAGCCGTTAAATTAACGTAAAAGGTAAGGAGAGGGGGCAAGCCCATTATCAATGGGGGGGAGGCGGGGGGTGTGGCTTTAGCGGGAACGGGCAAAAGGGGGGTGGTTGAGTCCGTTTTTTAGAGTGGGGGGAGGGGAAAAAAGGCGAATCCTTTTCGAGTAGGGGATGGGCGTGTGGGGCGGCTTTTTTGGGCGAGTCCCTTGTGAATTTTTTAATAAAAAACTTAATCATTTAAAAAGGCTTGGGTTTTGTTTAAATTTATCCTTTCCCCCTTTAAGTTTTTTGACGTCATCCAACCCCCAGCCTCAACGATAACCTTGGGGAAAGACCTTGAGCTACGAAAAGGGGCCCTTTAAAATTTACCTTTGGGGTAAAATTTTTAACCCCTTCCCCCTTTCTGAAAAATTTTTCCCCTTGGGAAAGACCTTGAGATTTCAGGGACCCCGAAACTTGACCTTGATAAACTTAAAAACCCCCACCTTAAAATGAAAATTTGTCCTTGGAAAAGAAACCCTTTAGATTCAGGTGGGCCCTTGGGAAAATTGACCTTGAGAAATTTAGGTTTGGCCTTTTAAAATTGACCTTGAGGGAAAATTTTAAAACCCCAGCTTTACCTCCTTGAAAAAAAACCTTGGGGGGAAAGCCCCTTGGAAAATTTGACCGGGAAACCTTGGTTTTGTGGGAAAATTAAATTTTTTAAAAAAATTTACACCTTTTGGGTTTTTTCGGGGGGCCCAAAACGGGGGGACTTTTGGGTTCTATTCACTTTAAAAATTCCGGGGGCCCCCCCAGTAAAGGGGGTTGGGCCCACGTCGGGCCCCCCCCCCCGGAAAAAAATGGATTTGCCCAGCTGTATTGATGCACTTGGGAAATCCCCCCGGAACAATCTTCTCCACAAAATTTGAAAAGCAAGTCCCCTTTTCTTTTTTTATTTTATTAAATTTTTATTTTTTATTTTTATTTCCAGCAGTGCCCCGTTAAAATTTTTTTTTGCAAAGGTATTGATTGAAATGCAAAAAAAAAGGGGGGACTGGGGGGAATTTCCCTTATCGAGTGGGGGGGGGGGTGTTTTGGGGGGCTTCTTTGGGGGAGTCCATTGTGAGCTTGAATAAAAAAAAAATCCCCTTTAAAACTTTTAGGCATTCATCCTCTCTAATACTTTTTGGGATGTGCCAAACTTTTTTTTTTAATATAAACCTACCATTTTCCAGGGGAAAGGGGCCGGGCTTTCTGGACTCTAGTAGATGAAAAAAATATTTTGCTACAGGGCTACCTTTTTTTTTTTCTCAAAAACAGCATTTTTTTTTTTTTAGCTCAAATTTCCCAAAAATTTGAACTATTTTTTTTCTTTAAAAAATAACTTTTGTGTGTGTTGTAACCGGGCCTGGCAAGACTACTTTTCTCGCGTCCCCACCGGTTTAAAGGGTTTAAAGGGAAAAAAGAAAACAATTTTTTACGGGGGACATGACATTTTATTGGGAAATTCAAAAACAACTCCTCCCCTTTCCAAAAAATCTGGGAAAAATTTTCACCCGGCCGACTTTAATACGCACGTCGGGGTTAGGACCGTATATTTTTTTTTTTTAACGGGCCCTAATGGGTTACCCTTTACTTTTCATAAATATGCCCTATATAAAGTACCATAGTGGGTTTTTTATTATACACACCCTTAAGGGGCGGGACCCAATAATTCTTTTTTTTATAATTTTCTAGCAAAACAAGTCAAAATTTTTCGGTTTTGCGTATAAACCTCAAGCGCACGTAGTTTGGCCAAAAAAAATATATTAGTTTTTTTCCTCACCATAAGAATACAAACTAGGTTAATTGATTCTATAGAGTCAAAAGAAATAAATCAAAAGATATAGTCGCGAGTGTGGTGCCGGAAGGGGGTGGGGGCCCGAAAGGGGGTACGCGGGAAATTTCCCAAGCAGGGGTTTGTTAGTTACCCGGCGTGACTTTTTGTACTAGTGAGGTAAAAAAATAAAATGAAAAAATGCAATTTTTAGAAAGAAAAAAAAAACCCCAGTTTTTGGGGTAAAATAATTCCCATAATTTACTGTTCGCGGTTAAAGCCTCCAACGGGGGGTGGTAGTTACGGCCCCGGGCCCCTGCTATCCTGCCACGACATACCCTCAAAGGGCACCGCTAAATACCAGTTATCGGGGCCCAAACCAGCGGAGGTGGCCGTGTTTTCCCTTATTTTTAAACGAAGTCTTTCATTTAGGGCTGCCGGGGAAAGGAGCGACCACTCTGCCAGACAAGTAGACCCGGGGTTTTCGGGGCCTCAATCTGGCCAAAAGGGCCTCCCCCCTTGCCTCCATGTCGAAAACCCCCTTTCTTTAATAGGGAAATTTTAAAAACCCGATTTTAAAAAAATAAAAAACAGTTTTTTTATTTTTATTTTTGAAAAAATTCAAAATTTCATATACCAAAAAAGTTTTAAAGGGCAAACATTAATTTTAATAAAATTAAAAAAATTTTCTCTTGGGGTTTTGCCCCCCCGGATAAAATTGTGGGACTGATGGTTAAAACTGAAAGATGGTAAATACTGAAAAAACTTCTCGCAAGGCCCCTTTAAACCCCCGAGAATTTTTCCTTTTGGGCGCACAGAGGATCGCGTCGGCACCCGCCACTTTCCCACCCCCCCCCCCGGGGCCCCCCACCCCCCCCGCGCCCCCCAACCCCACCCGCCGCCCCCCCCAACGGGGCCCCCCCCCGGCGCCCCACCACGCCCGCCGCACACCACAGCCCGGCCCCCCCCACCCCCCACCCACACCCGGCGCCCCACCACGCCCCCGCACACCCACAGCCCGCGCCCCCCCAACCCCGCCCCAAGCCCTCCGCACCCACACCCCGGCGCCCCACCACGCCCGCCGCACACCACCCCGGCGCCCCCACCCGCCGCACCAAAAGCCCGGCGCCCACCACCCCCCCGCCAACCACAGCCCGGCGCCCCCCCAAACGCCCGCCGCACCCACACCCGGCGCCCCCACCACCCCGCCGCACACCACAGCCCGCGCCCCACCACACCCACCGACACCACCACAGCCCGGCGCCCCCACCACAGCCCGCCGCACACCACAGCCCGGCGCCCAACCACAGCCCGCCGCACACCACACCCGGCGCCCCACCAAAAGCCGCCCACACCACAAGCCCGGCGCCCCACCCACCCCGCCGCACACCACAGCCCGGCGCCCCACCACCCCGCCCACACCCACAGCCCGCCCCACCACACCCTCTGCACACCACAGCCCGCGCCCCCCCACACTCGCCGCACACCACAGCCCGGGCGCCCCACCACAGCCCGCCGCACACCACACCCCGGGCGCCCCACCACACCCGCCGCACCCCAGCCCGGGTCGCCCCACCACACCCGCCGCACACCACAGCCCGCGCCCCCCACCGCCCGCCGCACACCACAGCCCGGCGCCCCACCACCGCCCACCGCACACCACAGCCCGGCGCCCCACCACACCCGCCGCACACCACAGCCCACACGGCCACTGCTCAATCGTGTGGACGGAGATAAACAGAAAATGTGATGGGTAAAAGTTATCACAAATAATACATTCTATAGAAATATTTTTTGATCCTATTTCTGAAGTAGAATAATACCTACATAGGTAAATGTGCATTTCAACCAATACTCCCTATTGACCAATACTCTCCTGACATAAGTGGAGCCCCTGCGCCCTCAGACACTCTGCCAGTTAACTAACCTAACCTGGGCATTGATTACGCTACCTAACCTCACTGGGGGGGTTTCGCGTCCCCCCCCCCCAAGACTACCCTTGAGTTATTTTTAATTTGCAACGGGTGATGTAGGGGTTAGAAAGACTGCAAATGGTCAGATCTACAAGTTGAGGACGGTTATAACGATGTGCCTTGTAATGCATTAAATTGCAGTAAAACCAATAAATGATACCTATAAAATACTATATCACCTCCCCCCTCGGGCCCTCCCGCTATCCTATCGCATCCAGATCCGTGACCCCCCCCCCACCACTGTGACACGGGGGGGGGGGGGCATCTGCAGGGAGTTGTTCACGTGATCTGGTAACAAGGACGAAGTATTAAGACACGGAACTACGATTAAGATTAAGCCATTCACTATAATAATATGCACATGACAACTCTAGTATGCTTAGGATAGCTATAGTTACTATCTATTACATACACTATAGTTATTTTGTTATTTAATTATAAGATTACGTTCAGACAAACTAACATTGTATACTATCTTAAACTATCATTAACACTATCTTGAACTCACTAACACAATATTATTGTAGTGGTATGCGTGTAATCTAATAACTATTAACCCTGTACTTAAGGATAATTGTGTGTGTGAGTGTTTTCATATATATTGTTTCGTTTCAAGTCTTGTTTCGGGGCCCGAGGGCCCAAACCCGTTGAGTGACCAGTCTGCTATGATTAAAAAGGGAGTGCAAATAAAACGGGCAAAAGTAACGGATGTCTTCATCGGCCTGAGTTACCACTACAACTATCTAGGGCCCTTCACAGTCACCAGGTGTGAAGCCTGAAGACTCTGCCGCCCGTGTAGATGGCCTGGCGACGGACCTCCGCTTGATACCAGAGTTTTGACGGAGCGTTACATGCAGTGGGAGAATGGCTGGAGAAGCTGGAGCTGGTGTGCCGGGTGCGAGGGATTACTGAGGGTACACACCGTCGTACCTCTTCGACTCACTGCAGGCGCATTCTCCGTCTACCAGCAGCTCAACAGCGCAGACAAAAACGCCCTTTAGCAAAATAAAAACTGCGCTCATCTCCGCCTTCGCCGCGGATACGTTTTGTCGCCTACGAGCAGTTTGTCACTCGCCGGCTTCAGGATGGTGAGTCAGTTGACGTGTACTTGGCCGACCTGCGCCGCTTGGCTGCCCTGTTTGGAGGAATACCTGACAATGGCCTGATCTGTGCTTTTGTGGCTGGTCTTCCTAGTTCAGTCAGCCACATCCTGAGAGCCGGTTCACGCCTAGAAGACCTGGATATCACTCAGGTTTTGAGCCGGGCAACGTGCCGTCCTGGTAGAGGGGGTCGCTGGCGCCGGGACGACAACACCCCTGGATGGCTCTGGGCGATCGCACAGGACAGCTCCGGCGTCGACTAGTGTGGTGTGTCATGTGTGTAACCAACCGAATCACTACGCCCGTGACTGTCTGGCCGGGCGCGGCGGGCGCCGTGGAAGCCGCAGCAACGTGCGTTGTTTCAGCTGTAGGCAGCTCGGCCACATTGCTTCATCGTGCCCGGGAAACGGCTCGGGAGAGGTAGCACTGGCGCCCAGCTTCCTCTCCGGACTGTCTGTAACGAGCGCCCTGCCGACGGTTCGGTTGTTTTGTTGATGGAGTAAGTGTGACGTCCTTGTCGACACCGGCAGCACGAGGTGCATCGTGTACGCCCCCACGTGCTCTCGTTGGAAGAAAGTGAACGTTAGCATGACTACGATGAGCGGTGAGCGTTGTGAGTGTATGGGGATGGGTGAGGTGCATGTCCAACTGCTCTCGGGACCGTCAGTGACGATGAGTGCGCTTGTGATGCGAACCAGGCCGCTTGGTTTTGACTTTGTTATGGGTATGAATGGTATAAATGCCTTGCGTGGTGTGACAGTGCGCTCGTTGGACGACGTAAAGTTTGGTATCGAGGAATCCGAGGTCGTGACAGCGGCGGCAACTGCCTTACAGAGAGACGTTGATGAAAAGGACTTTGAGTGACATATGACGTGAAAAGCCCGCACGTGGACTGTGTCATGGAAGTGGAGCAGTGGCACGGGGCCACCGCGACTGCAGAATACAGTTTCAGAGTATCGCGTGCCTCAAGCGGCCCGGCAGGAATACGAGAATGAACTGTGTCAATGGATCAAGGATGGTTGGCTGGTTCCGTACAGTAAGGTTGTTCACGGGCCAGTGAGAGGAACTATTCCCCTGATGGCTGTTGTGCAACGTAATAAGAAAAAAGTACGCCCAGTGATGGACTTTCGTGAACTTAACTCTTATCTTGATGTGCACACCGCCGATGCGGACGTCTGCGCGGAGAAAATTAGAGAGTGGCGCAGACGGGGTCAGAGAGTCTCTCTCCTGGATTTGCGTAAAGCCTACCTGCAAATTCATGTCCACCAGTCGCTGTGGTCATACCAGACGGTGGTGTTTCGAGGAATGCGGTACTGCCTGACACGGTTGGGCTTGGGGCTGAACGTCGCACCTCTCGTCCTGAAAAAGGTTTTGAGCACTGTGCTGAGCTGGGATGAGAGAATTAATTCCGCCGCTTCACCGTATCTGGACGACATACTAGTGGACGAAAGTGTGGCCTCTGCAGCAGAAGTTGAGAATCACCTAAGCCGACAGGGCCCTGATCTGCAAGCCTGCCGAGCGTGTGCACGAAGGAGCTCGAGTGCTTGCATGAGAGTTTGGGGGAGCGCCGAGGCCTCTTTTGGAAGCGGGACAACAACATCGCAGACTGCCTGAGAAACTGACGAGGCGGACGGTGTTCTCTCTGTGCGGGCAGTTGACAAGTCACCTGCCTGTGTGCGGCTGGCTGAGAGTGGCGGCGTCATACCTGAAAAGGCGTGCCAATGCGGCCACCACTTCCTGGGAAGATGAGGTCACCGACTCAAAGCTGCGCTTTATGATCGAGGAAACATTGAAGCAGGTGAAGAGATCGGATCCGGCCCGAGGACGGTGGGATGTGAAGGGTGATGAAAATTCGTTGTGGGTAGATGCAAGTTCTCTCGCGCTGGGAGCACTCTTAGAGGTGAACGGCGACGTTATAGAAGACGCATGCTGGTTGCGACGGGATGAGTGCTCTCACATAAACCTTGCTGAGCTGGATGCAGTCATCAAGGGGCTGAATCTCGCCATTGCTTGGAAAATGAGTAAGTTAACCATTATGACAGACTCCCGGACCGTGTATTATTGGGTGAAGGACACTTTGTCAAAGAAAGCACGAGTGAAGACTAAGGCCTCAAGCGAGATGCTGATCCGCAGGCGTTTAGAGACGCTGCGGGCCATCGTTGAAGAATATGGCCTAAGTTTAGATATAAGGTTCGTGTCTTCCGCCGAGAACAAAGCTGACGCGCTCACTCGGGTGCCGAAGAGGTGGCTTGGCCCTGAGAGAGACCAGCTGGGATGTGGAGCTGCCGTCGCCATCACTGAGCAGAACATCGCCAAGATCCACGTGACCAGCGGACATTTCCAGGTATCAAGCGTACGCTATATTTCTGCAAAAGACTCTATCCCACAGTTCAACGGCAGCAGGTACGTGATGTTATTCAAGTATGCCGTGAATGTCATCCATCGACCCGGCGCCCGAGACATGGCAAAAAAGGGGGGTTGGGAGTCTCGGAAATTTGGGGCAGAGTCAGTATGGACATCTGTCATGTCAATAATCAACATTACCTTACTCTTATAGATTGCGGTCCATCGCGTTACGCCATCTGGAGGGGCATCAGACGTCAAGACAAACCCCTAGCGTCACCGGGGCAGCTGGAGTCTGTGTTTTTGGAGCGAGGAGCGCCCAAGGAGCTGCTAACTGACAACGCCACCAGCTTCCGCAGCTCCTTGTTCGGCGAGTTCGCCAATCGCTGGGGGATAGCAATCCGATACCGTTGTGCCCATGTCCCGTCAGGCAACGGTATATCAGAGCGATGCCATCGAACGGTGAAAACTATACTGGCGCGGAAAGGTTGTTCTGTGGCAGAGGCGTTTAACCGCTACAAACGTGATGCCACGAGGGAACGACGCTGCATCCGCCCCTGCCAACCAGATATTTAGGTACGAGGTGAGGCTGCTCGGCATCGACGAGGTGAGGCAGCAAAATCAGTCGGCGACGACCAGCACCGCTATAGCGTCGGGGATCGCGTGTGGATCCGCCACCCCAGCAGGCGCTGCAACTCCAGGAGCCTCGAGGGCACGGTGACGCGACTTGTATCGCCCCAGAATGTCGAGGTTTGACGGTAAAGCCTCGCCATGTGCGTGATCTGCGGTTGGTCACTTCACCATTGCCCACCCCGGGGGAACTTTCAGCGTCAGAGCAGCCGGATGTGGTAGAGGAAGACGACGCCTTGTTGATCCAGGTGCCGGGCCCTGCGAGGGGCTCCGAGGATGAAGGCACAATCGAGGAGGGAGCAGATAGTCCAGAAAGACCGCAGCTGCGTCGGGGTTCCCGGGAGCGCCGACCTACGCAACTATGTCAATATAGTGATCTATAGGATCAGGGGGGAGTGTAGTGTATGCGTGTAATCTAATAACTATTAACCCTGTACTTAAGGATAATTGTGTGTGTGAGTGTTTCATATATATTGTTTCGTTTCAAGTCTTGTTTCGGGGCCCCGAGGCCAACCTGTTGAGTTGACCAGTCTGCTATGATTAAGGCAGTACAAATAAAACGGGCAAAAGTAACGGATGTCTTCATCGGCCTGAGTTACCACTACAATTATACCATCATTATACACTATATAAAACTATAATTATACACAACTCTAAATATACGTACCACCTCACTCCCCCATGAAGCAAATTACAACCAAGGCAAATTGTATCTACGTATGATCAAAGACAAATATTGACAACTGGTTAAATAGACAGTTATCCCCTATCTTAGTTATCTTTAGTGGTGGTGGTCGCTGCAGGGTGTACACAATCTTATACTATCATTAAACACTTTAAACTATTATACAGAACTCTTATATGTATAGTAACTAGAATCTACGGTTATGATACAGACTAGATTAATTTAAATAAATGGTTTATCTTATCTTTAGTGGTGGAACAGCGGCGATGTGGCAAGTGGAGGCGACAATGCAGACACGTATTCAGTCTTTAAAACTGTAATGATAAAATTCACACTGTTAAAACGGCGGCAAACAAGGGTTAATAGACTCTTTTGTAACCACACGGCAGCCGGGCATTGACGAGGCTGAGGGAGGGGTAGGGGGATGAGGGGTAGAGGGACAGTTATAAAGGTAGGGAAGGAGGTTAGGGGGAGGGTGATGAGGGGATGGGAGGGGCTGGGTGTGTGTGATGGGGGGACAGTTAGTAAGGGACGGGGAGGGGGATAAGGGGAGTGTTAGGGGTAGGGGGAGGGGGACAATTAGCAAGGAAGGGGGAGGGTTAGATGACTTATAAATAAATAAAAAAAATGGGCCTATTGAGTAAGAGTAGCATAGCACACATACACATTCTAACAACCACACATAATCATCTGACAAACTTATTTTGTGAGACTGTCTTAGTATTTCTATCTTTTATATTCACTTAAAATAACACTGTAGGGTTATGGCAAACACACACAACCATCTATTAACTATCTATCTCAACTACAACTATCTATCTATTATCTATCATCACACAACTATCTACCTATTATCTATCTCAACTACAACTATCTATCTATTATCTATCATCACACAACTATCTACCTATTATCTATCTCAACTACAACTATCTATCTATTATCTATCATCACACAACTATCTACCTAGTATCTATCTCAACTACAACTACCTATCTATTATCTATCATCACACAACTATCTACCTAGTATCTATCTCAACTACAACGATCTATCTATTATCACAACTATTATCCATTAAAGAAATATACATATACAAGAATTTTATTATAAGGCACAAACAAATACCAGAACTAGCTTAAACTTGCAGGGGGCATCTCTCCCATTCTTAATTAANGGGGGTTTAGGTGGGGCTTTTGTCCCTGTGGTGTGTGGGGTCTTGCCGAGGCGCACAGTTGACGACGAGTACTAACTCCACGGCGATTGCTCTGAATTGCTGGCTTGCATTTCATTGGAAAGCCAATGTTGGGCCACTGTCGATAACTAGGACCTATTTTCCAGGCATATTAGCCTCTACCACAGGGTTGGGGTTCACCTTTCGAGGAAAGGGGTTCAGATCTTGTCTGAATCCCTTGAAAGGGAAGTAGGTGCCTTGCAGGCTTTGTTTAAGATAGACAGCCGAGGACTAGACACCGGGGTCAGTAAAAAAAGGAAACCAGTGACACTAGTAATAGTTTTAGAAGGTAGGGAGCTTAAGTGATTTGTAAGAAGAAAACAGATGAAGGGGTTAGTTACAAATGTAGGGAAATTTACAAGAAAAGAGTAGCTTTAAGGTTTAATATATAAACTGTAGTAGTATTTAAATAAGATAGATTTACTGAGAAGAATAAATAGTGTAGATTATGTTGACATAATAGCATTAACATAAACATGGTTAGATTATGTCAGGCAAGGTATTTAATGGAGAGGTTGATATAGAGGTTTATAAGTTATTCCACAAGGACATGTTATACAGGAGAGGTAGAGGAGTTTCCGCCTTTATGTAAGAGATATATTGCAGTGTTGTGTTATTAATGTTATAAATACATATGATAGCATAGAGTCTATATGGGTGGAGATTACGGAAGGAACTGAGAAAATAGTGTTGGTACAGTTTACAGGCCTCCAAACTTATGTAAAGAGGATTCAGTTCTTATATGGCAAGAAATAAGCAAGGTTTGTAAATATAATCGATTATGCATGGTAGGAGATTTTAATCTTTGGAACATCGACTGGGATTAAATTGTAGGAGACAATGACATAGAATAATTGTTTAAAACTAGTTCAGGATAACTTTCTAAGGCAAGCAATCAAGGAACCTACTAGGGGAGATAATATTATATTGTTTTTACTAACAAACAAGATACATTTAGTTACAAAGGTGGAAGTTGGAGGCCAGTAGGTAAAATCGATCATTGTTATTTTGGTTTTACTTAAATTGGGAAGTAGGATTTAGAAGTGTTAATAAGCATAGAGTACCTGACTTCATAAAGGCCAATTAAGCAGGATAACTAATACACCTGGAAGGGATTAACTAGGGATGTAGGAGCGAGGAGAAGGAGAGGACTGAGGTCGGGGTAGAGAGAGGTGTCAGTGCGGGAAAATTCATTGTTATTCTAACAATTTGTTCTTAGAATATTTTTTTTTTTTTTTTTTTTTTTTATTGTTAAAAAAAAAAAAAAAAAATTGAAATTTTTTTAGAACAATTTTCCCATAGATCAAAACTAAGACTTAATAAAAAAATTAAAAATCTGAACAGATTTTTCTACGATATTTTGATTTTGTGTGTCCTAAGGTTTCGTGAAATCGTGCCAAAAATAAAAGCAGAGATTAATTTTATGTTAATTTTATACTAGTTTTGAGAAAAAACGCGTTTGAAGTTTTGCTAAAGTTTCTGCGCTCCAGTGAAGGTACTATACTGTCAATGCTACTTTCATATGAATTTTATGGATCAGTAATCACATATCAATGCATGCATACAAGGATCTTCACCTTGTCCCCCCTTATAAAGGTATTAATTAATCACTCAAAGGCGAGGGTGTCAGGGCGCGCCACGCCCCTCATTGTTGCAAGGTTCGATCAAAATTCACCAGGTGCATAGCTTTCGGTTGGAATTCCTTTGTCTGTCTTCCTCTTCTTGTTTATTGTCTTCTTCGGTGTAATTCTTTTCTTTTCTCTCTTTTCTAGTCCTTTTTGGATGTATACATTTGTTCCAAAATTTTTTGTGAACAGGTTGCACTTTTCATATCCAAAAACTGTGTTTCAGAATTGTTACCTGGGTAACAAACTTCACCCTGAAGACTGCTGGGTTTTTTTTTTTTTAAAGGCTTAGTTTTGATATATAGGAAAATTCCAAATTTTTTTTTTTTTTTTTTTTTTTTACAAGTTTTGAAAGTTTAAATGCCCCTCGCTATGGGCATTTAAAAAATGTCCGACTGAAAAAAAATCCACCATTCGAAAGCCAAGGATAGGGTGTTGCCATTGACCATATAACTCAAATTCGTATATTAAAATATTATTTTCATATTTCACGTCGGACTCTCCCCTTAACACAACATAGGACTAAAAGAAACATGTACATAAGGGTCAAGACAGGACAGATGAGCAGAGATCAGTATAATGCGATGGTTAGGAGAGCGAAAAAGTTAACAGAAACATAAAATAACAATTATGAGACTAAGGTTGTTGGCCAGGCAAAGACCGATCATAAGAGATTTTTTCAGGTTTATAAGACTAAAACTAGGGGAATTTGTGGGACCGTTAAAAATAGAGCAGAGACAGATTGTAAGTTCTTGTGGAAATTAGTATCACAATTTCTTGAAATCATACCTTGAGATAACCCTAAAACTACCTACAACTGATGGCTACAAGGCTACCTTTGCTAGCATTAACTCAGGTACTTACCAGTATGATAGTAGGGTTGTGCGTGTTGAAGGACTTGATTTATATCCACGAGTAAGTCTTCAAGTGGCTGTTGTAAGTTCCACGTGGTGATGAAGGTTAGGGTCGGAGGTGGATATAGGGGTACCCTTTGCAGGGGCACCGATGGTGTTTTTTAATCCCGGAGAGATACTCGCTTGTGTGTTGAAAAACACGTCCTTTTCCTTAACCGATTGATCGGTTATATATACACACGGTATAAGGTGAAAGGTGACGACCCCTTATCTGGCGGGAATCGTGAGTATGACTGACGTCTCAACCGTTTGATGGGGCTGTAAACACGTTGCTTGATGACGTGTAGGTAAGGCAATATATATATATTCCCCATAACCTTTATTCTATTTATCGTCATGATTAATAGTGGTAATAGTTAATACCACTGAAATTATTAAACTTGTCATATTCCTATACATATATTTTTATCTTATTTTATACCCAATTCTACGGTACTATATACATATATAACTATAGTGTGATAACCCACACCTCCTTCGTCACCGGTAGGGGGGGAACCACACCCCCATCATCACTCTCTTATGTAGTGTATGCGTGTAATTAATAACTATTAACCCTGTATTTAAGGGAGTGCAAATAAAACGGGCAAAAGTAACGATTGTCTTCATCGGCCTGAGTTACCACTACAAGCTATCTAGGCCATTGTCAGGTATTCCTCCAAACAGGGCAGCCAGGCGGCGCAGGTCGGCCAAGTACACGTCAACTGACTCACCATCCTGAAGCCGGCGAGTGACAAACTGTTCGTAGGCGACAAACTTATCCGCGGCGAAGGCGGAGATGAGCGCAGCTTTTATCTTGCTGAAGTCGTTTTTGTCTGCGCTGTTGAGCTGCTGGTAGAACGGAGAATGCGCCTGCAGTGAGTCGAAGAGGTACGACGGTGTGTAGCTCAGTAATCCCTCGCAGCCGGCACACCAGCTCCAGCTTCTCCAGCCATTCTCCACTGCATGTAACGCTCCGTCGAACTCTGGTATCAAGCGGAGGTCCGTCGCCAGGCCATCTACACGGGCGGCAGAGTCTTCAGGCTTCATCACTGGTGACTGTGAAGGGGCCTAGAACGTTAGCATGACTACGATAAGCGGTGAGCGTTGTGAGTGTATGGGGATGGGTGAGGTGCATGTCCAACTGCTCTCGGGACCGTCAGTGACAATGAGTGCGCTTGTGATGCGAACCAGGCCGCCTTAGTTTTGAGCACTGTGCTGAGCTGGGACGAGAGAATTAAGAATTAATTCGCCGCCTCACCGTATCTGGACGACATACTAGTGGACGAAAAGTGTGGCCTCTGCAGCGGAAGTTGAGAATCACCTAAGCCGACACGGCCTGATCTGCAAGCCTGCCGAGCGTGTGCACGAAGGAGCTCGAGTGCTTGGCATGAGAGTTTGGGGGAGCGCCGAGGCCCTTTTGGAAGCGGGACAACAACATCGCAGACATGCCTGAGAAACTGACGAGGCGGACGGTGTTTCTCTCTGTGCGGGCAGTTGACAAGTCACCTGCCTGTGTGCGGCTGGCTGAGAGTGGCGGCGTCATACCTGAAAAGGCGTGCCAATGCGGCCACCACTTCCTGGGAAGATGAGGTCACCGACTCAAAGCTCCGCTTTATATGATCGAGGAAACATTGAGGCAGGTGAAGAGATCAGATCCGGCCCGAGGACGGTGGGATGTGAAGGGTGATGAAAATTCGTTGTGGGTAGATGCAAGTTTTCTCGCGCTGGGAGCAGTCTTAGAGGTGAACGGCGACGTTATAGAAGACGCATGCTGGTCGCGACGGGATGAGTGCTCTCACATAAACCTTGCTGAGCTGGATGCAGTCATCAAGGGGCTGAATCTCGCCATTGCTTGGAAAATGAGTAAGTTAACCATTATGACAGACTCCAGGACCGTGTTTTATTGGGTGAAGGACACTTTGTCAAAGAAAGCAGGAGTGAAGACCAAGGCCTCAAGCGAGATGCTGATCCGCAGGCGTTTAGAGACGCTGCGGGCCGTCGTTGAAGAATATGGCCTAAGTTTAGATAAAAGGTTCGTGTCTTCCGCCGAGAACAAGCTGACGCGCTCACTCGGGTGCCGAAGAGGTGGCTTGGCCCTGAGAGAGACCAGCTGGCATGTGGAGCTGCCGTCGCCATCACTGAGCAGGACATCGCCAGGATCCACGTGATCAGCGGACATCCAGGTATCAAGCGTACGCTATATTTCTGCAAAAGACTATCCCACAGTTCAACGGCAGCAGGTACGTGATGTTATTCAAGTATGCCGTGAATGTCAGTCCATCGACCGGCGCCCGAGACATGGCAAAAAGGGGAGTTGGGAGTCTCGGAAATTTGGGGCAGAAGTCAGTATGGGACATCTGTCATGTCAATAATCAACATTACCTTATTCTTATAGATTGCGGCCCATCGCGTTACACCATCTGGAGGGGCATCAGACGTCAAGACACCGCCAGCGTCACCGAGCAGCTGGAGTCTGTGTTTTTGGAGCGAGGAGCGCCCAAGGAGCTGCTAACTGACAACGCCACCAGCTTCCGCAGCTCCTTGTTCGGCGAGTTCGCCAATCGCTGGGGCATAGCAATCCGATACCGTTGTGCCCATGTCCCGTCAGGCAACGGTATATCAGAGCGATGCCATCGAACGGTGAAAACTATACTGGCGCGGAAAGGTTGTTCTGTGGCGCAGAGGCGGTTTACCGCTACAACGTGATGCCACGAGGGAACGACGCTGCATCCGCCCCTGCCAACCAGATATTTAGGTACGAGGTGAGGCTGCTCGGCATCGACGAGGTGAGGCAGCAAAATCAGTCGGCGGACGACCAGCACCGCTATAGCGTCGGGGATCGCGTGTGGATCCGCCACCCCAGCAGGCGCTGCGACTCCAGGAGCCTCGAGGGCACGGTGACGCGACTTGTATCGCCCCAGAATGTCGAGGTTGACGGTATGCCTCGCCATGTGCGTGATCTGCGGTTGGTCACTTCACCATTGCCCACCCGGGGGAACTTTCAGCGTCAGAGCAGCCGGATGTGTTTGAAGAAGACGACGCCTTGTTGATCCAGGTGCCGGGCCCTGCGAGGGGCTCCGAGGATGAAGGCACAATCGAGGAGGGAGCAGATAGTCCAGAAAGACCGCAGCTGCGTCGGGGCTCCCGGGAGCGCCCCACCTACGCAACTATGTCAATATAGTGATCTATAGGATCAGGGGGGAGTGTTAGTGTATGCGTGTAATTAATAACTATTAACCCTGTATTTAAGGGAGTGCAAATAAAAAACGGGCAAAAGTAAAAGGTTGTCTTCATCGGTCTGAGTTACCACTACACTCTACTAATTAAGAGGGTTGCTCAGTGGATAATTTCCACAGTTCTGATGAGGATATGTGTACATTTTTTATAGATTATTTCTCTAGTGTTTTTACTCAGGAGGATATGTAGATGGTACCTGACAGTCAAAAATATATTTAGAGGAAAGGATGATGGGAGACTCAATGATATTGTGATACCAAGGGAAATTGTAGAAGAGTTTATAGTATAGAATGAAGAATCTTAAGTCACCAGGACCAGCTGAAGTTTATCCCAGGGTATTAAAAAAGTGCAAGGAGGTTGTTAGTGAGTCATTAGTGCACATTTTAAGAACATCGGTTCATATAGGGGAAATGCCGTTAATGTGGAGGAAAGGAGATGTAATCCCCAAAGTAAGAAGCGTGATGGATGATAAATGTCAAATAATTGACCCGTTAGTCTGACGTCAGTGTTAGGTAAACTATTGGAATCTGTTATAGCAAAAAAAGATAGATAGCATTTATAAAAACATATTTTGGTAAATGAATTACAACATTGGGTTCACCAAGGGTAGATCATGTCTCACCTATTTAGGTATGTTTTTTAGAAAAGTGTTTTATGGACTGCAGAAAACGATAAGGATTATGATATATTATACCTGGACTTTAGTAAGGCATTCAACAGGGTACCACACGAGAAACTCTTAAGAACATGAGAATATAATAACATAAAGAAAATAAGGAAGCTACGAGGAACCGTGATATGTACATTATGTAGTACCTGTCACTTATTAATACTACCTACATGCACCTTTCATTTCCATCCATGAAATTATCTAGCCTCTTGAAGATCCCTAAAGACTCCGCACTAACTACCGGACGGCTGAGTACATTCCAATCATTTACAACCCAATTTGTGAACCAGTTTTTCCCTATTTCTTTTTTAAATATACGCTTTTCACATTTTGAATCTTTATTTCTTGTTCTACCCTGATTACTAGCCGTAAATTTTTTTCCTAGATCTCTTTTTTTGTATCCTTTTACCACTTAAAAACTTTCTCGCCCCTTACTCTACGCCTCTCGAGTGAGTGTACATTTAATAGTTTCAATCTCTTCTCATAACTAAAGTTACGCATCCTCTGGATCGTGTTGGTCATTATTATATGCGCTGATTAAAAACTAAGTTATATCCATCAGGTAATACGGATATCAAAACTGAACCGCATAGTCTAGGTGAGGTCTGACTAGAGCCAAATATAGATGTAGAATAACCTCAGTACTTCTACTTTTAACACTCCTGGTAATGAATCCTAACATCCAATTAACTATATTTTAGTCTCAATACATTGTTTTCCTAGAACGGAGGTCTGAGCTTACTCTCACTTCCATATATTTCTCACTTTCTGATCCGTTCAGCGATACATTGCGTATAGTGTATCTATTATCAGGATTTGTTCTACCAACATTAATTACGGTACACTTAGCAATATTAAATATATATTTAAACCAATATATAATAATATGTCACTTGACTACCCACTCGTTTAATTGATCTAAGTCTCCCTGCAATATGTTTACATCAGGCTGTGATATAATAATCCTACCTACCTTAGTAATCATCAGCAAACAAGCTGATACCACTGCTAATCCCACTATCTAAGTTGCTGATGTAAAGAAAAGATAGTAATGGACCCCAAACAGACCCTTGTTGAACCCCACTTGTTACCTGCCCCCATTCTGATTTAGAACCATTAATTGTAACCCTTTGTTGCACATCACTAAGCCAAGATATAATCCAACGAAGAACCTTCCCATCTATTCCATGGACCTTAACCTTATTTAAGAGTCTCTCGTGTGGTACCTTGTCGGATGCCTTACTAAAGTCCATATATACTATATCATAATCTTCAAAATTATCTGTTGTCACATAAACTTTCCTATAAAAACTCAATAAATTGGTGAGACATGACCTACACCTTGGTGAATCCATGTTGGGAATCATTGACCATGTATGCTTTTATAAATTATCTGTAATTTGTTTTGCAATTACCGATTCCATTAATTTACCACTGACTCTACCACTGACGTTACACTAACAGGTCGATAATTTGACAATAACCCTATATCACCCTTCTTAGATATGTGGACTACATTTCCTTTCCTACACATTAACGGCACCTCCCCTATATCAACCGATTTCCTAAAATTGTGGAGTAACGACTCACTAACAACCTCTTTGCAGTCTTTAAATTCTTTGAGATAAACTTTATCTGGTCCTGGTGACTTACAATTCTTCATTGTATTGTACACTGTACATGTACAATCTGCATATCCTCCTGAGTAAAAACACTTTACCCGTTAACTATTATACGCCTCTCAGGTGGTTGGTAGGGAATCTGTTGTACGCCTCTTGGAAGCGCGAGATTCACAATGCTTCCACAAAGTTGCTGTGGATTGTATAAACTTAATTTCTTGTAAGTGGATGGGAAAACCTCTCCTGTTCATATTAGCACCACAATCAAGTTGATTTTGTCAATTTGTTTTCATCAGTGATGAGATAAAAATTTGGTATCGAAGTCTACGGGTGACGAAAGTGACGCTCCTACTCATCTTCTTTCTTATCGGGCAGAAAAGAGGCTTCTGCTATTTGGACATATCGTATAAACACAATATAGAAAAAGTTCGAAAAAATTTAGAAACGAGGGAAGAACAAGCGAAAAATTTAAAAAAACGTTTTAGGTATTCAGAAGCGCGGGAAAGGGGAGACGAAACTGAAGTTTACACTTTTGGCAACACGGCTCTGGGCGCCATAAATCATCTTAACCGTTTGGGCAAGTTCTCAGGCTTTTTTTAATTATAAGCAGGGAGACAGTCTCAACGGTTCCTTTTCGTATTACAAAATACACATTTACCCCCCCCTGCCCCCGGGAAATGAATATTCCGAAGCAAGAAGAGGCTTCATCTAGGTGGAGTTACTGAGAGTTATACTCAAGACAAGAAAACGCGAAAGAGAGGGAAAGGGAAAGGGGAGGTAAGGGAAGGACTTCGTTTCATGTCAGCTTTTTTGAGTTCAAGTAAAGATGGAATGTATCAATGAAACCAATAGGGAAAGAGTACTATACTTCAACAAGTCCGGGCCACCGAAACCACAAAGCCCAACATCCCCAAAACCACGAGAGCCCAAAAGATCTCCAAAACCAGAGAGCACCAAGATTCCACAACCCGAGAGCACCAAACTCCCAAAACCCAGGGGAGCCCCAAGCACCCCCTTTCCCCCACCACGAGGCCCCAACCATTTTCATCACCATGAGAGCCCAAGCCTTCATCCCATGAAGCACCAAGCATTTTATCCCCATAGAGCACCAACTCCTCTCTCACTTTGAGAGACCAAGCACCTCCAAAACCACGAGAGCCCAACACCTACATCAGGATAACACCAAGCACCTCCACAAAAAGAGAGCCCAAGCTCCACCACAAACCCGAGACACCAAACACCTCCACCACCACGGGAGCACCAAACACCCAGCACCTCCCCCACCACGAGAGCACCAAATAGACTTTACATATATTATATATTTTAAAATTTTAATATTATATATAATATATATATAAAATATATATATTTAATACATATATATTATACAATGCACATAAAAAATCACCCGGCCACAAACCCTTACCTCTTGGCCTAGTCATTAAGCCGCCAAGTTGGCTGCAAATCTATGTTGCGACGGTTCGAATCATCGCCGGGGCAAAGGAAAAATAAATAATTTATTTCCGAATAATGATTACCAGCCTGAGTCTATATCGTTGGAAGGAAACTGACGGATTTCAAAAGGTAAAATGTGGCCGGGCAATGTAAGCCTCTTCGGGCCCCGGCGATTCCCCATGGAGGCATTACTTGGCTAGCATTTCGGCCCCATGCAAGTCTCGTCGCAGGGCATAAATAGTATAGCCCCCTTGACCATGACTGCCCTTTAGGAATCCCCCTCAGAATATATCAACGCAAGCAAGAGTAAAAAAAGAGAGAAGTTTAAAAAAAGAAGACCCCTCTTCCCCATTTCTATAATATATATATTATATAAATATAAATATATATTATATTATATATATATATTTTATATATATATAATTATTAATATATATAATTTTAATTAAGTATGAAAAGTAAATGTACATGTTTTTTAAAAAAAATTTATTAAGTTTTTATATATATNGCCCCACTCTTAGAGGTGAACGGCGACGTTATAGAAGACGCATGCTGGTTGCGACGGGATGAGTGCTCTCACATAAACCTTGCTGAGCTGGATGCAGTCAACAAGGGGCTGAATCTCGCCATTGCTTGGAAAATGAGTAAGTTAACCATTATGACAGACTCCAGGACCGTGTATTATTGGGTGAAGGACACTTTGTCAAAGAAAGCACGAGTGAAGACCAAGGCCTCAAGCGAGATGCTGATCCGCAGGTGTTTAGAGACGCTGCGGGCCATCGTTGAAGAATATGGCCTAAGTTTAGATATAAGGTTCGTGTCTTCCGCCGAGAACAAAGCTGACGCGCTCACTCGGGTGCCGAAGAGGTGGCTTGGCCTTGAGAGAGACCAGCTGGCATGTGGAGCTGCCGTCGCCATCACTGAGCAGGACATCGCCAAGATCCACGTGACCAGCGGACATCCAGGTATCAAGCGTACGCTATATTTCTGCAAAAAACTCTATCCCACAGTTCAACGGCAGCAGGTACGTGATGTTATTCAAGTATGCCGTGAATGTCAGTCCATCGACCCGGCGCCCGAGACATGGCAAAAAGGGGAGTTGGGAGTCTCGGAAATTTGGGGCAGAGTCAGTATGGACATCTGTCATGTCAATAATCAACATTACCTTACTCTTATAGATTGCGGTCCATCGCGTTACGCCATCTGGAGGGGCATCAGACGTCAAGACACCGCCAGCGTCACCGAGCAGCTGGAGTCTGTGTTTTTGGAGCAAGGAGCGCCCAAGGAGCTGCTAACTGACAACGCCACCAGCTTCCGCAGCTCCTTGTTCGGCGAGTTCGCCAATCGCTGGGGCATAGCAATCCGATACCGTTGTGCCCATGTCCCGTCAGGCAACGGTATATCAGAGCGATGCCATCGAACGGTGAAAACTATACTGGCGCGGAAAGGTTGTTCTGTGGCAGAGGCGGTTTACCGCTACAACGTGATGCCACGAGGGAACGACGCTGCATCCGCCCCTGCCAACCAGATATTTAGGTACGAGGTGAGGCTGCTCGGCATCGACGAGGTGAGGCAGCAAAATCAGTCAGCGGACGACCAGCACCGCTATAGCGTCGGGGATCGCGTGTGGATCCGCCACCCCAGCAGGCGCTGCAACTCCAGGAGCCTCGAGGGCACGGTGACGCGACTTGTATCGCCCCGAATGTCGAGGTTGACGGTATGCCTCGCCATGTGCGTGATCTGCGGTTGGTCACTTCACCATTGCCCACCACGGGGGAACTTTCAGCGTCAGAGCAGCCGGATGTGGTAAGGAAGACGACGCCTTGTTGATCCAGGTGCCGGGCCCTGCGAGGGGCTCCGAGGATGAAAGGCAACAATCGAGGGGGGAGCAGATAGTCCGAACACCCGCAAGCTGCGTCGGGGTTTCCCGGGGAGCCGCCGACCTACGCAAACTAATGTTCAATATAGTGACATATATGATCAAGGGGAGAGTGGAGTGTAGGCGTGGTAATCCTCATAACTATTAACCCTGTACTTAATGATAATTGTGTGTGTGAGTGTGTTTTTCCATATATATTGTGTTCGTTTGTGTGAGTGTTTCATATATATATATTTCGTTTCAAAGTCTTGTTTTCGGGGCCCCGAGTCCAACCTGTTTGATTGACCAGTCCTGCTATGAGTAAGGCAGTGCAAAATACAACGGGCAAAAGTAAACGGATGTCCTTCATCGGCCTGAAGTTTACCCTTACAGAACTCCCCTTGCTATTAACCCAGAACTCCCTAGACTGCAATGATACCCTTTTGTTACCCTAATTTAGACGCTAACTAATGGTATAGTCAGTAGTTGTAAAGATTGGTTTCATGATTTGAAAGCTTGATTATTATTTGATGGTAGTTGGTGGTAAGGGTCGCTGTAGGGCGCTGATTAATTGTGGTATGGTGCACGTAATGGCGGCAATGGTGGTAGGGCCGCGGGGGTGCCAAGGTAAACTTCCCACAGTTTACCTGCGCGGCGCGGCACTTGTGTGTTTTTACCACCTCGTCCTTGCTTTTTAACCGTGATCGGTTATTGGGTACGCCGTGAGTAACAAAAAATTCTTTTTCCTCACTTTGAACATGCAATTTCCTATTCAAAATGGAATTCTAAGACGATTTTTATCAATTCCATTTTTGCATTTGAGCAATTCTACTATGCAAATCGCACTTGTATATTGCCCCCTTATCGAATAATTCTTCAATGAGTACGCAGTGTCCGGTTGGTCCTGTTTATTTGCATCATGCACCATATGAGTTCCAATGACTAAGCGTGGTAATGTTTTTTCTGATCAGTTTGGTTAATCAGCCACTTACATCACAGTGTCACAGCCTCACGTTGGCCTAGAACGTGTCCATCATGTCCTTCTTAGACCTGACGCAGGGCATGGTCTCCCGGTGGTGGACCCGATCCCGGATGAGCCCGTCTCTGGCCTGCTGCCCACCACTGCTTCCGCGCCTCGGCAAAACCGGTCTGCTTCACAACTCTTTGGTGCTCTGATGTGGATGTAAGTCGGAACCTCGTACAGCTTGACCAGGATTCCTGATCTGATCCCCGGACAGTGAACAGTGAATGCCGCTCGTGCAACCTGGCCCGGCTGCCATCTTGATCAGTGTCTGCAAGCTGGTGGCTGACAAGTTCAGCCTTGGGTGTGATGCGATGGTCTTACACAGGTGTCCCCATACTCCTCGCCAGCCCTCAGCTTCAAAAATCTGGGTCCGCGAACATGCGGTCGTCCCCTCACTTCTGACTCGCCATCAGCGGAGAGGACACTTCTGAGTGTGCGAACCATGCTCCTGTCGCACGTAGAAGGTCACAGCTGTTTTGACCTTCTTGGCTCGACCCTCATCACTCTGAGCTGCGTGAGGATGTCTTGGGGCCGTCCTCTATTCTGTGGTGACCTTGAATGTCGTAGTAGAATTTGAAGTACACCTGCAGGCGAGTACTTGACTAGGATTTCCCAGGGTGTCTGCAGTTCTTTGCCAGTCAGTCCATGCTTTCTTGTCCACATGTACAACGAGCGTCTGGGCTGTGGTGAGCCATCTGGAAGTGGGACAAACCTTGCCCACACTTGATCTCCCGCAGCTCGGAACGGGGAGAACGCCCCACTTCACAGCCTGGACCAGCTGGTAGAGACCCTTCTGGTCAGTGGACATGTTGAACCAGGATATACTCCGGTATCTCCGTGAGATCTTTCACCGCCTGGCACCCTCTGAACTCTGCGTTTGTACTGCATCTCATTCACAGGCTGGACAGCAGACTGCACACTGGGACCCGTAAGCCAGTGTCATGAGGTAGGCCCGTCGATGCTGTGTGATTACGTTGGCGCATGGTCACTCGTTTGTGGTGCAACACGCTATACTCCAAGAGCTTCGGTCCCAACATCTTCTCCAAATGGCGCGTGAATACCACCCTTTCACCCCGTGTTGGGCCCCTAGTTGGAGGTCCCTTGCAGTACGATCGCGTCGGTGGAGTCGTAATGTCACCAGCAGATCATAGAGCGCGAGCCAACCTTGAACGCGGGCTTCTCAGGTGGGCCCCGGGTCCTCCTGGTACCAAGTGCCAAAGGTAACCTTCCAGATGGGCCTCTGTCCACTGATCACATGCTCCTCCCTGATCAACCTTGGTGCAGTTTTCCCATAAGCTGTCGGGCACATCGCCCCTGGTCCCTTGTCCTTCCTCCCTCGTAACCCAATCCACTATTTTTGGTTGACCCTGGTGCTTCCCCTGGTCAGGTCCCTGGCCCGATGCCATGGCATCCTGCCTGGCCCTCCTCAGCTTGTTATGATCACAACCAGGTACGACATGTCTGGAGAGAGGTAGCCGTCCAGCGATAAGGTCCTGGAGGAATCCAGACCAAGGCGCAAGCAGCAGTGGGCGGAACGTCGAACCGGATGCTTGCCAGCGACGAGGTTGCCGGACTGGCATTGTGTTTCTTCTTGAAGCTGGGCCTGTCCAATACTGCATCACAAGGGGTGCCATGGACCCACCACCTCTCCCTGAGCAGGTCCGGTCTACCAGTAGGCAAACCTCCTGTTTCTCCTGCCTCTTTCCTTCTGAGTGGGCAGGGGACGACTCCTCCGTCTGGATCCTCAGAATTCCTGGTGATCTTCAGCCTGGCCCAGGAACATCTGCTCCTTCACTAAAGACGTTCTGCCATTTTCATCTTTCTGCTTCTGCTTCTTCAGCTTAGCCTCCTCCGTTCCAACTGCTTTCTCTGTCTATGCGTCTTCATTCTTGTGTACCCCTGTATCATCATTGCACTCTCCTCCCACACTTTGATCCCCTGGTAGTACAACAGCCACTCCAGGTCTAAGTAGGGACTAATTCGCTGGCCAGGGGGCAGTCACACTTACACGTGTGGCTCTCGCGTGGCACAGCTGGGGGTTGGAGCAGTGGGATTCCTGGTCCCTTGCATCAGGAAGATCGTGGTGAGGGCAAGCCGTTTTCCATACAGCCTGTCCATATTTCTTCTCCACGAATGCCTTTACTGGCTTTAGTTGCTCGTCTCTCCACACTTCAACTAACCTTCTTCAAAAATTATCTAGCTCTTCTGGTCACGGACCGGTCCAATACACCACTGGAGTTACAAAACTGGCGTTTGATTTCTCCACTCTGGGCGAAGCACCATGGGTTTCAGATCCTTCGCAATGTCTCTCACTGGGTACCCCCGATTGTCAACACCCTCCCCGGATGCCGCGGAGTTCTTGGAGACGGATTCTCCTCTTCATCACGCGGGCCGCGATAACGTAGGCACCTCACTCTCAGCAAACTCTACGTCCACAGCCAACAAAGGCGGCCAACTTGGATCCGAGCTCTGTCTAGTTTCGGGCTTCGACCCACTTGGTTTACAAGGAGAAGCCTCTGAAAAAGACAGATCAATAATTGATGATAGGTGCAAATGGAGACCGTGACTTTGCGGGGGCTAAGCCATGTTTTGCATATTAATAATAAAAGTCCTTTTTTGCATAGCAAGAGTGCCTCAACACACAATGTTGAACGTACAAACCACCCTTAAAATTCAATTTTAACAGTAGAAAACACCCTGCCAAATTTCGAAATAATCTATATTTCACTTTTCATTGGACCTACGGCGTACCCTAGCGTTATGGCTCAATCATATTCAAGATGAGCGTGACTACACCTTAGTGTACATCAAGAGAGTGTCGCTAGACCTTAATCGTGTATGGGTTAATACGTGAATGAGAATGGAACCGCCCGTAAAGAGGTTCCATATTGTATCTTCACAATTCTTATTTATATTAACTCTTGATTAATTGTGGTACTAGTGATTACCACCAGAATTATATTACTATTTACTGCATCTTAATTAGACCCAATTCTAAAATAGTATATACATAGGTGAATTTTTATCTCGTCTCCTTTTTTGACAGGTGAAGGCGTCCAAGATTCCACCCTACCATTCCTCCTAATTACGAGCTGGTTTTAGTGGATAATTTCCCACACTGGGGCCGGCGAGAAATGACGGTTTGCTTCAGTAATTTGACACAAAACTTTATAAGGTTTCTCCAAGTGTTTTACAGTTTAAAGCACTTGCCATCCAGGTCGGGAACCCCTAAGTTGGCCTGCCAAGACGGCAGATTTAGGATCCTCCTTTACCTCTTCAGCTAACTCTAGTGGAATCAAATAATTTACCGTCCGCACACATCGTTTGTCCCCTCACTAGTAACTCCACTGACCTCAACAATCACTTTCCATCATTAAAGCAATTTTCCAGTTTTTTCCTTGAGAGGCCTTGCGAACGAGGCATATCTCCCCTAAGGATTACTATATCTCCTACTGTAATTTGACTTTGATTTTCCGGCTGTTTGAGCCCATAAAACTTTTTGCCCTTAGATTCAGTAAATAACTGCACTCCAATCTTTATCGCCATGAACCGCAAAAATTGTTACTTAAGGTGTGGGATAACCTTCCCGTAGATGTTGAGCCGGGTTCAATTTATTTTGTTAGGCTCTTGTAATATCTTCCGCTTTGTTTCGATTAAAGGAAAAGATTTTTCGCAAGTTCTTTCTCTCCAGTCTTCCCCATAAATTAAATGTGGGTGAAGTTAGAGGCTCTATGTTTCTGATGAATCATCTTGTAGGTTAATTTTGGCGGTTTTATTGATACGGTTCTTCAATCGCCTCCAACTATGGTTTTCAGGTCTTCTAGACCTATCTTCGTCGTGGTGGAGGAGTTTTCCTAAGACAAGACTTAACGATGCCAATCATTCTCTCTGTGAAACCATTTTGCCACGGAGCTCCTAGGGTAGTAAAGGTCCATGAGCATTTCCTTCACTCTGGAGTTTTTGTACTGATGGGATGATTTAATATTTCTAACCATATGGGGAAGGCTCCTACGAATTGTAGCATTATCCTAATCAATCGCGAGGACACGACCGCCGAGCCACAAACCGCCGGAACACTTGAATAAAGGTTTCGGCACTTAAATCTCGCTATTTCTAAATAAAAGCCCTTTTTAAGGTGCAGTGAATAAGCAACATATCTTTTTTGGGGGGAGCATTATCTCCTGTATAAATTATTTCCCCAGTATAGTCACACCCGCCTCCCCAAAAGGGTTTTTAAAAATTGACCGATCCCTGGGGGTTCAGGGGGCCCGGGGTAGGTGTCATCTTCCCTCATTTCTTGCATTTGATACAGATTTGAGTATATTTAACTGCCTGTTTACCCCCGCGGTTCCCAAAAATTCCCCCCTAAATAGGGTATGTGCCCCCCTTCCGCCATGTAAGAGTTCCCATGGAAATTTATCCATCAAATTTTGTAAGATGATACTTTGGGGAAATTTGCATGGGGGGGTTTTATCGAAGATCAGCATTCCAAATTCTCCCGACACCTAATGATGGCCCCCCATTACTAGGGACAGACCTAATGATTTTTTTAAGTTTGTTCCTACGGGGGGCTGGCCCCAAAGGGGAAGAGCTGATTAAACCTCTTTAAAATTCCCCGCTTTTGTTTTTTGGTGAAATTTTTTTGCCCTTTTGGGATTTTGCAAGGGTTTTATTTTGGGGAAGAATTTTAAACCTTTTTCCAACTTCTTCCTTAGACCCCCCCAAAGATTTTCCCTTTATTATCTAGGGTTTCACCTAATATTTTGATAATTTTTGTTTCCCCAACGGGGGCTGGCCAGGCTAAAAAAAAATTTTAAAATTCCTCAGGAAAAATTCCCGCTTTTTTTATTGTTCTAAACCCAAAATTTTTAAAGGATCAGAACTATTCCCCCCTTTATTAATTTTAAAAAAACCCTTTTTTTAGTCCCCCCTTTTAAAAGTTTTTTTTTTGATGAAGGGGAAAAACCCTTTTTTATCCCTAACAGGATCTTGGGGTCAAAATAGGTTTTCCCTAATTATAAACTTCAATTTTTTTTCTGAAAATTACTTAAGACCTTTTGATTAGGGGCCCTTCATTTTTTTTTTTCAGCCAACAGGACCCCTTAAAAAACCCTAATCCTGTATTTTGGGGTTTAGGATAGTTTTTTTTCCTCTGGGCAAAAAAATCGCTGGGTTTTTTCCCCTTTGGGAAACAACATGATTATAGTGGAAAAAGCGGGAACCCAAATAATTTTTCTTACCAAAAACGATTCCTTTCCTAAGGGATTTTTTGGGTTTTTTTTCACTAACCATGTAGGGCCCAAATTTTTCTATCGGGCCACATATTACCTTTACCCAATTTTTAATAAATTCTTTTGATTTGTCCTTTTTTTTGTGCCCCCCTTCTAATGCAGTTTGCTTTTATTTGAGGCAAAATTTTCTAGGCTTAATTTGGGCCCCAACCCGATTTCCTTTTGCAATAAAGAAATTAAAACCCAAACCTCCCCCTGCTTTAAGATAACCCACTGCCAAAAAAAAAAACCCTAAAGCACTTTTTTTAAGCACACAAAATTTTTTTGTAGTTGCTGGGGTTGGCGCCCATCCCGTATTTATTTCCCCCTCTTTGTGATCTTTATTGAATTTTTATTTTAACTCCCTTTTCTTATGTTCCCCCCCATTCTGTTGTATATTTCCCCTCAAGCGGGGTTTCCCATCGTAGGTGTTCCTCCCCAGGGCCTTTTGTATTAGACATTTTTCCCCTTTTTAAAATTTAAATTTCACCGGTTTGCGATCAATTCTCGATTAAACTAAAAAGGATTTGAACAGGGGATGGCCCTTAAAACCAAGCACTTCCCTTTTGATACAAAGGGCACACCTGTAGTTAAAGATGACCACACACTTGCTTTCCCCAAAAATTTTCCCTCCCCCAATTGCGATCACACCCTGGGAAAAACTAGTGTCCCAAAACCATTCCTATTTATTCCATATCTTAATGTTTAAACAGTTTTATCTGAAATTTTTTTAAAAATTACCCCTGTAAACTCAATTTTTTTAAAAGTGTGGGTTTTTCTCTTTTTAGAAGAGGGCTACACAACACCCCAAACCAAAGTTTTTATGCACTCAAGAAAATTACTTTACTTTGGGGGTTTTTACGATTTTGTTTTGGTTTTTGCACATATTTATTGTGGCCAACTACTAGTTGGGGCACTATATAAATTTCCCCTTCTTACCTTGTAACCCCCTTGACGATAAAATCTAATGGATGAAAAAACCTTGATAACCTAGTATAAATTCCTTTACATTAGAAACTTTTTATTTAAAAAAGTTAAAGGGGGCCCACCCGTGCCCTTGCATTTTTACTTTTTCATTCCCCCAATTGAAAAAATTCTTCCCACGTAAAATTGGGTTGGGATGACCCTTTTTTTAAAATACATTCCTCAATTAGGAGTTTTACCACCCCTTTTCATTGCATGACTTTCTTCTTGCATTTTCCCCATTGAAGGAAAATTTTTCCGCACCCTATTGTTGCATGGGTCACATTTTTACTTCACATTCCCCCAATTCAAAAAATTTTACTTCCCCTTATTGTTGCAATACAAAAAATTACGCATGAAAAACTAACACCTTTTTGTTTTCACAGTTACAATTTTTTTTCCCTTTTTGCATTCCTTTTCGTATTAAATGCAAAATTTAATTCATTCAAATACAGGAAAGGTTTACTTAAAGTTCTTCCTGTTTTAAACCCCATCACTATTTGAATGATAGGATTGTGACTTTAAAAATTTTTATATTAATCTAGGGACTATATTCACGAAAAAGCAGTTTTTCTCCAGAAAAATATTGGAAAACACCGGGGGGGCTCACTGTATTCCCCATGTACAACTAACTAACCATGTAACATTACTTACTAACAAATTCAAACCCGCAGAGAAATTACGAATGACTACTTGTCTTACACAGACCTCAGAAAACATTGATTGATCAAAGATAAACTTATCTCTCTTAACATTGTTCGCCAATGAGAATACAAATTTATTCAATTTTTCTGCCAGTCAGTTCTTACACTCGCTGAAGTCAAATTATTTTTTACATTAACTTTGCATTATTTTCATTTATATATGATGTTTGGCAAACTTAGCTTTGCCCGCATACAATGCAACCACATTACTGTGTCTCCAGCGATGTCTCTACCTATGTTGTTTATCCATTTTGACTATTACTTATTTACATATTACTAGGTTACTTACACCACAGTTACCCACACTGATACACCATCACAGATTGTATCAGGCGAGGAATTGTCAATTTTTCCTTGTGTCTACAGTCCATTACATTCTTTTACTGACACAGTACTATTACTAGTAGGTACATCAATTGTTATACTATGCACACAGCAGCAGCTCTACAGTCAGACGAGCCTTCGTCATTACTTGACACATTCAGGGTTTTTAACGATTACTTGACAATTTACGATTACGATTTCATTACTTGAAATGTTATGTTCTCAAATTTTCAATGAAATTTTCACAGCTACTTTCGCTGACAGTTGAGCTTGCTAGCTACCATCTCCAGTACACGTACACTTGAAACACTTAACACTTGAAATTATTACCAGTGATTTTTACACATTGTGGATCTCCCCACGCTAGTACTGACACATATATATTCTTACTCGGCCATGTCATTTTCTTTGATGTTGAACATCATGTAATCCATTGTTCTCAAAAATTTTCTCTGTATTTTACTCACTTTTAGCGATAGGAATTAAGCTTTGGGAACATCATATTAGCATAAATCTGCAACAATAATATACGATATACGAAAATGACGGATAAATAAAGTAGCGCATGAACATTTTCTCACATTTTTTTCTTCAACTCCTTAGTGCTCAGCTATTTATCATCGTGCCACTTTTTTAAGCACGGTTCCTGAATGTACACGCTTTTCTGATTATGTTGGTATATGATACGTCCCGCTGTGAACATATCTAGACCTAAAGGAATATTTTGTTTCTGACCTTCAATTATATTGTTAAAGAAAAATGTATTTGCCTCATCAGCGGTGACCTCACTGCCTCCACCCACTGTAAAGACCTGCTTTGATCTTTCTAATCTTGATTTCTCCAAAAATGAGGCTGGTCCCACCTAACTTTACCTATAATATAAAAAAAACTTCATCAAAAAAAAATTCGCAACCGACCCGCCGACTGTGAACCCACCCCACCGGCCCTGCGCTCCACGCTGCGTGCGGCACTGCCCGCAGCCCACAGCTGCCCACTGAGCCCAGGCCTTCCATGAGCTCCGCTGAACTTACCCTAGAGTCAAGTCAATTTTACCCTAAATTCTTACGTTTTACCCTAAATAATCGGCTCGACTGTATATTCGATTATATATATATATATATATATATATATATATATATATATATATATATATATATATTATATTATATATTATATATATATATATATATATTATATATATAATGTATATACAGAAAAAGGAAGTAGGTGAAAATCCATTTTTTTTATTGATAACAACAACAAAATAGTAAAGTTAAGCCAGTTTAGTTTGTCTAGTTTTAATATAATTTCCATTAAATATATATTTCTGGTTTAATAAAACCAGACTTTAACACACTTTAACAAAATAAGTATTGAGAATAACTGACTAAGAATTATATTGACCCACAAATCTTTCAAACGCATTAAAAGTAACAGGTACATATACATATTTGCATATTTACAGGTACATATACATATTTATATTTATACATCTATAATAATATCAGCGAAAGGGTGTCTGTCTGTCTGTGTGTGTGTGTGTGTGTTTGTGTGTCCGCGGTAGGTGCCGCCCCCCGTGGCACAATCCCATCATATGGCACAGTTTTGGAACCAGCTCGACCAGGGGCACATTTTAAGCCCATTTATTTGATGATCCGATCACTTTTTTTTTTTTTTTTAAATTTTTTTTTTTAGTAGCGAGAATTATGCGAGCTATTAGCGAGAATTATGGAAACCTTGATGTAGGGTGATGGTAATGGGTGTGGGGTGATGGGTGAGTGAATGGGTGGGGGGTGATAGGTTGGGGGTGATGGGTGAGGGAATAGGTGGGGGGGGGGATGGGTATGGGGGGGGGTAAAAAAGACCAAGAACATTGTCTATCCTGCTGCTTTGCAGTAATACTTTCTCAGATTAAGGTGAGTGAATGGGTTGGGGGTGATGTGAATGGGTTGGCGTTAATACATACATTTCTACATCCATGATTTCAGGAAAGTTAATTGGGTGGGGGGTGATGGGTAATGAGTGAGTGAATGGGTGTGTGGTATGGGTGGGGGGTGATGGGTGAGTGAATGGGTTGGGGGTGATGTGAATGGGTTGGCGTTAATACATACATTTCTACATCCATGATTTCAGGAAAGTTAGAAGGGGCTATCTGGAGAGTCTGTGTTTGGTGGCTTCGGCCCACCGCGGGTGGTGGGCCGAAGGCCCACCAATAGCCCTCCCCAGGAGCTAGCCAAAAAAGTCCGCCGGAGGGCGGCTTTGCGGCTAGTATTACATATTTGCAACCTCTGAACACGTTGCATCACTTTTGACATTATTGATTGCTTTTAGCATATTGTCCTCAATGTTCAGGTTATGTGAAGATATTTTCAAGCGTTTCATGTGATATATTGCATGCATTAAGCCACTTAGGGTTTCATTTTTAAGAGAGGATCTTTGACAAGTTTTAGTTAGATTTAGTTTGCTGAAAAAACGCCCAACCGCTGCATTTGAAAAGGGTAGTGAGAAGAGGGTGGATATGACTATATGGTTAAATTGGTATAACATGGCAGTCCTGCATCATTTTTTCTATTCAGCATAATATCCCAATACTTTGTGAAGTGGAGTTGATTAGAAAGTTCTTCATCCAAACAGTGCAGTCTCCATTCTTCATCCACAAGATTTTTATTGGCATACCTTGGTAATTGTGGCAGTTCATCAAATATATATGCTAAGGATGGAGGAATCAGAGTTGATGCAGAACGAGGGTTTACACAGGCCACTACTTCATGAATTTTGTCATTGAGTGAATATCTTTTCTGAATCTGGGATACAGCTTCAATCAAGAAAGACTGACATGACTTATAAAACTGTGATAGTTCTGCGCTAGTTACTGTTCCCGATTGTTTTAGATCCCTTTCTGTTGCTGATGCACTCACGCATAGATATACATTCTCAACAGGAATTAAGACACTTGAAAAAATATGTTGACCAGGACTAAGTAATGAAATATCAGCATTCTTAACAAAGCTCACATCCATGAAGTCAGTACACAAGCTTCGAATGAGTTTGCATATCTCAGTTTTCAGTGTGAAAAAAATTGGAGCCTCAGACTGGAAGAACGTATTATAACTATTGAACATACCCAAGTTGTAATCCAGAAATTCGAGGTAGGCTTGGGTAAGCTTGTTTTTCAAGGCAGTAACAATCATATCATTTACATGTGTTGGGTCACTAAATGTTAATTCTGTGAAATACAGCTCCAATGCATCCCACTGTTCTACCTAGCAATCTTTTCACACATGCCTGTACAGACAACCACCTGGTTTGGCCTGGAGCCAGGATTTTATGAGGTTCAATATCAACAAATTTTTGAAACTCTTTGAATGCATGTTGCCTCTTGGAGCTAAGACTAAATTAAGTGTGCAAAAATGTTACGGCATAAAACTTCAAAAATATTTTGGGAGTTTTGAGGCAAGCATTTGATGCACATAGATGAATCATGTGGCATGAACATTTGACAATTATGACTTGAGGCAAATATTCTTTTAACAATGTAGCTACTGAATGGTTGACTCCCATCATCACATTTGTAGTGTCAAAACAAAACCCAACAATATTATTAACAGGAATGTTTTTTGATGTGAAACATTCCTTCATGGCATTGAAGCTGGGCTATCATTAACCTCTATCAAATCTACGAAAGAGTTTTCAAGTTTATCTTTCTCAAAATATTGTGCTAATACGCACAATTGTTTAGTTGTACTCCTGTCTGTTGTCTCATCTATAATTACAGAAAAAACCTTTCACGTAAGATTCCAAAGAGTTCAGTGCCAATCGAAAATGCTTTCCAAGCACTTGTCTTATTATGCTTGAGGCTCTTTGCTTCCCTAGTTTTTACTTTTTTTTAAAGACATCGCATCAGGAAACATGGCTTTTTAGGAGGTCTAGTAAGGGTTCACATAGAAAATAGGCAAGTGATGTTCTGATAGAAAAGCACACACCCGAAGTTCAATTTTCCGTGGCAAACTTTTCGATTGGGTCATTTGCAATAATAAAACTGGCAACTGACTTTGGCTTAGAAATTTCACCAATTTTCGTCATCTGGTGAAAATTTTCGTCATCGGGCAACACTAAACCCGCCCAGAGCAGAAACAGAAAACGGGGATCTATGAAGGGTGACACCAGTAGATTTCCGCTAGCCTTACATAAATAAAGTTTCGTGTGTATGAAAAATGAAATTCAACACTGATTTTACGTCAATGAATCCATTGAATTTGAATTGAAAAAAATTGACAAACACCTGATTACCCTAGAATTACCCTAGATTATGCATTATCCTAACCGCTACCCTAGCAGGGGTCTGAATACCCTAGTTTAGGGTATTTTACCCTAAAATGGAAGCACTGGTGCTACCAGCGCTGATGAAAATTTCTTTCAAGATGAGCTCTTCTTCCAGAGAGAGTTATATGAGTTTATTCGCTGATGATGCTAAATTACTAAGAAAAGTAGAAAGTAAAGAGGACTGTGAGGATTTACAAAAGGATCTAGATAAGATTTTCAGATGGAGTCAACTATGGGAAATGGAGCTTAATGCTAAAAAGTGTCAAGTGATGGAAATGGGCAGTAGCAAAAAGAGACAGAGAGGAAAGTATTCGATGGGAAACGAATGGGTAATCAAAACAAAGGTCGAAAAAGATCTGGGAGTCTGGATTAAGGACAATTTGTCACCAGAGAAGCATATAAACAAGATCACAGGAGATACATACCAGTTGCTGAGGCATATAAGAATGGCATTCAAATATCTGGATGAAGAGATGATTAAGAAATTGATAACATCTTTGATTGGGCCCAAAGGGTTTTGGGAATATGCGGAAAGTTTTTGGGGTCACCACATCAAAAAAAGGATACGGGGTTGAATTTTCCCAAAACTCGGCAACCTAGGGACCAGCCCCGACCCCGAGAAAGGGAATTTTCCTACTTTTAGAAGTTTTAAAATTTTTAAAGGGGGGAAAAAAAAAGCATGAAAATCACATAAAAAAAAATAAATTCTCAGAATAGTAAAACCCCCATTGTTCCCCTTTTTTTTTCCCTTTGGGCCCCAGAGGTTGGTTCCGGGACTTTTTGGGACCCAATAATACCCTTAACAGACCTGTAGAAAGTACACAAATGACAGTGTAACACAACCCCCTACAGCCCACAACACCCCCTAAACCAATAACAACAAAAAAATCGGGGGAGAAACCCAGGGGCCCTTTAGTGTGGTGGAACCCAGCGGCCTGGGTGTGGTGGCCCCCCCGCGGCCGACCCGGCAACTATCCCCGGGGGTTTTGGGTGTTCTGCCGGTTTTGGAAAACCCGGAACCATAGCCGAGTTTTGGGATGGGGTTTTGGGGAACTTAAACCTGAAAAAGGAAATTTTGAGGGGAAAAAAAAGACACCCAACAAAATGGCTCCAACCCGAGAGTTTTAGCATATGAAAAGACTTTCAAGATTTAAAACTCCCAACTTTGAGAAAAAGAAGGAAAGGGGAGATTTTATAGCAGGCAAAGAGAAAAAGGGGTCGGGAAAACATGGCTGGGGAGAAGATCTGTTTGTTGTGGGGACGCCAAAAAGTACAAGGGGTTCATGAAAAGAATTAAAAAAAGGACAACATCAAATTGATAAAAAAAAATCCCACCCCCCCGTAAAAGAACCCTGAACCCTGGAAAAAACCCTTGACGCAAAAGGATTAATGCAAAAAAGTTTTCCGGGAAATTAAAAAGGAAAGGGCTGGAAATATAGTTTTGGAGAAGGGGGAATTACGAGAAAAAAATTTCTTTTTCCCTTTTAGGGTTAAAACTAGTTTAAATACAACGGGGTAAATACACCAACACAAACCCGGGACAGACAGACAGACAAAACCGCCCAGGACACACACACAACCCCCGACCCCCCCCAAAACACACAGTGGGGGGACCCAGAAAAATTTAAAAGGGGGGGCTAAAAAATGATATAAAATTATAAAAAATGTATATATATAAAATTTTTTAATAATATAATATATATATATAAATATATATATAATATATATATATTTTATTTTATATATATATATGATTATATTTTAAATAAAAAATTTTTAAAAATATATATATATATAATATATATATTTATATTTTATAAAATATATTTATTATATATATATTTATTGTTTTTATATATATAATATATATATATTAAAAATTTAAAAAAATATAAAATAATATTATTAAATTAAAAAAACCACATATAAAATATATATATGTGAGGGGGGCCCCCCCAATCCCCTGAAGGGGTCCCCCCATCACTGAGGGCCCCCCTCACTGAGGGTCCCCCCCCCTGAGGGTCCCCCATCACTGAGGTTCCCATCCCTGAGGGGCCCCCATCACTGAGGGGCCCCCATCACTGAGGGGCCCCCCATAAACTGGGGGGGCCCCCCTCCTGAGGGCCCCCATAAACTGAGGGGCCCCCATCCCTGAGGGGCCCCCCAATCATTTAAGGGGCCCCCATCACTGGGGGGCCCCCCCATCGCTGAGGGGCCCCCCAAATCACTGGGGGCCCCCCCATCACTGGGGGTTTCCCCCCATAAACTGAGGGGCCCCCATACTGGGGGTCCCCCACACTGAGGGTCCCCCATCACTGAGGGCCCCCCCTTTCACGGGAGGGTCCCCCATCACTGAGGGGCCCCCCATCACTGAGGGGCCCCCATCACTGAGGGTCCCCCATCATTTGGGGGGCCCCCCATCACTGAGGGTCCCCCATCACGGGGGGTCCCCATACTGGGGGGCCCCCCCATATTTGAGGGGCCCCCATCACTGAGGGGCCCCCATCACTGGGGGGTCTCCCACCCAATGAGGGGCCCCCTGGCCCCCTTAAGGCCCTTCCCTACGTGCTCCCCAAGTTTTTTACTTTCTCAATCACACGACTGTCACTCCTCCACTAAGCACAAAACCCCACCGGACTCCATCCCCCCCTCTCCTGTCTCTCTTTCTCTCGCCATTTTTTCCACTCCGACCTCCCCTCCACTACCTCCAACATCTTTGTTCTAGCATACTCATACCTTTTAAATTTCCAGCACCCGGGTGCCCCAGGGTTTTCATCCCTCCTGTCCCACACATCAAAACACCTTGCTGCCCCCAATTTCTTCCACTGTACATACAAATTTTTTACCCCCAAACGTTTTTGGTCCGGGGCTCTAAAGGGTTAAATCCCCCATAGCCCCATCATAAAACCCTTTCATTTTTGGGGTTGTTGTTTTTGTTGTTTTTGTTGTTTTTGGGGGTTTGAAGGGGCCTTTGCGGGCCCGTGGGGCCCCCAGCCTCTAGTGCCCGAAGGTCACCGGTTTTGATCCTGGCCGTTGGGCCCGACTTGTGTAGGAAGGGCTTTTGGGGGCTTTAGGACTTTTAAGGCCAAGCCAGGGGCTGGAGGCCAAACCCCCCAGGTCAGTAGAGTGGGCCCGCGGGGAGGGAGTGGAAAAATAGTGGGGTTTGGGGGAGTGCCCGGGGGGGGTGGGGGTTTTGGGGGGCTTGGGGGGGAACAGGCATTTGGGGGAGGTGTTTATTGTGTGGGAGGGGTGTGGGCCCCCAGGGCAGTGAGGGCTGTCAAATAAAGGGCCCCGTTTTTGTAGGGCGGCGTTGAGGCGGGGGGTGGGGCCAATCCTTAGTCGGTGATTTCCGGGGTCCCGGGGACGGGGTTTGGGGGGGGGCTCCACCCGTGGTGGGCCCTGGGGGTCTTGTCGTATTTGTGGGAAGGAAGTGTTTCTTAAAAGGGGCGTCACTCCTCTCTCTTCTCTCTTTTCTCCTCTCTCTCTCTCTCTTTTCTTCCTCTCCTTTTTCTCTCTCCTCTCCCTCTTCCTCTCTTTTCTCTCTCTCTCCTCTCTCTCTCCCCTCTCTCTCTCTCCTCTCTTCTCTTCTCTTCCCCTTTTCCCCCTTTTCTCTCTCTCTCTCATCTCCTCTCTCTCTCTCTCCCCTCTCCCATCTTCTTCTTCTTTTTCCCTCTCTCTCCCCTTCTCTTTTTCTCTCTCTCTCTCTCTCTCTCTCTCTCTCTCTCTCTCTCCCTCCCCTCTCTCTCCTTCTATTTTTCCCCTCCCTCTCTCTATCTCTCTCTCTCTCTCTCCCCTCTCTCTCCCCTCTTTTCTCTCTCCCCTCTCTCTCTCTTTCTCCCTCCCCCCTTTTTCTCTCTTCTTCTCCTCTCCTCTCTCTTCTCTTCTCTCTTCCCCATCTCTCCTCTCCCTCTCTCTCTTCTCTCCTCTCTTTCCGTTCCTTGGGCCTTCTTTCTCCCTCATTCTTGGGCTTTTCAAAAATTTCCCCTCTCCCCCTCCCCCAGGGTTGTTTCCCCTTGGGGGGCCCCCAAAGGTGGTTAAACCCCCCAGAAAAGGGGGCAAAATTGGGGTCAAAGGGGTTGGAGGGGGGGGGAATGGGGAAGGGGGGGTTTCATTGCCCTGGCCCCTGCGGGGGGGGCGGGGGTTGGGCCCTTTTTAAAACCAAAAAGGGGGAAGGGAAAAGAAGGGGGTGGGTGGGCCCTCCATGGGGGAAGGAACAAACCCAGAGGGGGGAAGGACAACAAACAGGGGGCCCCTGGGTTTTATCAAAAATAAATGGCCCGGTAAAACCCGGGGGAAGGGGGGGCAAAGGGAAATGGGGTTCACGCCCCCAAAAGGGGTGGGGCCTGGGGGCCTGGGGGCTTTTTTCCGCACCTTTTTTGGGAACCGGGGGAAAAAGAGGGGGGGTGGGGGGGTGGAATAGACCCCAAAGGGGGGCCCCCCGCCCGGGGACCGGAGGGATTTAAGGACGGGAAAGAAGGAGGGAAAGGGGGGGAAGTTTTAAACCGATTTAAAAACACGTTTCCTTTGGTAAAAACGGGGGCGCCTAAGGGGGAAAGGGGGGGGGGGGTTCTTAAGGGAAGGGAAATAAAAGGGTTTGGGGTTTTGGCCTTGGAAAGGGTGGGGACCCCTTCCCGGGACCAAGGGGACCCCAAAAGGGGGAAACCGGAGGGGGGGGAAATGGAGAGAAAGGGTGGGCCGCCAGGCCCCAGGGGACCGGAGGGGTTTTTGGTTTTGGGGGAAGGGGGGGGGTTTTGGGGGGGCCCCGGGGGGATTTTTTTGGGGTTAAAAAGCCCCAATTTCCCTTTTGGTGAGGAACAGGTTGCGGAAAAGGGTTTAAAAGGGGGGTTGGGAAAAAAAGAATGGGGGGTTAACAAAAAGGGGCCCCTCCCCATGTTAAAGGCCCAAAAAGGGAAGGGTGAAGGAGGGGGGGGAAAACACCCCGAGCAGAGGCCGGTTTGGGGGGTTTCCCCCTGGTCCCTCCTGGGAGGGGGGGCAAATTTGGGGAAAAGGGGGGGAAAAAAGCCTGTCCCGCCCCCAAAAGCCCCAGAGGGGTATGGAGCCGGGGTTTTCTTGGGTTTCCTTGGGAGGGCCGGTTTTCCCCCAAGGATGGTGGGAAAAGTCCCCCAATTAAAATGCGGAGGAAAAAGGGAAGGAAAGGTGCCCGGAGGATTCCTTAAGGGGAACCCAAAAAGGGGTCTTAAAAAAATAATGAATTGGGGGGCCCCCTTAATTAGGTGGAAAAGCAAAACCCCCCCCATGCTTGAGGACCCCCGGGAAGGGGGAAAGGGGGAAGGGGTAGAAAAGGGAGGGCCCCCCCCAAAGGGGGGAACCTTGGGGGTTTGGGGGGGGTGGCTGGGGCCCCCGGTGGGGATTTGGGCAAAAGGGGTGGGGGGGCCCTTGGGGGGGCAAAGGGAAGGAAAAAAAAGGGACCCGGGGGTGGGGGAAACCAAAAAAAAGGTAATAAGGGGTTTAAGGGGAAAAAAGGATTTTAAAAAACCCCAACATCCCAACAGGGGGGGGGGCTCCGGGGATTTTTTTAAAAAAGGCTCCGGGGGGGGGAAGGAAACCCCCGGGGGGGCCTGTGCCCTTTTTTAAGGGCGGGTTTCGGGAAGGTGGGCCCGGGGGGGCGGTCGGGGTCTTTGGGGTTTTTTGGGGGGGGGGATCCATGGCCGGGGTTTGGGGGGGTGGGGGTGAAAGCAAACCCGCACCATCTGGGGCAATTTTGACTGTGGGCTCAGGGGCTTGGGAGGGGGAAGGGGAAGTGTAGGGGGAAGGGGCCCGGAAACAGGCAGGCAGGGAAGGTGCCCAGAGGGGGGGGGGCAGCTCTTGTGCCGGGGGGGGCCCCCCCGGGCGGAAAAGGGCCCAGGGTGGATGCCCCCGGCTGCCGCTTTTACGTTCTGACATTTGGAGCAGGTAGCCCCGGCTGGAGCTGTTCCCCTTTCACCCCCGGGGGGGGAAGCGGGTAATTTTATAGGTGGGGGGGGGGTCACCGCCACAAAAAGGCAGGACAAAAAGGCCGGGCAAAACCCCTCTGCAAGGGATTTAAGCCCGCTGCAAATTTCTTTCCAAACGGACCTTCATTTGCGGTGGCATTACCGGGGGCAAAAAGGAGGCAGCGGGTTTCACCGGGGCCCGGGAGGGTGTGGGGCCGGACCCGGGAAACAGCGTGTTTTAAGGGGACCCCCGGGGGGGAGGGGGGCCCCGGAAATTTTAAAATTTTTACCATGTTTTGCCTCCGTTTTGACCGTCCCGGACGTGAGCCGTTAAACGGATAGCGTCAACAATTTTTTAGGGGAAATTTCCCTTGGGGGGGGCTGTAAGTCCCGTCAGAATATCGTCCCTTTTGGGCAGTTCGGGGGAGATAGGGAAAATTCTCCCGAAAACCCGTAGGTTTGGGTGGGGGTTTCCCATGGGCCCCCCAAACACTTTAAGGACCCCTTCCCCCCCCGGCCCTTAGGACAAAAATTTGGGGGCTGGGCAAAGGTTGTCAAGGTTGGCCACCTCAAAAATTTATGCCCTTTCCCCCCCCCAGTCATGCTCAGAGTGCTGGACACAAACTTTTTGCCCCCGGCCCCCGGGCCCCCGTCATGCTCAAAAGGGCTGGGCCAAACTTTTTTGGCAAAATTGAGCCAAAAACCGGGCCCCTACTAAAAACCGGAAGGGAAATTTATTTTCCGGCACGGATTTCCAAAAGGGGCTGGGGGGGGGTTTTAGAAGGGTTATAAGGGTCTATTTATCTTAAATGTTCCTTGGACGTCTTTTTTGATTTGTCCTCCGAACTAATAAAGATTTCAACTTTTCCACAAAATTTAGGGCAAGGTGTCAATTTTGTTTTCCCTTTAATAAAATAACCAAATTTTTTGGGGCTTTTTTTTTTCTATATTTTTTTAAAAATATATATCTTTAAAAAATATAACTTATTCAAGTACTGCCCTAAAAATAAATGATAAAAAAACTCAATGTTTATCAACTTATTTCCTGTCCGGGGCATCTTTGCCATCGTTTTTCAACAACACCTGCAAAATATAATATTTCATACATGGTGATAATAGTAGCATTTTGTTATTAACGCAGTTGTCCCAGACTGGCTATGCCACGCCTGGCCAAGGAACGGGCATCCAATGTTGTTATTAAATGCAGTGTCCCAGACCTGGTTATGCCCCGGCCTGCCAAGGAACCGGGCATTGCAATGTTGTTTATGCAACCATGGTCCCAGACCTGGTTATGCCCACGCCTGGCCACGGAACCGTGCATTACCCATGACAAGGGGCATGGCATCCATCGAGATTTATCTTCTCCAGACAAAAAATGTAATATTTTCCAAATGTATCGTTTAATGGTGGATAAAAACATTATTATTATTTTAATAATTTCATTCCGTGTTCACCCAATAAATTGCCAAATTGTCTTACTACAAACTCCGTTCCGGATATAATCCCGTTCCGACCTTTCCGGTTATTTGTAATGGACCCGCCAAAAACTGCCTCTGGCACCGTCCCAGGGGATATGAAGGAACCTAGTCCCTCACTGACCTTATGATGATGAGGCGTGTAAGGCTGAAGCAAGGGCAGGCGGAGCATGAGCCCCAGCAGTGGAAGCGAAAGCAGTGGTGTGCACGCGGAGGGGGTGAGCAGTGATTGCGGCGAAGAGCGTGTAAGCTTGCAGGCTGTTCAGGCTGAAGGGTTCTCACCAGGCGAGCGGGACCTCTTGAGGCATAGGTGTGTCCATGTGGGAACGTCACCGCTGGTAGCCGTCCACGTCAGGGGCGACGAGGGAAAACACGGGAGCAGGGAGTCCAGGCACAGTCCATGCACAGGCACACAGTACAACCCAGTAGTGTAGTGTCGTGGCCAGCAGGGTGGACGGCAGCGGCGGCCATCCGGGTGTAACGGCAGCGCGGCCACCAGGTTGTGTTTGTTGGGGTTTGAAGGGGCCGTGCAGGCTGTGGTGCCACATGTCCCCCCCCCCCCCCCCACCCCCCCACCCCCCCCCCCCCCCCCCCCCCCCCCCCCTCTAGTGCCGCCGAAGTGCGGATGCAAATGAATAGCAGGTTAGATCCTGTGCAGTTGGCCAGACTTCTGTAGGAGGTCCTGGTGTGCTTGAAGGATTTTGAAGGCCAAGCCAGGGTCTGTAGAGCCACCCAAAGTCGGCTAGAGTTGGTCTGCGAGGAGGATGTATATAGTGATTGGAGAGTGCCGTGCGGTGGAGTGGTGGCGAGGACATGCAGAGGAGGTGTCAGGGTGTGTCCAAAGGTAATGTGGGCACAGGTGCAGTGAGGGCATCTGTCATTGCCGCTGTTTGTGTACGGGTGGGGCGTTGCGGGCGGTGTGGCCAATCCGAGTCTTGGTGACTGCGGTGTCCAGGGCACGGCTGGGGGAGTGGTCCCATGGGTGTCGTTTGTCATGTCGTAATTCGTCAAGTGAAGTGTACTGTAAGCGTCAGTCAGCTCTGGGTCCCAGTGTCGGTTGCATGTAGGCTAACGTTAGTCAGTGAATCAGTCAGGTCTGTGGTCATGTCTATGGGATAAGGGAGGAGTGTGCCTCTGCTGCCGCCCTGTCGGCACAGTGTTCCCCTGACACCCTCAATGTGGGAGGCAACCACTGAAGGTGAATGAGATGGCCAGAGGAGGATAAGTGAAGCAAGATGGTGGTGTATGTGAATCAAGGGCATGGTTAGTGGTGAGGGGCGGTGACGACGGATAAGTTTGGAGGAGGCTGTGAGGGGTCAGTGAAGATTGGTTACAGCACAGGAGGGGGGCACGTGGTGGCATACTTGATGACCCTCCCCTGTGCAAGAGTTCGCCGTGAGATGGAGGCAGTGTGGGTGGCACCCCAGGCGTGTCAAGTGACCTGGCCGGGATGAACTGCCGCAACCGACGATGAGGTGCCTGGCAGACGGGAGCCGTCGGTGTAAATGTGGAGGAGTTATTGTAGCGGGTGTGTAGGAGGGAGTAAAAAAGGTACCTGCCCTGCACCGACGGCAGCCCTTGGACTCATGGTGTAGGTGTGTAAGGACATAGAAATTAGAAAGAGAGAGTAAACAGGCCCAGGGGAGAGGTCTTCTCCAGAGTGCAAAGGAGGGGATTCACCCGGATAGAGCAAAGAAGGAGAGGGGCTCGCGCTACGAAAGGTGGTGTGGGCTTGATACGGTAGGGGGGCCATGAAGAGGTTCCCTACCGTGTCGGCGAGGGGTGAGGGCATGCAGCTAGGGGCGGAGCAAGCTTGGTGTAGGGTGCGGACAAGGGGGTGAGCGTCGGTGTGCCAGGGAGGGCGGAGGATTCTGCCTGAAGTGCTTGTGACTGGGGAGGACTGAGAGGCCCCCAAAGGCTATCCAAAGGGGCATTATCTGGATTACATCTAACTTGTGAGGAGGGAAGGTGAGGCGCACCAAAACCTTCACACTCCGTAGTCTAGCGGCTACGGATGTAGTGCTAGAGAAATGAAGGAGTTATTCCTGTCCGCACCCCACTTGACCCCTGCAATGGACTTCATTAAGTTAAGCCTCTTGAGGCCTAGTCACCAGGTACTGTATGTTTCGGCCCCAGGTTAGGCGTGGGCCGATCCAAACAGTAAACCAAGGAATTTGTGGTGGGGTTTTTTGAAGGAGATGGGGACCCATTAATGTAACCATTAGTGATGTTGGGAAATACGCCTTCGGTGAGCCAGAAGGCTAGACTTCTGGGCACTCACTGTCAGGCCCCAACGGGAGGTCCGATGAGTGTACGCATCAAGCCCATGTTTAAGATGTTCTTGAGCCTCCTGTATAGTGGGAGCATACAAATGAAGATGTTCATCAGCATATATTAGTGCATGTGTGCATGGAGAGCATGGGAAAGTCTGAAAGCAGATGTTGAAGCAGGACGGACTGAGGGAGAAACCTGTTGGACGCCTCTGGTGACCGGGTAAGACCTGGAATTGGGTTTTCCCCACTCACAGAGAGAAGGACCTGTAAGACAGGAAGGATTTAACCCCATTTGGAGAGGGGAGCCATCAGTCCAGGCGGCAGTTTGTTCAATGTGCATTATGGGAGAGGTGTCAAAATCTGCTTGGAGGTCAATCAAAGGATATTGTGTGAATTCCTTGGGGTAAATCATTCCTGTATGTGGTGCTCCAGCTGAGGCAAGGGCATCCAGGTGCCCCGGTGAGGACGAAAACCCGAACATATTTGATGTAATAAGGTGTTTGTGTTCCAACCACCATGTCACCTACACCTTCGTACTATTTGTTCTACTACTTTACTAAGATTAGAGAGAAAGGCTAATGGGCCTATAGGAGGAATCCTCACCGGAGCCGTGCCAGGCTTAGAATGGAATTGTGATGGCATGACTCCACACAGAAGGGAACGTCCCCGACAGCCAGCTGGCGTTTTGAGGACGTCAGGCGGTAGGCCGGGCCAGAGCACCTGGGAGGCGGCCGAACAAACTCGTTCGGGATGTTGTCCAGACCCCAGCCTTCCCAGCGGACAGTGCGTTGTAAGCAGAGAAAGTTCCTAGGGGGGTTATAGCAGTCTAATTGTATGGCCCGGTGTGTGAAGGGGGTAACACAGGTGGGGGTAACGGGGTCTGGAGAGCCGAGTGTAGTGTGAATGTGGGAGGCAAGGCACTCGCTTTGGTCGGCATCGGTGATTAGGAGGGCAACCGTTACTAGTTAAACGGAAAGTGAAAGGGGGCTGAGGTGGACCATCTTCCTGAAAAAGGACAAGCCCGGGAGACTGAGGGGAGAAGGACAGGGAAGCACAAAGGAGCCCATGCAGAACGTTTCTCATCAGATAACCGTTTGCATTCGGGCCTCCTGATAACGGAAGCGACTACGAGCAAGGGAATGGGGTTCTTTCGCCACGCAGTAAAGGCGTGGCGTTTGGCCTGAAGGGCTGCCGCACACTTCCGGGACCACCAGGTACCGGGAAAGCAGCGGGAGGGTGGGAATTGATTAGATGAAAGTGGTGGGAACCCCACCGTCCACCAGGGTGACCGTGAGGTATTGAATTATATCCGATGAAGGAGGGTAATGGGAGGGGTAATGAATTTAGTTTCTGATTGAAAAGAGCCCCAGTCTCTTTGGTGAAGTACCAACGAGTCTGCGTGAAGGGGTAGGGGGTGGTGGTAACTGAAGGGAAGAGAACTTACAACAGGAAAGATGTCGCTCCCTCATGTAAGGGCCAGTTGGGACAGTGTGAGGAGACTGGGGCATTAACCCAGGCAGAGTCCAATGTGTAGGGGTTTCCCTGAAGCTGGTAGTCCTGGTAGGGAGGCAGGTGGCGTGTAGGAAGATAAAGAACAACTGTCCGCCAGAAAGCTCGAGAGGGACTGCCCGAGCGGTTTCTTTTCTTCGGCTCCTGGGAGGGCCGTTCCCAGAGGTCATGGATGCATTAAAATCAACCATTATTTAAGCTGGGGAGGAAAAGCTAGAGAACAAAGTGCTAGGAATTCCTGCAGGGTTTATGTCTAAACATGTATTGTAAACAAAAGAAATCTGAAGGGGCCCTGAATCAGGTAACAGTCACTCCCCAGGTGCTTCAGCCACCTCCTCGGGCAAAGGAGTGATAGTGAGAGTGCTGAAAGAGGGATCGTGGACCATCAGAAGCAGGGCCGCCTCTGCCCCGCCGGTCCCCTGTCCATCCTGTAGGAAAGCAGAGTTGGGTGAAAGAGAGGGGGGAATGCGTCTGTGATCCACGTCTCACCGACGCCATAAACAACTAGAGTAGTGTATGATGAGTAGCGTTGTTTTAAGACTGGAGTTTCCGGTACAGAGACCGGCGTTCAGAAGTGAAGTGGGGAGGGGAGTAAAGGACTCACTGCGTGAGTGACTAAAAGAGGTAGGAGGCCTGGCAGGCCATCGAATGAGCAGGGTCTCTAAGGCAGGAACCTGAAAGAAGGATATTAAAGAAATCAAGTGCTAATGGTTGTCAATTCCTTAATGAAGGCTGGCCATGCAAAGCCCGCGCATGTGGGCTTGAGAAAGGAGGAGGCGCGCAAGGCTCGCACTACCCAGTGAGGGCAGAGAGCTGCTGGTGCTGCTGGCGGCTGGGCATGGGGCTGAGGCTGTTGAAGGCAGGGAAGAAACATGGCGGAGTGGGGGGACAGGTATAAGGTGGTTATGGGGATGAAAAACAGCCTCCACAGCCTCCCTATAAGGCCCCTCCGCAGGAAGGCGGGTCTGTGTCCCTTGTTTGAAGGCGGGATATGGTAAGGTGCCGGGGGGACGGTCGGCGTCTTTGGGGTTTTGGGGAAGGTGATCACTGGCAGTGGGTGTGGCGGGTGGGTGTGACGCAACCAGCATCCATCTTGGATCTATGTTGACTGTGGGGCTCATGGCTTGGCAGGGGCAGCTGACTGCAGGGGCAAGGCCCCCCCCCTGAGTAGGCAGGCAGGAGAAAGGGGCCGAGTAGGGGGGGGGCAGCTCTTGTGCTGGGGGCCCCCTGGGACGGAAGGTCCCAGGGAGGATGCCCCTCAGCTGGCGCTTCACGTCTGACATGGAGGTGGTAGTCTCGTGCTGGAGCTGTGCACTTGCTCCGCCTGAGGTAAAAGCCCGGGCACTGCTTGATAGGCGGGGGGTTGGTCCACCACACAAAAAGGCAGGATCTCGGCCGGGCACACTTCATCTGCAACATGAAGCCGCTGCCATTACTGCAGCGGACCTTCATAGTTGCAGGTGGCATTACCGTGGCCCAAAAAGGAGGCAGCGGGTACACCGGAGGACAGGTAGGGTGTGGTCCGCCCGGTAAACGGCATGTTGAAGTGACCGGTCCGGGAGGGGCCCGAAATTTTAATTCTGTGGCCATGTTAAGCCTCCGTCTGAAGACCGTCGTCCCGGGCGGTGAGCCGTGGAGACTGATAGCGGGCGTCACAATTTTGGTAGGGGAGTCTCAAGTACTGTAAGTTCCAGTTTAAATGTCGTCATTTGTCAGTTCGGGAGAGATAGGAAATTCTCCCAAACATTTGGTCGTGTCGTCGTCCGATGCCACCCAGCCCTTCACGGACCACTCCCCCAGCATTGTGACAGACTCTGGGGGCTGGGCAAGGTTGTCAAGGTTGGCCACCTCAAATTTTGATACCTCTGCCCCCCCGGTGATGGTTGAGTGCTAGACACGAATTTCTTTTGAAATATGGAGTTAAAAACTGCCCTGGACACCTTCCCAGGGTTAATGAAGGCCCGGGAGCCCCTCACTGACCTGATAATGATGAGGCGTTGAGGCTGAGTAGAAGGCAGGCGGAAGCAGGAGCAGAAGCAGTGGGACAGAAGCAGTGGGTGTAGCAACGCGGGGAGGAGGTGAGGAGTGATTGTGGCGTAGGAGCGTGTTGTTTTGCATGACTTTTCAGTCTGTTGGGTCTCACCAGATAAAAGGGAAGGCGAGGGGGACTCTTGGGGCCAACTGAGATGGTGTCCATGTGGACGCCCTCGTCAAGCGGCATTGATGATTGATCACGGGAGCAGGGAGTCTAGGGCACAGGCACGCACAGGCCCCACACAGCAGAGCCAGGCACACAGAAACCACGTAGTGTAGTGACGTGGCTAACGAAAACGTTATTGACAGTGATATTTCGTTGGAGGACCGGAGCACAAACGTCTTATCACCACCAAGGCAGCTCAAAGAGTCAATAACGGACTGTTTTGCTCGCCGTCCGGTTTCTGGGTCCAAACCAAACAGCTGATTACCAAGTCCCTGCCAGCCACTTGCTCTCTCCCTTCCTCTCTCTTTTTTCTCTCTCTCTCTCTCCCTTATTCTCTCTCTTTATTTTTCTCTCTCTCTCTCCCTTCCCCTCTCTTTATCTCTCTCTCTCTCTCTCTCCTTTCCTCTCTCCCTTCCCTCCCTTCCTCTCTTTATTCTCTCTCTCCCTTCCTCTCTCTCTCCCCCTTCCTCTCTTTATTCTCTCTCTCCCTTCCTCTCTCTCTCCCCCTTCCTCTCTTTATTCTCTCTCTCCCTTCCTCTCTCTCTCCCCCTTCCTCTCTTTATTCTCTCTCTCCCTTCCTCTCTCTCTCCCCCTTCCTCTCTTTATTCTCTCTCTCCCTTCCTCTCTTTATTCTCTCTCCCTTCCTCTCTTTATTCTCTCTCTCCCTTCCTCTCTCTTTATTTCTCTCTCTCTCTCTCTCCCTTCCTCTCTCTTTATTCTCTCTCTCCCTTCCTCTCTTTATTCTCTCTCCCTTCCTCTCTTTATTCTCCCTCCTTCCCTTCTCTCTTTCTTCCTCTCTCTCTTTCTCTCTTTTTCTCATTCCTTTCTCTCTACTCTCTCTCTCATTCCTTCTGTAGTTTACATAACTCACAGCTACAAAGCATAAAACAACGCTGAACGGTAGATTATACAGTCATGATAAACCTACTGTATATCATCTTCATTGGCACAGACACAGCAGTAGTGAGGCTATAATTCGTAATATATGGCGCCTGGCGACATTAGTGCAGGTGGCGACTTTACTGTTATCTAAAGGTAGTGATTTGCAACAAAATGGCAAAAAAACCACCACGGAACTCTACCTCTAACTCATTACCAACGTTCAAGTTACTACATTCATAGATACGTACAAACCTGTGAGTAATTTATAACTATTGGCAGTTGGTTTTCATGTATATTTCATCCCTCCAACATTGTCTCAGAAACCATCAGAGTTGAACCAGTCAGCCAGGTCAGTGGTGATTGGAATAGTAAGAACCATTGACACTACGTCTGCACGCATTTTTAGCTGATACAATATAGGGCACTTTGAGTAATATTGGGCTATAGCTGTAATATACCCATTTAAGCTGATACAATATGAGGCACTGTTGATAATATTGTGCTAGAAGCTGTATAGACCATTTAAGTGATCAATTAGGTCACTGTTGAGTAATATTGGGCCTATAAGCCTGTATAGACCCCGCGTCGGCAACCCTGCGGCTCCGGAGTCGCATGCGGCTCCTTCAAGAGACCTGAGACATTTATATAGTTTCGTAATTTTTCCATTCTAAATTTACACAGCGGCTCCATCACACTGCTTTTCTTGCCAATTTTGAGAAGAAACTAGTCTCTTCTCGAATTTTGGGTTGCTCGACCTCTGGTATAGACCATTAATAGCTGATACATTATAGGCAACGGTTGAGTAATATTGGGCTATAAGAAGCTGTAGGGTGGGGTGGGGTCAAACCGAACCGCGTGGGGTCACCGTACGAAGGCTACAACGCGAAAATTATTCAAATTTCGCGCCACCATGCACCACGGATGCAGCGCCACCCTCAGTGGAACTACATCGATCAACAGGGTAGCGTCAGCGTCACCTCCGTGTTACCGCGGTAAGAAATTTTATTTTTCGTATGTCCTTGTTACTTTTCGCCGTTTCTTAATAGTGGCTCATGTCGGCTGTGATAGCGTGATTCTCTCTTGAGGTAAGTTGCAATACGAGGTATAACCCGTATTGACATGTTATTGAGTGAAAAGGTGTGCATGCTTTCGAACAGGCCGCGGTGGCAATTATTTACAAAAAATTGGTGGCGCGGGGGATCAACCGTCTGGTGAAAGTGCGGGGATTCAACGTACAGTGAAATTTTGAAAAAGCTATATCTTTTGAAATTACCTATCACCAAACATAACAAACATGATTGACTATGTATTTCTCATGATATTAAATGGTGGTGGTGACTAGTGCATTTAAATTAAATGGAACCGTGGTTTTTTTGTTGGCATAAGTTGAAGGTGATTTGTAGTAATTATGGATGCATATCAGTGTTATTAATGCTATAAGCACATGAACTAACTATTATATAAGTGATTTTAATGTTCTTAGATGATTCTAGAATTAATTTTTTATGGTTAAAAAAACATGTAACACATGCATATTTTCGGGGCATGACGTTCGTGATCCCCCGGCATCCTATCTATATTTCGGAAAAGCTATATATTTTATAAATACTTAAGAAAAACATAAGAAAATGACTGCTATTGCATATTAGGCAATGATATTAAATGTTGGTGGTGCCTAGTGCATTTAAATTAAATGGAACAAGTGGTTTTTTGTTGGTGTAAGTTGAAGTGATTGGTATTAATTATGATGCTATATCAGTGTTATTATGCTATAAGCACATGAACTAACTATTATATAAGTGATTTATGTTAGTAAATGATTCTATGATTATTTTTTATATGGTTAAAAAAACATTTAACACTGCATATTTTGGGGGCATGACGTTCGGTGATCCCCCACATATATTGCCAAGACTCATAGTCCCAAAATAATAATGGTGGACATGCAAGCATCGCCTCTACACTGTAAAAATACTAAGCTAAGCTCACCTAAACTAACTACCTAACTATGCATGATGTCTAATGCATTAACTCTTTTCAGATCTAACCTAAACTACCGCCTCACCGTCATCATGCCTCGCAATATGTCAGGAAGAGCGACAAGCGATGGACCGCACTGACCTGGAGGCCTGCCTTTTAAGCACCGCGTTGGCCATCTAGCCTGCAGGCCTGAAAAGAAGCCGCTGACAGATTCAACATCAAGAAAACAACTCTTGGCTGTAAGTTGCTCCTATTTATTCCATATCTCCCCAAGGTCTTTTGTATGACCTCATCCTCATCCCACGTCTTCTTTGGTCCTCCCTGGGATGAGGTCATGCAAAAAGACCTCAGGGATACCTTAGGGTCTCATATTTATAGAGTTTAAAATTTATTCATTTTTTTGGGTAGCTTTTATTCCAGCAAGGGCCTTCCTAAGTCCTAATTAATTTCTTTGTTAAAGGATGCCTTCAAGCGCTCTTTTATTTATTTTTTTTTGTCAAACTTTTGTTGCCAGCAAGGGCCTTTTAAGTCCTAATTCATTTCCTTTGTGTTACAGGACCCCTTCTCTCTATCGAAGGCAGCCTGTCGGATGGAGTGACCTATATGGCTGTTGCTTCCCGTAGCAATAGGTTTTCAGCCCTCACACAGAATTACCATTGCTGGATTATACCATCCACGAAGCCAGATGTTCAACGGCCTGCCCTGAACGATGTGCGTAGGATGTGTACCATTATTCCATACTTGTTGGAGCAGAGCATCCCTGCTGCCTGGGAAAAGAGAAAAATGCGACAAGGGACTGGTACTAATGCCTTCATGAACGTCCATCCAACCTTGTATTGAGGCTCCGGAGGCATGTCAATTTCCAGGATTGGTTGCCGTTCAACAAAGTCAATGTGGAAACCTTCTTTTATAAGGCTTACACATTAACTTTGGGACATGAAGTACACAGTTACGGCCCGGACCGGATATACAATTTGGATGAGAGTTCATTTTCGACTGTTATGAGCCAGTCCAAGGTTGTGTTGTGCGGAGAGGCAGCCAGTAGCCACGCAGGTAACCGTCGTGAACGCGGTGACGCATGACGTTTGTGGGCATTTAAATGCTGTGGGTCAGTCCATCCCTCCAGTGTTTTTATAATTCCCAGATGCCGATGGAATCCCGCTTTCATGAGGAACACGAATCTTTGGTTCCAAAGGGATATTGCATCCTAGTGGCTGGATTAATGGTGATCTTCGTGCAGACACTTCAGCATCTCCATGAAAGTCTTTTTCTTCTGTAGAGAACAAGATTCTTCTGATTCATGGACAATGCTGAATGTCTCATGAACATTCACTGTTGATTTTGCGATAAGGCCATGGTATCGTGATTTTACCGTGCCTCCGCATACAACAGACAAACTTCAGCCATTGGATGTGAGTGTCTTTGGTCCCCTTTAAAAGACATTCCTAGCGTGCCCTACTGCAACGACCACGCGCTTCATGCACCCTAAGAGCACATAAACAGTCCGCACAGTTGCCAGAGTTTTGGCTCTGAGGCATGAACCAAAGCCACTACCCCCTCCAACATTCTCAGTGGTTTCCGGGCGACTGGTATATGGCCACTCAACGCAACATCTTCCCCAGATGATGTGTTTTGTAGGATCGCATGTCACCGAGCGACCGCACCACCAGAATTTTGTAGTGGCAGTTACCCAACTTCTTCTGATGGAGGAAGTTCAGTAGTGGCAAGAGGAGCCGACCTGGCTGAAGGCCATACCTCAGAAGCTATACCCCTTCCCGCTGTGGTCTCCCAGGCTAGAGTGTGCCTGCCACCACCGGGACCCCCACGGACAGAGCCTGCCACCCCGAAGCACCAGCACGACGAGCCTGCCACCCCGGGCCCCGCACGATACAGAGCCTGCCAACCCCCGGCCCCAGCAACGACGCCCCCTGCCACCCCCGGGCCCCAGCAACGACAAACCTGCCACCCCGCCGAGCCCCCGCACGCACATAGCCTGTGCCCACCCTCGGGCCCCAGCACGATGCAACCCTGCCACCCCGGGCCCGATGCACGACGCACCCTCCACCCCAGCACACACCCTTCTCCACAGACAGACTTAACCCCAGAGTGTGTCAGAGTCCGTTCCCTAAGGCTAATCCTCGTCCTTATGGAAGGGCGAAGAGGGTGCGGGCCTGCATTTTAACCGAGAATGAGAGCAATATCTGACCTGAGTTGAAGGCAGAGAGAGGCAGAAAGCTGGAAGGACAAAAGAAGGCAGCGGCTGAAAAGAAAACATGGGAAGAAGAAGGGTCCACAGCGGAAGAAAGTCGTGCCTGTCCCGGGAGGAAGACACCACTGACGAGGAGGAGGTTGATGATGTCCGACTTCAGCTGGACGACTCCTCCGAGTAACTCTCGGATGAGGTGGTGACGACGAGGGCAACCTGGACGCAGGCATCATACCTTTTGCTGCGAAACATCACAGGTGGGGACTTTTGTTCTGGTTTCAGCTGAAGCTGGAGGAGGGAAGGGTTGTGGGCACCTTAGTGTGCTATGTTGCTCAGGTATTGGCCATCATGGAGGATGGGAAATTAAACCTTTCTTTCCTCCGGATGAAGTCCGCTGAAACCCGAGAACCCGTTCACCTTCCCTACCATCCTAGATGAAGCTTCTGTTGATCCAGAACGTGCAAGGGTTGTCCTGGTGACCTCCAAGGGGGCATCACCAAGAGGCAGGCTGACCTGGTGAAGGTGTTTCCCCCGCTGCATGCCTTCATGAGTGCACTTCTGAATAGTGAGCATAAAATACCTAGTGACCTATCTTTTAATAAATGCTATTTTATATGAGCTTTATCTTTCATTTCATCCCTAATAATAATGGTTGGGTGTCTAGGCTTAGCATATATGTTGATTTCAGGCACAAAAAACAACATAATTTTTGAGTATATGAGTTTAAAAATATCATACGGTGCCGCCCCCCCATACCTGATCCGGTGTCGCCCACTCGTGGGGGGGACACCGGACGAGGTGCCAAAAATTTTAATAAGCAAACCTTAAATGACCCTAATATCTGAAGTTAATTATTTCATGGGGTACCATAGGTTGGGCATATTGTGAAGTTTGTTTTGGCACAGTGTGCCTCTCTTCAGGTAAAAAATGGTTTATTTTATGAATATGTTCCACTAATAGTACGGTTTCCCCCCACACCACCCTATAGCCGGAAAAACATTTAAGCTGATACAATTAGGCACTGTTGAGTCATATTGGGCTTATAAGTTGTATATACCATTTAATCTATACAATATAGGGCACTGTTAGCTCCATATTGGGCTATAATTAAGCTGTATAGACCATTTAAGCTGATACACCATATAGGCACTGTTGAGTAATATTGGGCTATAGCTGTAATAGACCATATTAAGCTGCATACAATATAGGCACTGTTGAGATAATATTGGGCTATAAGCGTATAGACATTTAAGCTTTACAATATATTGGGCACTGTTGAGTCCATATTGGGCTATAAAGCTGTATAGACCATTTAAGCTGATACCAATATAGGCACTGTTTGAGTCATATTGGGCTATTAAGCTGTATAGACTCATTTAAGCTGATACAATATAGATCCACTTTGAGTCATATTGAGCTAGAATCGTATAGACCATTTACAGCTGATAGCAATATAGGCCACTGTTAAGTCATATTGGGTTTATAGCTGTATTAGCCCATTTAAGCTGTAACAATATAGGCACTGTGGAGTAATATTGGGCTTTAAGCTTTATAGACCATTTAAGCTGATACAATATAGGCACTGGTGTTGAGTAATATTGGGCTAAATAAACAAAGCCCCTTGTATGTACCTTTGTCTTTTGACAGTGTGTGTGTGGCAGTGTTCAGTATTGACAAGAGTAATGCTGGACTAAACTTATTGTACATTGCAAGTTCAGTACTACATCCCACGAACGTACTAAGTTGGGAGCTCCTGTATTTTGCCTTCAATGATTCTTTTGTTCAGATGTAACAACTCAACTGTTATTTAATTCTACTCATGGTGCTTTACTTAACTATTTCCATCGTGTTTGAGTTACTTTTCAACCCATTGCCATAATACACTAAGCTACCCCATTTTTTAGACAAATTTCTGCCTTATGTATTAATGCCTTCATATTTAGGGGAATGTTCACACTAGTATACCATGTTTCATCTTTCCAGGATACTTTGATCTTCTGGAAAAACCTGCATGAACTAGACAGGTGTAATATTTATGAGGCCTCGTTATTTTTCTACTTTGTCGTTACTGTCTTGTATATTTTTAAGACAATTCGGACTTGTCTTTTAATGCAGTTGTTCATCACTTTCCTGCGGCTGTCCAATGATGAAGAGACAGAGTAAGGTTTTATGCGATCTACATATATGTGAACCTGCAGAAAATCAGTGTAACTTCTGCATGGGAAAGACTGTTTTTTTAAGGCTCAGCATGAGCAACCTTTAAAACCCTGGAAATCATTTATTGAAAGTCACACCTGCACTGCCAACCCAACAACAGCTGGGGCCATTACCTCCCTCCACAGAACACAAGGCACGGCTGCCACCACACATGTTAACACACTGCCCCCCCACCACCACCACCCATTGCCACACAGAAATTACACTCCCACAGGCAACGGGTACAACCACACTTGTCCACACAACACACCACACCTCAAAAGTTGGATCTCATAATGTGCTGGCAATAATCAGGCTTTTGTACTTGAAACACTTGCTACAAATATCAACACTTGAACTCCCGCCAGCCAGTCGTGTCCCTAAAGAAGCTGTTGGTTTGAGTTCATTAGTGGTATAAAACCGTTTCCCGACCTCTAGGCATTCATGGTTCTTAACACCACTGTGTGTCAGGTGTGTTTGGTGAGTTCACCCTTTCTAGCAAATCTTTTCCCCCGCAACTCTAAACATTCATAATTCTTAAGACCACTGTGTGTCAGGTGTGTTTTGGTTAGTTCGAAACGGTATAAAACCTTTTCCCCACACTCTAGGCATTCATAATTTTTAAACCCACTGTTGTCATGGTTGTGTGTGGTGAGAGAGCCCAGTGTAGTAATCTTTTCCCCACCTAAACCTTCATAATTCTTAACACCACTGTGTGTGTCAGGGTGTGTGGTGAGGGGTAGACTTTTAGAGACTCTTTTTCCACACTCTAAACATTCATAATTCTTACACCACTGTGTGTCCAGGGTGTGTGGTGGTGAGGGTAGACTTTAGAGTAATAATCTTTTTTCCACACTCTAAAACATTCATAAGTCTTGACACCAACTGTGTGTCAGGGTGTGTTTGGTTGGAGGTCAAAATCTTTGTATACATCTTTTCCCACACTCTAAACATTCATATTCTTGACACCACTGGGTGTGTCCAGGGTGTGGTTTGGTGGAGATTACTCTTTTCAGTAAATCTTTTCCCCACTCTCAACCGTCATAATTCTGGACACCGACTGTGTGTCCAGGGGTGGTGTTTTGGTGAGGTCACTCTTTGTAGTAAATTCTTTTTCCACACTCTAAGAAACATTCTAATTTCTTACAACACTGTGTTTCAGGTTGTGTGTGGTGGGTCACTCTTTCTAGGGCAAATCTTTTCCCCCACACTCTAAACATTCACACTTCTTAACACCACAGTTGTGTCACGGACTGTGCCTCAAGCAGACTCTTGTATTTGAATGTTTTGTCACAACTGCTGACACTCTCAGCTCACTGTGTGCCTTGTGGCCTGAGTTGCCTGCCTCCAAGGTGTTTCTTTGACCATCACCCCCTGTACCTCACACCCCTGATGCAGACTGATTCTGCCTGCTCCCGGCCACTCATGCTGCTGCCCGGCCCCACAGCCTCCACCGCGAGCAACACTCGGCCACCACACGGCGACGGCCGGTCCTGCCGAACTGCCGCGGATCCGCAGCGAGCCGGGTCTTGCTGTGACCTCAGCACCTGCAACGTGTGACAGTCAGCACCAGAGAGCCACGCGCTGCCCTGACAAACTCTGCTCCTGCCTGCGGGGCCCAACAACCCTGCTTCCTGCATCACTCACACATACTTGGCAAGGCCTCCTCTCCCTCCTCCTCCCTCCTGAAAGGGGAGGTGATCCTGGACTAATAGAGGTGAAATAAGGACGTTGTTGATGAATGAATGATGAGGAGAAGAGACAAGACTTGAAGATGAAGTGGAAGAAGTAAGTAAGATAGAGGATTGGGGCCTTATGCAGAAGGAAGATATACCCATCAAAACTAAGTTGAAATGGCAGACTGCAACCCGGAATCCTGGCCCGGAGAGCTTTTAGGCCGAGGTCAAACGGGATGATGACTAGGGGGTGGATGCAAAACTAATCCGTGAAGAAGAGGAGGAAAGAAAAAGAGGAAGGAAGGCAGAAAAATGAACAAGAACGAGGAAAGAAAGCAAGACATGTTTGTTTTTAAGTAGTATAGATGAAGGGATGAGAAAATTATATACAGTAAAACCTCTCATATTGGGAACTAAATTAGGGCAAGCGAGTGGTCCGAGTAATGCAAGTCCGAATAATGTGGGGAATAGTTATCTAAAAAAAAAAAAAAAAAAAAAAAAAAAAAAACAAAAAAAAAAAGAAAAATCTAGTTGTTAAACTGTATTAGGTAGAATTTCGCCCCCTACAAAAAAAAAAAATTCTAAGGTGTATATATTAGCTAGGATATTTTTGACCCCATAAAAAAAAAAAAAAAAAAAATTCTAGGTGTATTATATAGCTAGTAATACGACCACCTTAAAAAAAAAAAAAAAAAAAAAAAAAAAAAAAAAAAAAAAAAAAAAAAAATTAGGAGAGGTTGGGATACACGAGGTCCGCAACTACGCGAGGTTTTACTGCTATCAGAAAAAAGACTGTGATAGTGATAATGTTGGTGAGGATACAAAACGGAATGGCAGTGATGTAGCTACACGACCATAGGATATGATGATACCAAGCCACTGGAACGGAGAGATTATTTATTAACTAACAGTCCAGGCGATGGTGTCTAAAGACTCAATGCACTCCCTGTGAGCCGACAATCCACGGAATGGGTCAAAACTGCTAAAATAACACGAGTTGGCAAAGTAATCAAATATTACCCGCGATCTATACTCCTCGTTGGGAAAATGTTCTTAATCGTTTTAACCTTATTTTGTGTTATTTAAGGGTTATTTAGGTTGCCGTGTAATACCTGTAAGCTGCCTAAGATGTCACAGTTACCTTGTGCCTGTCCTGTAGCCGTTGTTAGTCCTGTAGAAATTATGTCAAACCACGCTAAATAACGGACTGTTTTGCACTCGCCGTGTGCCGCTTTCATGGGTCCAAAAACAAACAGCTGATTACAAGTCACTGCCAAGCCACTTGCTCTCTCCCTTCCTACTCTTTACATATCACTCTCTCTCTCTTCCTCTCATTATTCTATCCTCTTCTCCCTTCCTCTCTTATCTCTCTCCCTTACTCTCTTTATTCTCTCTCACCTTCACTCTCTTTATTCTCTCTCCCCTAACGGTCCCGTCCCCTTCCCTATCTTTCCTCCCTTCCTCTTTTTTCTCATCTATACCCTCCCTTCCCTCTCTTTTTTCCTGGACTCTCCCTTCCTCTCTTTATTCTCTCTCTCCCTTCCTCTCTTTTTTCATCATTCCTTTCTTGCCTCTACTCTCTCTCATTCCTTCTGATTATATAGCTTTGCAGCTACAACGCTGAAACAGGGTAGATTAAGTCATGATATAACTACTGTGTATCAATCTTCAGTGGCACAGACACAGCAGTAGTATGCTATAATTTCGTAATATTGGCGCCTGGCGACATTAGTGGCAGGTGGCGACTTTACTGTTATCTACGGTAATGAGTTGGCAAAAAATGGCAAAAAACCCACCAAACCACCGGAGCTCTACCCTCTACAGACTTCATTAGTCACCTTACCTAAGCGTTCAAGTTACATACATGTCAGAGTAGCGTACAAACCTGTGAGTAATTATAACTAGTGCTAGTGGGTTGTTTTTCATATATTTGTCGATCCTCCACATTTCTCGTGGAACATAGATGTGTATGTCCAGTCAAGTCAGGTGTCAGCCAGGCAGTCAGTGGTGATGGTTATAGGTAAGAACGCATATGACACTACGTATAGGACCATTTAAGCTGATACTAATATATTGCAGTCTGTTGAGTAATATTGGTGGCTATAAGCTGTATAGACCATTTACGCTGATACGAATTGGAGGCGACTGTTTGAGTGAATAGTTGCTATAAGGCTGTATGGACTATTTAAGCGATACAATAGAGGCCACTGTTTGAGTAATATTGGAGCTATAACTGTATAGACCATTTAAGCTGATACAATTAGGCACGGTTGAGTAATATTGGGCTAGTAAGCTGTAGTGTGTACTTTTTGTTCTTTTGACAGTTTGGTGTGTGCAGTGTTCAGTATTGACAAGAGTAATGCCTGGAACCAGGGCCGGATTTAGTAGTGGGCAAGCTGCCCAGGGTCCTCCACAATCAGGGGGCCGCCACAATAATGGTGGGCAAACTGCACACTGGGGCCTGATCGGGGCTCTCCATCATATTACAATTTTTGTTTCTTTATATATTTTATTTACTTAATACTTCTGGGTATTAGTTTCTAGTGTTTTGGCCCCATACTCTACCCTCCTTCTCCCCCCTATCAAGTGTTGGGGGTGACTGGGCTAATGCGAGATATTTTGGGCTGGGTACAAAAGTATGCTGTCTCGTCGCCACATAAGTTTTGTGAGTTAGGGGTGTTGAACATTTTTCCTAGATCTAGGAAAATTCTTGGATTTCTGCTGCGTCCAGAGACGTGTGAACCTGACCGGCCGAATCACAGAATGATGCATATATACTAGGGCTGTATGGGAGGCGATAGCAGAGTGGCGAGCGGCACTGAGTGGCGTTCTCGTAGGACCTCTTCGAACCCGTGTGAGACCCATAAATCCACTTTAAAATATTTCGCACCGTCGAGTGGCCTAAGAAACCCCACATGCCGCCCATTACTCTACCTTCGACTGCGAGTGCATCGGAGGAAACAGGAGGCGCACTCTGAGCCCATCGCTATTCAAGGCGTCCCACTATAAAAATTCCTGCTGCGCCACCACGGGTGAGGGCCAACCATCATAGCCCTCACGGGTGGAGTCCTCCAGCTGCTTTGCCATCCCGAGCCCTGGAGCGTCACGGCCTACAGGCAACTTGGGCATAATGTAAAAAGGAGAAGAAAACAAAGAAGAAATGGTCAAAGGTTTGTCCGCTCCGAGTTCTATCGTGGAAAATAAGATGTGCATTTTCTTCTAAGAACAGAGTACGTGTGAACCTGGATACGTAGCCTCCAAACAAATGATAACCTCAGTCGTGAGTGAGTCCGCCCTCCTCCCCCCACCTAGTCCTCCCACCGAGGGTAAGCGGTAGAGTAAGTTACCGGGGGAGTCTAGAGGTTATCCCCCCGTGTTACGGTTAATGGTCTAAAATTTCTGTTTCAGGTTTCGATATATTATCGGGTTGATTATTGCTAAGAGGTTAGGTAGAGTTGACCGCGGGTCACGACGGGATTAAGGCAGCAGCCCCCCGCATAGGCTAGTTAGTGGTTAGATTACTGGGATGTCGAGGGGAACGAGGCCCCCCCCGCAAGGAGTGTTAGGTTTAATATTTTCTTTAGATTCTAGTATTTGCATCTTTTTACAATATTCCACAAATACTGGTTTCCGGACGCATTATTTGCAACCCACCCGAAAACCCCGCATATCCCCCTCCCACAGGTTCCCATAAGCTGTTTGGGGGAAGGGGAAGAGTATGGGGCAAACATTAGAAATTTACCATAACTTCTGTGTATATTTTTATAATAAAATTTCTTTTATCAAGAGGCCTTAATTTTTTAATCAAATTTAATCATTTATCTTATATCCAACTGCCTAGATTGTGTTGCTTGATTGCCTTGAATGCCTTAAAATCGGAAGCCAACAGCCTCTTTTTAGGTACGCATGCGTCGGACTGTAGCTAGGCCTATAAAGCCGTGCTTAGCTTCTAAGTTTCCATATAATTCATTATACAATAAAAAACATTCATTAAAAATAAATCAACCTTGAAAGTAACTCCCGTCAGTAAATTTCATATCAACCAAATTTCTAGGCAATGAGCTCAAATTTCAGAAAATAAGGGGCTTAGGCTACTCCTGTACTTCATAATTTTAACAAGGGGTGACCCGATTCATAGTCTCGCAACATCAATGTGTTAATTCTCAATCTGAATACTTCATTGAGCTGTGTCCACTTAAAAAAAATCTTTACCCAATTAGGTGATAAGAGTACCCCAATTTTGTCACAATTTACTATAGCTAATATACTTTCTCAATTTAGCTGTGTTTATTGCTTCAAAATGCTCCTAAAATGGCAACAATTTAAAAAAAATCCCCCAGACCCCTCAGCTGCTCAGTCTTGCTTCGCTCGGCACCCCATACTTTGTAAAATTTTGTAATGAAGGGGCCAGGGCCTCCACACAGAGGCTGCCCAGGGGCCTCCACAGGTCTAAATCCGGCCCTGTGCTGGACTAACTTTTGTACATTGCAAGTTCAGTACAAACCCCACGAACGTACGTAAGTATGGGAGCTCCTGTATTTGCCTCAATGATTATTTTTGTTCAGGTGTAACAACTCCAACTGTTATTAATTCTACTCATGGTGCTTTATCTATAACTATTTCCATCGTGTTTGAGTTACTTTTCACCCATTGCCATAATGACACTAGCTACCCCCTTTTTAGGCAAATTTCTGCCTTATTGTATTAATGCCTTCATATTTAGGGGAATGTTCACACTAGTATACCATGTTTCATCTTTCCAGGATACTTTGATCATTCTATGGAAAAACCTGCATGAAATAGACACAGGTGTAAATATTTATAGCCTCGTTTTTTTTCTAACTTTGTCGCACTGTCTTGTATATTTGTAGACAATTTGGACTTGTCTTTTGATGCAGTTGTTATCACTTTTCCTGCGGCTGTCCAATGATGTAGAGACAGAGTAAGGTTTATGCGATATACATATATGTGACCTGCAGGAAATAGGAGTGTAACTTATGCATGGAAAGACTATTTTTTTAAGGCAATCAGCAGAGAAACCTTTAAAACCCTGGATACATTTATTGAAAGTCACACCTGCACTGCCAACCCAACAACTGCTGGGGCCATTACTCCCTCACAGAACACAAGGGCACGGCTGCCACCACACATGTAACACACTGCCCACCACCACCACCACCACCCATTACCACACAGGACACACTCCCACAGGCACGGGTACAACCACACTTGTCCACACAACACACCACCTCAAAAGTGGATCTTCACGTGGCTGGCAATATCAGGCTTTGTCTTGAAACACTTGCTACAAATATCACACTTGAACTCCCGCAAGCCAGTGTGTCTAAAGGTGTGTTTGTTGAGATCAGAGCTGGTATAAAACCTTTTCCCACACTCTAGGCATTCTTGATTCTTAACACCACTGTGTTTCAGGGTGTGTGTGGTGAGGTCAGCCTTTCTAGCAAATCTTTTCCCACACTCTAGGCATTCTTGATTCTTAACACCACTGTGTGTCAGGGTGTGTTTGGTGAGTTGTGAACGGGTATAAAACCTTTTCCCACACTCTAGGCATTCATGGTTCTTAACACCACTGTGTGTCAGGGTGTGTATGGTGAGTTCAGAACGGGTATAAAACCTTTTCCCACACTCTAGGCATTCATGGTTCTTAACACCACTGTGTGTCAGTGTGTGTGGGGTGAGGTCACCCTTTCTAGCAAATCTTTTCCCACACTCTAAACATTCATAATTCTTAACACCACTGTGTGTCAGGGTGTGTTTGGTGAGGTGACCCATTGTAGCAAATCTTTTCCCACACTCTAAACATTCATAATTCTTAACACCACTGTGTGTCAGGGTGTGTTCGGTGAGGTTACCCTTTCTAGCAAATCTTTTCCCACACTCTAAACATTCATGGTTCTTAACACCACTGTGTGTCAGGGTGTGTGTGGTGAGGTCACTCTTTCTAGCAAATCTTTTCCCACACTCTAACCATTCATGGTTCTTAACACCACTGTGTGTCAAGGAATGTTGCTCAAGCAGACTCTTGTATTTGAATGTTTTGTCACACTGCTGGCACTTCAGCTCACTGTGTGCCTTGTGGCCTGAGATGCCTGCCTCCAGGTGATTCTTGCCATCACCCCTGTGCCTCCGCACCCCTGAGGCAGACTGATCCTGCTGCTCCCGGCCAGTCATGCTGCTGCCCAGCCCCACAGCCTCCACCGCAGCAACACTCTGGCCACCACACGCGACGGCTGGTCGACTGACGATGTACACGAACACAGATGTGATGATACCAAGCAGCCTGGAACGGAGAGATTATTTATTAACTAAAGATCCAGGCGTGGTGTGTCTAATAGACGCAATGCTTAGAAGACCAAGTGTTGATAAGTAATAACTACAACATGTGCCGAAGGGACAGAAGTGGTGGATAGGGTACACCGTAGGTCCAATGAAAAGTGAAATATAGATTATTTCGAATTTGGCAGGGTGTTTTCTTATGTAAAATTGAATTTTAAGGGTGGTTTGTCCGCTTCAACTTTTTGGTTTGAGCACTTCTTGCTATGCCAAAATGGACTTTTATATTAATATGCATAACATAGCTTAAAGTGCGATTTTGCATAGTAAGAATTGCTCAAATGCAAAAATGGAATCAGATAACATCGTCTTGGAATTCCATTTTACATAGGAAATTGGCATGGCAAAGTTGAGAAAAAGAATTTTTGTTATACGGCGTACCCTAACCAGGGTACCAAAATAGTTGGATTGGGTTACGATGGGAGGAAGGACAAGACCAGGGTGATGGTGCCCGACAGCTATGGGAAACTGCACCCAAGGTTGATCAGGAAGGGGCATGTGTCAGTGACAGAGGAGCCATCTGGAAGGTACCTTTGGCACTTTGTACCAGAGGACCCAGTGCACCTGAGAAGCCTGCGTTCAAGGTGGCTCAGGCTCTCTATGATCTGCTGGTGACATACGACTCCACCGACTCACTAATCATACTGCAAGGTGACTCAACTAGGGCCAACACGGGGTGGAAGGGTGGTACTCACGCCCATTTAGAGAAGATGCTGGGACGCAAGCTCTTCTGGAGTATATGTGTGTTGCACACAAACGAGTTGCCCCTGCGCCACCTTATCACCAGCATCGACGGGCCTACCTCATCTGACATCCTCATGTTCACGGGTCCAGTGTGCAGTCTGCTGTCCAGCGTGAATGAGATGCAGTACAACGCAGAGCTCAGAGGAGTGCCAGGCGGTGAAGATCTCACGGAGATACCGGAGTATATCCTGGTCAACATGTCCACTGACCAGCAGGTCTCCTACCAGCTGGTCCAGGCTGTGAAGCGGGGCGTTCTCCCGTCCGAGCTGCAGGAGATCAAGTGTGGCAAGGTGTCCCACTCCAGATGGCTCACCACAGCCCAGTCGCTCGTGTACATGTGGACCAGAAAGCATGGATGACTGGCAAAGAAACTGAACACCCTGGAAATCCTAGTCAAGTACTGCCTGCAGGTGTACTTCAAACTCTACTACGACATCAAGTCTCACCACAGACTAGAGGACGGTCCCAAGCACATCCTCACGCAGCTCAGAGTGATGAGGTCGCAGCCCAAGAAGGTCCAAACAGCTGTGACCTTCTACATGCGGACAGGAGCATGGTTCGCACACTCAGAATGTGTCCTCCTCTCGCTGATGGCGAGTCAGAGTGAGGATGACCGCAAGTTCGCCGTGACCCAGATTTTGAAGCTGAGGGCTGGCGAGGAGTATGGGGACACCAGTGTAAGACCTCGCATCACACCCGAGCTGAACTTGTCAGCCACCAGCTTGCAGACACTGATCACCTGGCAGCCTGGCCAGGTGCACGAGCCGACATTCACCTGTTCACTGTCCGGGGATCAGATCCAGGAGATCCTGGTCAAACCGTACAGAGGTTCCAGAGTTCTCTATCCACACTCAGAGCACCGAAAGAGTCGTGAAGCAGGTGACAGAGGCTGCGGCAGCAGTGGTGGGGCAGCAGGCCAGAGACGGGTTCATCCGGGCTCGGGCCCACCACCGGGAGACCATGCCCTGCTTCAGGTCTAAGAAGGACATGATGGACACGTTCTAGGCCAACGTAGAGACTGTGACACTGTGATGTAGTGCCTGATGAGCCAGCTGATCAGAAAGAGCTTACCACGCTAGTCATTTGGAACTCATATTGGTGCATGATGCAATACACAGGACCAACCGGACACTGCGTACTCATTTAAGCATTATTCGATAAGGGTGCAATATAAAAGTGCGATTTTGCATAGTAAGAATTGCTCAAATGCAAAAATGGAAGGAGATAAAATCGTCTTCGAATTCCATTTTACATAGGAAATTGGCATGCCAAAGTTGAGAAAAAGATTTTTTGTTATACGGCGTACCCTAGACTGGGGGAGTTATGATAAGGACAAAATATAAGGGTGAAAGTATAAACAAAGTGGAGTATGGAGAAGGAAGAGCTGCAATAGTGAGTGTACCAATAGAAGTCACAACTAGAGAAAGACAGACTATAGTGGCGACCTCTGTACCACCCAAAACAAAGACTTGGAGGAAGGAAGAACATGAGAAAGTACTAGAGGATACCTTGAGAAGTACTGAAGGGGGTTACAGGACGTAATGCACCATCTCCTGAATGCACCAGACCAAATGCACCACCTACCTAGTCTGAATGCACCAACTTTGTAGTCTGAATGCACCAACTGCCTAGTCTGAATGCACCAGACCGAATGCACCACCTGCCTAGTCTGAATGCACTGACTTTGTAGTCCGAATGTAGTAATAAATGGAAGTCTCGGATCATACAGCAAGTCTTTATTATTCTTTATCACGATTTTAAAATGCTGCACTGCCCTGTTAGACAATTAAAATACAATAGAAAAATTAGAAAGCACGATAGTCATACACTATCAGTTAAAATATCATACATTATCAGTAATAAATGGAAGTGTCGCATCATACAGCAAGTCTTTGCACAGACTTTGTAGTCCGAATGGATCAGTAGGATACTTAATCTTCTCCATGGTCTGCTAATTCGCTGCATTTCCTCAGGTACTCGGATGTAATAATGTCGTGGTTTTCATAATCTGTCCACAGTTGCTTAAGCTTTTGCTGCTTAGAGTGGGTTTTCTTACTCTGGATCCTACATATTTTCTTCTGTGTGATAAGCCTTACTTGTAGAGGGAGCAACTGTGTCTCGTCATAAAGTGTATTTATTAGCAGGTAGAGGTTCATCCTTTTAGTGGGGGAGTTGTGATTTAGACGATGGTGCCAACCCTCAACTTCATTATTCGTCCTCACTACTCTCTTGCATGTTGACCAGGTAGAAGGTGGACGTGATGCGCTGGTTATCCACGTCTATTCGAGATAGTTGAAGAGTTTATGGAGCTTCTGTGCTTGAGCAGTCTGAGCCTGAGGGCATCTGTCTTTCAGCTGGTTAAAAGCATTATTGATATGGGAGGCTGGAAGGTGGGGCAGTGCCATCAAATCTCGTATGTAATTACGGACAGGCAGTTGGTGAACACATGCTGAGCGTAGTCCATATTTCTTAACTGTTGTACACAGCTTGTGCCCAGTGAAACCAGCACCCAAACACAGGAACATCCGGTAGAGACTTATCAAGAGCACTCCACAAAGCCCGTTCAAAATCTACTACAATCTCTTCAACCATGATGTTGGATGGGAGAAGTTCCATAATAGCACCCAGGATAGCCGTGTAATCTGTGGTCTTTCGTTGGGACATAACTACAAATAATAGCGGAACTTGCTTTGTGCAGTCACCAGACTTGATGTAGCTGTGAATGCTGAGAAGCTGTACAAATGGCTCCCTGACAACTTTAAAAGTTCCATCAATGAACCAGATCTTGGACTTGCTCAGGAAGGAAAGCTGGAGAGGAGAAGCAAATATTAAGTGACGGTGACCTTCATGGTGAATATCTCCTTGAAGAAAATCACTTGGGATATGAGCAGCAGCAATCTCGAATTCCAAATCAGTTGGATGTTTTGGTCGCAGCTGTTGTCGGGCACGGTTGGCAGTTCTCTGCAGGTTGGATACTTTTGGCAGTTGAACTTCATCAGTAGGCAGTGTCAGTAGTGTATCTGTAACAATCTTCCCAGAAGATTTATAGATATCTTCCCTGGCTGCTGCTTTAACCAGAGATATGGCTTGTGCTTGTGCTTGTGCATCCCAGGTATCGAATCCTGTGAGTGAATCTCGTGAGTGGTCGTTGCTTGACCTTCGAGCTTCGAGACAAACAGGGTTCAAACAGTTCATCAGAAACATCCCAGGTATCGAAACCTGAGAGTGAATCTCGTGAGAGTGACTGCCATTCAGGCAGTGGTGCATTAAGACCATAAACCCTGAAGGGTACATTTCGCCATGTTAGGAAATTTTTTCTTATTTTACCTTATTTTAGGGTTATTTAAGGGTTTATTTAGGTTGCCTGTATACCTGTAGCTGCCTAAGTGTCTACAGTTACCTTGTGCACTGTCCTGTAGCCGACAATCCACAGGAAATGGGTCAAAACAGCTAAAATACATGACTTTCGGCAAAAAGTATCAAAATATTTCCCGATTCTATACGCCATGTTAGGAAAAGTGTTCTTATTTTACCTTATTTAAGGGTTTATTTAGGTTGCCTGTATACCTGTAGCTGCCTAAGTGCCTACAGTTACCTTGTGCACTGTCCTGTAGCCGTTAGTCCTGTAGAAATAGGTCAAAACAGCTAAAATAACGGACTGTTTTGCTCGCCGTCCGGTTTCTGGGTCCAAACCAAACAGCTGATTACAAAGTCACTGCCAGCCACTTGCTCTCTCCCTTCCTCTCTTTATTCTCTCTCTCTCTCCCTTCCTCTCTCTTTATTCTCTCTCTCCCTTCCTCTTTCTTTATTCTCTCTCTCTCCCTTCCTCTCTCTTTATTCTCTCTCCCTTCCCTCCCTTCCTCTCTCTTTACTCTCTCTCTCTCCCTTCCTCTCTTTATTCTCTCTCTCTCCCTTCCTCTCTTTATTCTCTCTCTCTCCCTTCCTCTCTTTCTTCTCTCTCTCTCCCTTCCCTTCTCTCTTTCTTCCCTCTCTCTTTCTCTCTTTTTCATCATTCCTTTCTCTCTACTCTCTCTCTCTCATTCCTTCTGTATTGACATATACTTGCAGCTACAAAGCATAAAACAACGCTGAAACAGGGTAGATTATAGTCATGATAATAAACTACTGTGTATCATCTTCAGTGGCACAGACACAGCAGTAGTAATGCTATAATTCGTAATATATGGCGCCTGGCGACATTAGTGCAGGTGGCGACTTTACTGTTATCTACGGTAGTGATTTGCAACAAAAATGGCAAAAAAAACCACCACGGAACTCTACCTCTTAACTCATTACCAACGTTCAAGTTACCCTCCGTAGTGTAGTGGTTAGCACGCTCGGCTCACAACCGAGAAGTCCCGGGTTCGATCCCCGGGCGGAGCGAAGATAAATGGGTGGTCTTTCTTAAAACCCGAGCCCCTGTCCACCCAACAGTGAATGGGTACCGGGTGTTAGCCGGGGGTTTGTGACCCCCCTCCCGGGGTGGTGGCTTCGGCAACACTAAAAGCTGCAGCGGTAGATCACTATGGCTCTGAGGAATTATCCTCTAAACCAGTGGTTAAACCCAATCTGGGAGTAAATTACCCCCCAGGGGTAATTAATGAGCCTATACCTCGGGGGTAATAGAGCCCAGCCAGTACACTTACATGGGACCCATGTGAGATTTTCATGGTAATTGGTGGGCTAGGTGGGCATGGGTAAGGGATGGGCAAATCCATGGGCTATAGATGGGACCCATATGGGTTGCCCACAATAGTGGCCATTTTTCCGAAGTGACAAAATTGCATAGCAAATCGTCCAATCGACTGAGAAAATAAACCTTGAGGCAATTATTCAAATATATAGCCATGGTTTAGTAGAGGAATGTTACATGGGTTTTACCTGGGCTCTATGTGGGCTTCCCATATAGATATAATTTTTACCATTCATTTTCACAACTATGCAGTAGACTGTCTTGAATGATTGCGATATTATCGCTGAGGAAATAATTCTAATAAATTTCGATGAACATGAAGTTTTGGAGATTTTATGCACAGAGATAGGACTGTGTTTGTATGGGTTAAACATGGGATATACATGGGCTGCCCATATTATAAGTATATTTTTATACGTCAATTAATTTAATGACAAAATTGCATAGCAAATCGTCCAATCGATGAGAAAATAAACCTTGAGGCAATTATTCAAATATATAGCCATGGTTTGGTAGGGGAAAATGTTAAATGGGTTTTACCTGGGCTCTATGCGGGCTTCCATATAGATATACAATTTTTACCATCATTTCAACACTATGCAGTAGACTGTCTGAATGATTGCGATATTATCGCTGAGGAAATAATTCGAATAAATTTCGATGAACATGAATGTTTTGGAGATTTTTATGCACAAAGATACTGTTTGTATGGGTTAAACATGGGATATACGTGGCTGCCCATATTATAAGTATATTTTTTATAACGTCAATTAATTAATGACAAAATTGCATAGCAAATCGTCCAATCGACTTTCTCGAGAAAAAAACCTTGTGGCAATTATTCAAATATATAGCCATGGTTTATTTAGAGGAATGTTAAATGGGTTTTACCTGGGCTCATGTGGGCTTCCCATATAGATATACATTTTTACCACCATTCCACAACTATGCAGTAGACTGTCTGAAAGATTGCGATATTATCGCTGAGGAAATAATTCTAATAGTTTCGATGAACATGAATGTTTTGGAGATTTTTATGCAGAGATACTGTGTGTATGGGTTAAACATGGGATATACGTGGGCTGCCCATATTATAAGTATATTATTTATTACGTAATTAATACAATACTAAAAATACAGTAAATGACTTAAAAATTACTATATTATTTTGTAAGCAAGTAAGTATAAAGGTAATGGTGCGTATGGAAAATTTAAATTGTGTACAAAACCATATTTGCCTATAATCTAAAGAAATGCTCGGTCTCTGGGTAAACGCAAAGATGTTGGTATCCCTATAAAATAATTGTCAATGCCATTCGTAATTGAATATGGCAATTAAAGAACATTAAGACAATTAATATTGTTTTCTTATTTTATTTAGTGAAATCATACATAGTACCGGTAGACTAGTGGTGTTTTCAAGATTCAATTCATATTCAGGCTCAGTAATGTTGGAACACAGTGTTGTATCACGACTCGAGTGAAAATGGCGGGATTTCAGGATCCACTTCTGTATTTACAAGGTAATACAAGTGCACAAGCGCAGGAATGTTCCGGAAACTATTGCACACTTGTTGCTGCAGTGCCCCGCGCTTTCCACGCCCATCGTGTAGTGCTACAGTCTCAACTCCTCGCCCTGAAAGTGGCCACCTTTTGACCTGCCCACCCTGCTGGCGGCGGCTGGCGTCCACCCTTCCCGGCAACACGCCCTCATCCGCCTCACCTGTGCCTTCCTGAGGAACCCAGGTCAGCTGCCACGCCTGTGATAGCATCATAGAACATCACCAGGGCTTATAGTGTTCCCCCAAGGAATCCTCGCAGCCCTCAACACCAAATGCAAGATACTTTTCTCATAATTTACTGACCCACGTAAGTTATCTACGTATTGTTGACTGATTTGTTTGATGTTTGATGGTTGAATAATTTCGTCGTATCGACGCAGCTGAGATGGATCTCCGCTGTAACCAGACAGCTCTCTTACAAACTACCCCTAGAGAGCTCTCTGCTAGTGCTTATAGTGTTGGCCGAAGCCAGCACCCCGGGAGGCGGGTTACAAACCCCGGCTAACACCCGGTACCCATTCACTGCTGGGTGGACAGGGGCTCGGGTTTTAAGGAAACAGCCCAACTGTTTCCGCTCCGCCCGGGGATCGAACCGGGACTTCTCGGCTGTGAATCGAGTGAGTGTGTGAATGTGTTTTCTCAGGTTTTTTCCAAACTGGTAGGGAATCGAGTGGTCATGTAGTTTTATACACTACGTAAGTCATGTTCTCTGTCCATTGGTAAGATAGTGTTTCAGGGCAAGCTTTAGGTGACTATCTCGTCAGATCAATAATCGGTTGGGTATTATTCCAGATGAACACCAAACTCACTTTGGTGGACGAAACTACTTTGTTCTGGTGTGTTTTTATGTGTGTTGAATGAATCTGCTAACCGTTTTTGTCGGGATTTTTTTTTTTTTTTTTTAGGTAGGTAGATATTTTTTTTTTTTTTTTAGTTAGGTAAAGGTTAGGTTAGGTTAGGTTAGGTATAGGTAAACATTAAGCTAGGTTTAGGCTTCTTTTTTTTTTTTTTTTTTTTGCAAAAAAAAAAAAAAAAAATTGCGGCAGAAACGGTTAGCAGATTCATTCAAAACACAAAAACACACCAGAAAAAAATTGTTTCGTCCACCAAAGTGAGTTCGGTGTTCATCCGAAAATTTACCCTCCAATTAAGCTTATCTGAATGACATTACAACAGCATATAGTACACTTACTGTATTTCATATCTGCAAAGTTTTCAGCGTGCGATCAGTTTTTTTTATACTACACTGGCTTCCTAGCTGCTATGTACCGTCGGCTGATATGTACCGGCTGCTTTGTACCAATGCTTTGGCTTATATGTACCATTGCAGGGCTGCTATGTACCGACAAGTATACCTAGCCTAACCTTAACCACAAAGTATACCTAACCTAACCTAACCTAACCTTAACCTTAACCTTAACCTTAACCACAAAGTATACCTAACCTAACCTAACCTAACCATAGCAGCCGCAGTGCATAGCAGCCTTGGATGGAACATAGCAGCCACCAGTGGTACATATCAGCCGCTGGAACATAGCAGCCAACGGTACATACATAGAGGCCTGTTCCCTTACACTGCCTCTACAAAGTCAGATTTTTTTGAAAACTTGTAAGTCCAAAGGCAAAGGCTAGGAGGTTAATACGCCAGGTTAGGTTAGGTTTAGTTTATTTAGATTTTTCCCTAGATTAGGCCACTTTTTGTTGAGGAAGATAAATGCCTTTTTTTTCTTTTTTTTTCCGCCACCCAAACCCCGTTTCCCGACCACGGCCCCCCAGTGAAGGGTAGAGGGGAAGATGTTAAGTAGTTCAGTTCAGTTGTTGGTCGGGATCAGGCCTTTTCAAGGCACTCCTCGACGTGTTTCTTCTTGCTGTCTGGTCTTTAATTAGTTTTCTTCTCTTATTCTATCTTATTAGTTTCTTTCTTTTTTTTTTCTTATTTTCTCTGGTCATCCAAAAACTGTTGATTGTTCTTTTTGCTTTTTTACATTCCCCTCTCCAAACAAATACTCCCCCACTATATCCTCTCTCCTCTAGGTAAGGTGTGTTGTAGCCTCACATTTTTCTTTCTTCATTACTGTAGGCTGGGCACCATAACACAAAATGTTTTAAGTCCTCCTTTTCTGCCCCCACACAAATCACATGTTATTTCTTCTCCCCAGAACCTCCTTCTGTCATTTAGTTGTAGGTTGTTTATCTGCACTTAAACAGTAGTTCGGAAGCTTTGGGCATTACCAATGGTTGCCGCGATAACTTTTTTTCAACTTGCGATAACGATAAAACGATAATTTTTTCCCCAACATGCGATAAACAATAAACTATAAAAATTTCAAACCCAACCTGCGGTAAGCGATAAACGATTAAAACGATAGCGATAAAAAAAATTTAACTTGCGATAACAAAGCGATAATGATAAGTGCCTTTTTTTATTTAAATTTTAAAAAAAAAGCAACAAACTATTTTTCCACAGTGAAAATTAATTAAACTAAAACAAAAACTGTACTAGAACCATCTAGGGCCACAAGTTCTATTCACACAGTCTCTCTCTCGAGCCATCTCCCTCCCCCCTCTCCCCCCTCAAGACACATCCAGGAGCGCATGTTTCCCTTGGTGAAGACCGTTCTAAAACCGCGCTGGTCTGCTTGCACGCTTGGCCTGGGGGACGTCACCACATGCTAAACAGCGCTCCACGGCACAAGGGGAAGGCCGTGTTTACTTGATGAACACGAGACCACTTCTCCCTGTGCATGCGGGGAAAGCCCAGGTTCCCTCTCCCACCTTGCTAAGCCCCAGGTGTCCACCCCCCTTCTTGAGGTTTCCCCAATTTTGGGGACCCATCCTCCCCCATGACAGGGGGCTCCCCCGGAAGGCAAAGGGTCGTCGCGGGGTTCCCTTGGGTTTTCTGCACCTTGTCCTGGCTCTGGTGGGGGGGAAGGGTCAGGTGTGATGGAGGGACGATCTCCCTGATGAGCCTCTCCTTGATGTTTTCTTAAAGGGGCGGGGGCCACATCTCAACATGAAGGGCCTGGTTGGGTGGGTAAGGTGGCCATCAGGGGGGCCTCATCAGCAAAGAGGTGCTAAATCTGCGCAAAAAAGGGACGCAAATTTGAAATTTTATTTTTTAAATATAAGAAAAAATGATTTTTTTTTTATATACCCCTTAATTTTTACTTTGAAATGATGCAACATCCTTTTGTTAAACCCAGGCCCCCCCCAGTCCACCTGCTCTAAAAAGGCATCCACCAGGGGGTCAGCTAGCGAACTCGCCCCCCCTCTTGATGGCCTGTAGGTCTCTCTTGGGACTCGGTTTAGGGCGGAGGATCCCCTGTAGGCTTTGACCTCGCCTGCAGCCTGCCAGGCGATGGCGACAGGCTTCATCACCTTGCAGTCTCCTGCAGAATCCCTTGTCCTCCCATAAAGGACGGGGGCGCTCCTTTTCCCAGCTCCTCCTCTTTGACCTCGTTTATGCCCGATGGTCTCTGGGTCCTGGCCCCGCTTCAGGAGGCACTCTGTCCGCATAAAAAGGTATTCCACTACAAAAAAAATTTGTGTTTCAATAAATTTTATTTAATTTTGAATTTTTTTTGAAATTGTGTGATTTTTTGTTATTTAAGAATTTGATTAAAAAAATAAAATCGAAAAAAAATTAGATTATCTCACCTAGTTGGGCAGGGGGGCAGCTTTCTGCCCCCACATCCCTGATCTTTTTGCCACCACAGAGGACCCGTGTGCAGGTTTCCCGAGGCCCTGGGCCTTGGCGGCGGCCTTTGGGAAACGGGTGCCTGGGGCCCGGGGGGGTGCCTGTTCCATAGTTTCCCTCCCCCCACTTTGGAGACTCTGTTGTCGCCCGCAGGTTGAGTGTGTCCGACTCTCCCTGTGGGGCAGTTGGAAGGGCCTCGCCCCATCCTCCACCTCTTCCTCCCCGATCATGAACACGGACAATGGCGACATCGCCACCCTCAGGGTCCCCGTGTTCTGGGCGACAGCAAGCGGGCTCTTGGTTGTGCCAAAAGCGCAAGCGCACAGTAGTTGGCACCATTGCAGTTGTAGTGGCGACGATCTCCGTGATGCCCAAAAACCCCTGTATTTGTGATCCGTTTGCCAGGATCCTTTGTCTGGTTTTGGGGCTTTAGCTCTTTGCGGCGGGTGCCAGCTTTCTGCGCAAAGTTTCTGCCAATCCAATGCACAGTGCAACCCAGGAATGCGCGATGGTGTCACTCCAGCTGTAGCTGTGGGGGAACAAACGGCCCCTTCGGATGGACATCAGCTCCTTTTTGGCCTTTTCGCCCGGTCGCAATTGTGTTCTTCTGCCGTGTGGGGGGCAGGTTAACTTTTGGCCTGAAGACCCTTTATCATTCGCGAGTCGCTGGGGCAGAATGCTTGGCAATGCAAGGGTGGTGAACCACTGACCCAGGCCTGCCGACCCTTTTCCCGGGTGAAGTGTTGGACTCTCCTGGGCTTCCTGAAAGGGGATGGCGGCTGGGGCTTCTCCCGCCGTTGGCCTGTGGCCCTTCTTGCTGGGCGCCTTTTGATGTGTCAAAATCATCCGCAGCTGGGGAGTCTTATGACCACGGGCATCTTGCCCTTTAGAGGGTTCTGAGGTTCCCCTTGTGTCTGACTGGAACTTTAGTAGGTCTTTTCATTCCATAACCTTCACACAGCTTGCAGATGGCCGGCCTGAAAAAATCCTGTCAGAATGACCAAACTTGGGCCCGGATCTTTTAATTTTGTGCAGCTTGAACAACTTCTCAAATGGGTTGAGGGAAATTTTAACCTGTAAAAACCAAAAAATATTGTCAAAAAAAACCCGCGGCGGGGACAAGCCCTTTGGGCCGAAGCGCGCCTGTAACAAATCATGGGATGTTAAAGTAGCTTAGCTTTTTGGGTTTGAAGTAACCTAATGAGAAAATGAAACTTTATTTTTTTTCTTTTCTCAAAAAAAAAAGAAAAGAAATATGTCAGATGAAAAAAATGTCTTAGCTCTCTTTTTTCATTTAAAAACCGAATGGGGGCGATTTAAAAAACCACTCACCAAGTTTTGCATCTTTAGTCACCCCGGGTATCAACGTCCAAAAATTTTTTTAAGTTTTTTTACAAAAAAAAGCACATAAATCTATATATAATGTCGTACTGTCTGTCTGTCTGTCTGTGTGTCTGTGTAACTACGTTCTTCTCTTCGTACGTTCTTTGAATTTTAATATTTGTCATTTGTATTTATTATCTAGTATTTTACTTACCAATTCATCAAGTCCTCCTGCTTCAGCCCTTGCCCAGTGTTTGTCGCTTTGTCCTCGCCATCATAGCCATGGCTGCTGGGGGGCGTAAGGTTCGTGGAGACATGAGGGTGTCGCTGCTCTCACTCCCCACTGACATTTGCTAGAGCTTGGATCGCGACAACAACATATTGCCAGACTGCTTGGCAGTGAGAAGACGCTGGCATGGGATAGAGCGGACACACCCTCCTAACTCGAGAACTCCAGCGAGATCTGGCGCCACGGTGCCAATCAAGATTTTGTGAGTGTACCAAAATCAAAACTACCAAATTAGTACAAGAGCTACAGAAAACGTAACAAAATATTTAAACTCACTGCTAACGTCCACCAATTACAAATCATACAATGTTGGCTAACGCGTTCTGGCGGTCAACTTCTTTGGGCACCGAGTTGAAAATGGTTGACCAGGTGTTTAACTGTACAAATTTGTTGCCACCTCTCATTTAATCTATCTAATTTTATTAAGTTCTCTTCAATTTTCGTCTGATAGTGGCACCTCACAGGATTAGTACCAAAAATGGTAAAGTCGTACTTGAATACTAACCATAGTACCAAATCTGGCCCTTTAAGTACCAAGATTGGCAAACCCTGACTTCGACACTGCAGCTGTGATTGGCCAGCTACACACACGCACACACACTTGGCAAGCTCTCATATGAGGTTTTGTCAGGTCCTGAAAACTCAGGCGGGCTGTTGTGAACTATTGCCGCGCCGTGCACATTTTCTAATTTACAAAAGTCGTCTTTGAATTTATCGTTTATTATCGTTCCTCATTTTTTGGGACTTGAGCGGTATGAATGAGCGTATTTTAGAAAACTTTGGTTCTCGATAAAACGTAAACGTAAAGGTTTGACCTCAGCGATAATTATCGTTTATCGTTATCCGCTCGATTTTATCGCACGCGGCAACCCTGTTCATTACTGTATACTTCTTCTTTGGGCTCCCTTCTCTTTTTCCATTTTCTATACTTTTCAAACATTTTTTTTCATTCTTTCAATTCACCCATTCTCTTGTGTTCAAACCTCTAATTTTTTTTTTCCTTATCCTCTCTTTTGTCTCACACTCACATCCTGGTTCATGACTCCATCTTTCTCAGATCTTTCATTACAGCTTGCATCCATTTATTTTGTCTTTTCTCAATCAATCTCCTCTCCTATCCTTTTCACTAGGTCATTCCCGTCTACTAATACATACCTCAAGGTAAAAAGGTTGCGTTATTGTGCAGTTTACTGTTAACTAACCTAACATGGGCAGTGCTTACGTAACCTATCATCATTGGGGGGGGTTTCGTCCCCCCAGAATCCCCTGTTTTATTTTTAATTTTCTGCCCAGCTGTTGTATGGGGTTAGAAATACTCACAAGTTATGATGCGAACGAAACGTTCAGGATACTAAGAAACCGATCTCATTGGTTAAAACTGCCACGTAATAAATTGTACTAAAACTGCAGTTGGTAATTTCCAGTTTGACACCGAATTAATTTGTGAGACGACACAATATTTTTTCTGGTGAGTTTTTCTAGTGCGAGGCAAGGCATTCACAACAAGCAGAGTCGTGGGGGGGGCTGCTGTGGAATGGGGTGTGGGCTAGCAGCAAGCCCTGTTGGATATGATGTTGCTTCGGTGCTTGCTGCCGCTGCACACTAACCCACCCTGGTGGCCACCGTCACGGCAGTGGTCAACAGCCGCCCATTGTGGAGGGATCCGCAGCAGGTGAATTGCACGCGTTAGAGGGACTATCAGTACACTATATATTGCCTCATATATTTTGCCTGGGTTTGATAAAAGATATATTGCCTCATGTAAGTTCCTTGATAAACGAATATCTTGCCTCATGTAATAGCCTGTGTAAAAGAGTTTTCCTCTGTTAGTACACCTGTGATACAAATTAAGAATAATAGTGACTGGTCCGGTGTTACTATTATCGGGTGAAGACGGTACAGGTGTTACTATTATCTATTAGCAGGTGAAGTGCCGTGCCGTTTCTAGCCTTTTTGGGGCCTTAATGCGAAATGCTGTTTGGGGACTATTTTGGTAAAAACTATGGTTGGGGAATTTCTGCCTCTAAGGTGGTCCGGGGCACGCCTTTAGTATGTAAATGCATAAATTTGGTGCAGTTTAAGAGATTACTGAGACTAGATAAAAAATAATAATAATAAATGGCCCAACTTGGGACTCGCCTGGTTGTTTTTTGGGGCCTATGCACTCATAAGTTCGCACATAGTAAGAAACATCCCTGTGAAGTGCAGACATGTAGTGACTAAAATCACAAAATTTTCTCGTGTAATATGCCCGGGGGACAAAAGATATAATTTAATAAAGGATTTGGTGTGTTTGACATGTGTGGTGTCATGGTCATTATTGTCTGTGCCGCAATCCTGCCCCTGGAGGTGTGGTGTGCTGCATTTGTCTCTACGTAATGCGCAGCATTGTTCCCGTGTCTCAGCTGGGGAGTGTCTGGGTGGCACTGGTTCCATGGTGATGGAAGGGAATGCTCACACTCCCCCCCCCCCGGCACAGCTGGTTCTCCTAGCCATACTAACGAATTTGTGCAAATGAGCGCCAGCCTTACAGAAGAAAAAGATGTCAAAAGAACTCCAGGTCAGAATGTTGTCATGGTGCTTTAACCCCTTCAACGTCCAGATCTTTCCTTTGGCTGTATAAAAAATTGTCTTGTTAGCCATACAATAAACGAAAACTACTTAATATCTAAATTACTAGTGGACCAAGGATACTAAAGAAACGGGTCATATCTAAAATATTGCTTATAGTAATTAAAAATCGTCTAATGGTACCCAAATTACAGTGGAAATTACGTTCTGGGTCTCAAATGGTTTTAATCAGTAATATCCTGTGTCCCCTGAAATCATGACTGCCAACAACCATCAACTGTGATCTTTGTGCCAATTTACTACTTTTTGCATTTTCCCGCTGTGCATGTTTCTGTGTTGTAGAAAAACTCTTTATTTTATGAGCTGTAAATGTATGCCAAGTATTTTTCTGATGTTCCAAAGGTTTCTAGGGCTTTAATGGGGGTAAGGTCCGAATCTGTTGAATTATCATGACAAAAAAAGGAAGTTGTTCTTATCGCATTTTTTACTAGGAAGCTTTTTCATGTAGATTTCTTTTCTTCCCTGCAGGATGGTGTCAAGCAAATTGCTGGAATCTGCAGTAATATTGCTGCTCGGCCTTGGGTCCACCACCTGCTAGACGCAACCTCACGGTGAAGGCAGAGCAACCAGGCGAAGAAAGTAGGCGTTAACGGTAGAACTCTAGTTAGCGTCTCAGAACTGATACATAGTGTATTCAGGTTAGCATATCTTTGAGGCTGAGTATTGAAACCCCTTCACGGAACTTGCTACGTCCTGCGACCAGAAGAATATATACACTTACACTACTTCCTGTCCTAACACTGTACTCCGCACACTGACTCCATTCCTACAACTGCTCCATCCGCTCCTCTCTCCCAAGCACTCCAACACACTCCACCTCTGCTATCTCCTTTTCCTCTTCTTTCTCTTCTTCTTTCTTTCTTTTCCTTTTCTTTCCCGGTGTCCCACATCTTAGAGGCTTTCCCACAACATTCACTTTTATATATCCTATCCTTCAATGCATATCATTTATTCCCTCTCTCAGTCCACCCAAGTCAGCAAACAGTCTGAGATTGCTGTATTTATCACTTCCATATGTGCAGAAATATGCTCGCAGTTAAATCCAAAACAGGAACTCCACGTGTAGGTCTCATGCCTCTTATAGCTTCCTTATTTTCTTATGCTCTTATGTTCTTATTTTTTATTTTTTTGCTTTAACCGATGCGTCAGTGTACAGTGTGGCGGCCCCTGAGTGTGCTGGCGGAGCTGCTGGCGCCTCTGTTGGACTTCTGCTGTGCGATTGATAATGACAGGTGGTGCCACTGCTCACCAACATCATGGCCACGTGGTGCCCTACTGTGCAAACCACATGTGAGTAATAAGAACATAAGAAAAATCATGAAGCTACATGATGCTGTAGATACCTACACGTGGTCATTCCTGTTACAGTATTCGGAATGACCCATTGTACTAGAACACAAAAAAATAATTTTGAGTCATAAAATGACACATTTACAAAACATCTGCATTATTTTGTTACTCCTTTTCGCTCAAACATTCATCCTTAACACATGGTAATCTTTTTGTTTATGTTAAGAACTTGAAACATTGTATAGACAGTGAACATATCAAGTAACACTTGATTTATACTCATAGGGCTCTAATTCACATATGTTTTACTGTTGTTTCTTCTTTGTGTGTGTGTGTCAGGCGCAGCAACCAACATGCCGGCCTTTGCGGCGTGCTCGCAGCTGGCTTTCGTCTCTGTCGGGGTACCAGTAACACAGTGCGGTGTGGCGGTTCGAACGTGCTGGCCCTTCTGCAGGTCACCCACCCCTTCATGTGCTGCCGCGCCTGCCTCACCTACTGACGCACCATCGTAGACTCCTCTGCACCCATAACAAAGTCAAGGAAACTGTTAGCAAGTCCCTTTATTCCTGTAGGTTATCATCATCATCATCACTAGCTATTATATTTATTTTTCTTATCTCCGCTCTCCTTTATGATCTCCCTGAGCGACCGAGATGAGTCACCGATGCCTATAAAGCAAAGAGTATTGTCTTGGAATTTGGAATGTGTTAGACTAACAGAAGTCAATCAATTTTTTGTTGTAGGCTACACAGAGCTGGGCACTAAATTCCAAATACTAATATACAAATTAAATACAAATCTTAAACTTCATGTATTTAAAGACATTTTGTAAATACATTTAAATACACACATTTTTTACATGTACGTATTCAGTAATTCATGATAACACTATACAATGCTTAAAACCTATAATGATAAAGATACTTTCCTATTTTATATTTCGCTGACTGACACAATAACTTTTAACTTCAGTAAACATCTTCAGTTACCGTAGTCGTGACTCCACCGTGTTCAAAATTTCACTAACATCAGGGTTGCCAGATAGTTTGACGGGTTTATGGCCAAATTTCCTGATAAAAAAGTACTTACAGTATTATATTTGAGTATTTAAACACTAAATTAATTATCTAAATACGTATTTAAATACGTGAAAAACCATGTCTTTAAAAATGTGCAGCTCTAACTACACAAATGTACTTAAAATTATTATTTAAATTACACAATGTATTTAATACTGCCCAGCTCTGGTTGTACACTTGGCATGTATAGTCTTGCTTGGTAAAATACCGAGACTTTCAATACATAAACTTTATGGTCCTATCATAGCAAATTCGTAGCTTGTGAGTGAGGCTTGTGTTCACTTCACTTGTGAATGCTGAAAAGCTACCTGACAGCCTTTTGGAAAATAATTTTGGCTGTATTAGGGTGCAGATGGGCTTAAAATTGTCTGATAATGTTAATATTTTACTCACATTGTCAGGATGTTCGTCGAATGGGGCTCCAGATACTATTTCTTGCTTCCCATATGAAAATTGTTTAAATGGATTCAAACATGGTAGGAAGACCTCGAAATCCAGTAGCGCAGCTGCTTATGGGCCGTATTTAGTAAAAGAAAGGTCTGAATAAAGCCATTTTTACACATAAATTCCATAGAAAAAACTGCATGGTAAACACACTTGACAGGTCCTATCCCTCTTGACGTACAGTAAGTGTCAACAGTACAAAAAATTACCGTGGTGACAAAGTTTTATATTGGATGCAATGAAGGATACCTACTGTTTTGATATAAACAATAAGAGTTTGTGTTGTGAAAAAATTGTTCATGTGCACCAACTGGAAAAACTTAATTTTTCAAAGAAATTTTTAAAGATTCAGTGATTTTTTTTTACCATCTATCATTATCATCAGCCATTGGTATTAGTGGTCTTCCCCAAATCATCGGATATCGCTGGGATGATTAATGTGTCAATTCAGCGATTGCACCGTGAGACTGAATTCGAGGCCTATTATCTGCCATAGTCCCTCGCGTCAACTTCGCGAGATGATGAGTGCTTTGGCACGCTATCCCTGAAACCGATCCTTCCCATCAGGTTATATCTACATCTTTTCATATATCGGTTTAACGTCAGATTTTCCCATAATGTCTTATGAGGTTAGACGGTCGATGATACGCTTTCAATTATATTACGCCTGGCGTTACACCATTTAAATTTGTGGCATAAGTAGAATACACAATACAAAAAAGAAGGTATGATTTATCTGTAAGAAACAATCCAGCGTAGGAGGAGGCCAAGAGGGCGCCCCGCCACAAGGCTCGTGGTAGGCAGAGTTGATGGTTTCCTGTTGAGAGTTGCATTTGGTTGGGAAAGGAGCCTGCATGGGGGTCGCGCGTTGTGACCCCCGAGAGCGGCGTCGTAGGGTGGCGAGGCAACGCGCCCCCGGCGTAATGCCCCCAATGATTGATTGATTGATTGTAGTAGTAGGCTATGCATATTATTATTATGAATGATTTTCATATCATTTCTATTATTATTTTGTCATATAAAGTCATATTATTTAAGTATTATTATATATTAATATTGTATTCCAAATCAAAATGATAATAAAACTTAAAATGAGTTGGTTTTGATTAATTATTGACATACATTGTGGACATGAGTCGATATAAAAATACCAATTGTATACAGCACATCACTTTGTAAATACCTACACCTCTCAAAAGCACAATGGCATTCGCCTAAGATTACAACTCATTATGGCCCCATGTGAGATGGGGGCCCCATGAGACATGGGTCCATAGAAGCTGCACACAATAAGACATGCCATCCCAATATCTGGTGCTGGCTGGGTATAGGCTGAAACGTTTTTCACATAGGAATATGGCATTATTATATCATTGTTAAAGGGTAAAGGCTCTTTGTAAAGATTGATATACAAAATAAAATTATAATCTTACAACACATTTTGAAATCTGTAAGGTTTTTCACTTTTCTTTAGCATATATTAACTATTATGTCCAAATTAGCCCTTTAGCAATAATAATGCGATCATTATATGTGCATAACCCCTTAATATAATGTCCATGCCCACGACAATACCCATATGAATCCAACCTATATCTATGTCTAACTCAAAATTTTGATTTTTTCTTCAAAATTTTGGTGATTTTTTTTCTTCTAAATTTTTTTCTTTAATTCTTTTTTCTTCAAATTTGTTGTTTTTTCGTCAAAGTTGTTTGTTTTTTCTTCAGAATTTGGGATTTTTTCTCAATTTGGATTTTTTTGATTGATTAATAATCAATCTAAAAAACAATAAAAACTGATAAAAACATTAACCTTTTGAGCGAAATCCGAAATGTTGAAGAAGAATTTTTTTTTGAAGGAGAAAAAAATTGAATTTTTTTTTTTTTGAAGAAAAAAAATTCCAAAAATTTTGAAGAACAAAAATCCACATTTTGGGCTAGACATGAATATAGGTTGGATCATATGGTATTGTGTAAGGCATATAACTCAAAACTCAATCATGTCTAGACCCACCTTGGACCCACCTAGTTCCCCATAAGCTACATAGTCCCATGTGAGGCCCACCTGGGACCCACATAGGCTCCCGATAAGCCCACATATGTCCCATGTTAAAGCCCACCTGGGACCCACCATAGTTTCCTTCCCATAAGTCCCACCTGGGACGCCACATCTTCCCATAAGCCACCTGGACCCACGTAGTTCCCATAAGCCCACCATAGGTCCCATGTAAGGCCCACTTTGGACCACATAGTTCCCATAAGCCCCACCTGGGACCCACATAGCTCCCATAACCCACCTGGTAACGCCACATAGGTCCCATGTTAAGCCCACCTGGGGACCCCACAATAGGGCAGCCCCACATGCGGCGCACACGGTGCGCGTGGACAAAGCTATATGGGCCACATGTAGATTCCCACAATGGTGCACATATAGTAGCCCACATGGGTCCCATGTCCGGTGCTTGGCTGGGAGGCAACTGAACTGAAGTATTTTTCAATGTTATGAAAAGTAATAGAGCAGATCGATGTAATGTGTAAAATGACATAAATCAATTGGAAAGTTAATTTACTGCGTGAGACTAATCTGGTGTCACCTAAATGTGTAGGGCATATTGGTCAGTTGTACGCGCCTTTGTGCCGAAAACCCGAAAACTTTTTATCTATGTGCCCACAAAGAGGTTAGACCCATGGGTTCCCCCGGCCAAAAATCCGAAAAATTCGGGACAATTCATCAGGGCATTGGGAGGTATTGTAAGTCCCTCTGCTTTGGATATGGTTTAGTTTTGGGAATGTGGACTAAAATTCTTGGGTTTTTTCGATTACATTGTCAAATTCCTCTTTTTAAACATAAAAAATTTCTTTTTTTGGGGTCCTCCCTTTGCATCTATTTTTTTCTTTACTTTAAAACCCCCCTGTTCATATAGAAATGGTAAGAAAACCTATTTTGTCAAAATTTGCGAGTAAAATTTTTGAAAATCGTTTGCACAATATGCCCTTTTTTGAGGTTAGAATCACTAACAATTAAAAACGTTTAATTTTTCCCCCCCCCCTTCATTCTTTCGTGTTTTTCGTGAAATAGTGTTTTTACTTTGGGGGAAATTCGGGCAAATCAAAAACTCTCCCCCCCAAACCCAAACGAGCCCATACGCCTATGGGTGTAGGTGCGAGACGGGTTTAAAATGTCTATATCCATATAAAATGAATCGGTTTGTAAATGAAAATTTGCCCCCAAAATATACGTCGTTGCAAAAAAAGCATGCAAAACCTTAAAAAAAAAATTCGGGGGCCCCTTTGGGGGGGCCCAGACCCCCCGCCGTGAAGGGTTTCGCTACGGGGTTCCGCACCTACGTCAGTCCTGAGATGTAAAAAATAAAACCAACCCTTGCAAACTAAGTTTAGACCTCCCTAGCCTAGGGGTAATGGGCCGGGGGAAAAAATGTGATTTTGGGGTACCGGGCCCCCCAAAAGGTTGGGAACCCTGCTCTAAAAAAAAACAAACAAACAACATTCAGAGATACGTACAAACCTTGAGATTATAACTGGGGCAGTGGTTTTCATGTATATTTCATCCCCCCAACGTCTCGGAAGCTTAAGGGCCAGCAGGGGTGAGGGTTAATGTGAAACCATTGACACTACTAAAACCCTTTAAGCTGATAAAATATACCCTTTTGTTGAATAATATTGGGTTTAAAAGCTGTTAGACCTTTTAAGCGATAAAATTTAAGCATGTTGAGAAATTTTGGGAAAATTAAGGCTGATAAAAAACCCATTTTTTATTTAAGCTTAAAATAACATATAGGCATGTTGAGTATATTGGGCTTAAGCGTATAGACCTTTTAAGCTGATACAATATGGCACGTTGATAATTTTGGGCTATAACTGTAGGTATTTTTTTCTTTTTGACAGTGGTGTTGTGTGCGTGTTAGTATTGACAAGAGAAATCGGGACTAACTTTTGTAATTGAAAGTTCGTAAAAACCCAAAAACGTAAGAAAGTATGGGAGCTCCTGTTTTGCCTCAATGATTCTTTTGTTCGGTGTCAACCCCAAACGTTTTAAATTCTACTCATGGTGCTTTATCTATAATTTCCTCGTGTTTGAGTTATTTTCCCCTTTGCCATAATACCTAGCTCCCCCCCTTTTTAGCAAATTTCTGCCTATTGTTTAATCCCTTCTATTTGGGGAAAATGTTCACACTGTATCCTGTTTCATCTTTCCGGGATTTGATCTTCTATGGAAAAACCTGCATGAAAACACAGGTGTAAATATTTACGCCTCGTTTTTTTCTAACTTTGTCGACTGTCTTGAAAATTTTGTAGAAAATTTGGATTTGTTTTTTTAATGCTTTTATTCCTTTTTCCTGCGCTGTGCAAGGTGAAGAACAGAGTAAGGTTTATGGATTACATAATGTGACCTGCAGAAAATAGGATGTAACTTATGCGTGGAAAGACGTTTTTTTAAGGCCAATCACGAAAAAAAACCTTAAAACCCTGGATACATTTTTGAAAGTCCACCCACGCCAAAACCCAAAAACAAATGGGGGGCCTTTTACTCCTCCTGAACAAAAGGGCACGGCTGCCACCACACAGTAACACCTCCCCACCACCCCCACCCCCCACCACCCCACAGACACCTCCCAAGGCACGGGTACAACCACACTTGTCCACAAACAAACCCCCCAAAGGGATCTTTTATGTGGGTGGAAAATCAGGCTTTGTCTTTTAAACAAATTGCTACAAAAATTTACACTTGAACCCCCCAAGCCCCGTGTGGCCCAAAGGGGTGTTGGGTGAGTTGTGAACGGGTATAAAACCTATTCCCAACCCAGGCATTCTGATTCTTAACACCACGTTGTCAGGGTGTGTTTTGGGGAGGTTACCCTTGTCAGTGAACCTTTCCCCCCACTCTAAAAATTAAAAATTTTTAACACCCCTGTGTGTCAGGGTGTGTTTTGGGACGTCACTTTTTTTTATTAAAACTTTTCCCCCCTCTAAAAAATTCAAATTCTTAAAACCACGTTATCAGGGTGGTGTGGTGGGTTACCCATTTAGTAAATCTTTTCCCACTCTAACATTTATAATTCTTAAAACCACTGTGTGTCGGGGTGTCTGGTGAGTACACTCGTTCTAGCAAATTTTTTCCCCCCTTAACAACATAATTCTTACACCATGGTGTCAGGGGTGTGAGGTGGGTAACCCTTGTAGTAATCTTTTCCCAAATCAAACCCCCTATTCTTAAAACCCGTGTGTGTCAGGGTGGTGTGGTGGGGGTTTCCTTTGTAGTAAAAACTTTTCCCACACTTTTAAAAATTTATAAATTTTTAAAACCACGGTTTCAGGGGGTGTGGGGTGAGTTAACTCTTTGAGTAAAACTTTTCCCAACTCTAAAAAATTTAAATTCTTAACACCACTATGTATAAGGGTGTGTGTGTGAGGAAACCCCTTTTCAGTAAATCTTTCCCCCACTCTAACATTTTATTCTTAACACCACTATGTTCAGGGGGTGTGTGGTGAGGGGGACTCTTTTTCTAGAAATCTTTTCCCACCTCTAAACATTCATAATTCTAACACCACTGTGTGTCAAGGAATGTTGCCAAGCTTATCTTGTTTTGAAAGTTTTTTTCCCCCCCGCTGGCACTTCAGATCAACTGGGGTGCCTTGCGCCCCCGAGTTGGCCCGCCTCCAGGTGATTCTGCCATCACCCCTGTGCCTCCCCACCCCCGGGCAGACTGATCCTGCTGGCCCCGGGAATCAACTGCTGCCCCGGCCCCCACAGCCTCCACCGCAGCAACCCTCGGCCCCCACACGCGATGGCTGGTCGACTGACGAGTACACGAACACAGTTGGGTAACCCAAACGCCCGGAAGGAGAGATTATTTATTAACTAAAAATCCCCGGGGGGTGTTCTAACAGACGCAATGCTTGAAGACCCAAAAGTTGATAAGTAATAACTAAAAAATGTGCAGAAGGGGGCGAAGTGGGGGGGTTATGATAAAGACAAAATATAAGGGTGAAAATATAAAAAAGTGGGGTATGGAGAAGGGAAAACTGCAATAGTGAGTTTTACCAAAGAACACAAATAGAGAAACACAGACTAAGTGGCGACCTCTTCCCCAAAAAAAAAACTTGGAGGAAGAAAAAAAAAAAAAAAAAAAAAGGAAAGTTTTTAATGAAAGGTTTTTTTGCGGTCGTTTTTTAGAGCACCGACTATTTTTTTCCCGGCCTAAATAGGGCTTTCTGATGGAATAGTTTTTTTTTTCGCAACCCTTTGTATAAAAAAAAAAAAAAAAAAAAATCACCGTGTTTTTTTCTTTTTTTTTTTAACTATGGGGTTTTTCGCAAAATAAACTATCCCTTAGAGCAAGCACCTATTGTAGGCCAAGAAAAAAAAAGTCGGTATCTTGAAACGACCGCGAAACTCTCGTCCATTGTAACCCCTAAAATCAAGGGGAAAAAAGGTCTGCTGGCTGGAGATTTTTAGGGGCAAGGAAGTAAAATGTTAGCCTTTGAAAAGGGGGAAAAGAAATGTTTTGTGGGTGGGTTTGAGGCTACAATGGCTGCACATGCTCGTGGCTGACAAAACACAATATAGAGGGGGGAATGACGAACCACCCAAATTGACTTTCCCTGGATAAATTGGGTATATCGGGGGAAAAAAATTTCTCCCTTATAAAAAGCACAATTGTGGCTAGGAAAAATGAGTGTTCTCTGAAAACGCCCGCGCAGTCCTCTTCCTTTTTCGGTGTGTGTCCAGGAAACCCGGGGAAAAATTTTAGAAACATTCCTTCTGTTCAAAAAAAAAGCGGGGCCAAACAGAGGGAACCCGGGGGAATTCTATCCATTTGTGGCACAAAAAAAAAAGCGGAAAAATATAAACAAAAAGAAAAAGGAAGGGGAAAAGGGGAAAAAAAAATTTTAATAGAAAAGAAAGGAAGGAAGGAAAAAATTAGAAAAAAAGGAAGGGAAAATAAAAGAAGATAGAAAAGGGAAAGGAAAGGGGAAGGAAAGGGAAAAAGAATGGGAAGGGAAAAAAAAGAAAAAAAATAAAAAGAAAAAATAAAAATTTTAAAGCAGCCAACAGTAAAAAAAAAGCATAATAAAGCACGGAAAGTAATAAAAGCATAAAAAAAAAAACAGGGCCGTTAACGGGGGGGGAAAAAAACCCAAAATTAAAAAATTAAAACGGGCAACATAAAAAAATAAAAAAACAGCCCCTTAAAAATTAAAAACAGCGGCAAAAAAAAATAA
>JACEEZ010006119.1:0-11758 GCA_016584305.1 Chionoecetes opilio | reverse complement strand
TTGACCCGGGTTCCCAAATGGGTTTGATTTCCCTTAGGAACGTCCCCCAAGAGGTTAAAAGTGCCTCAGGAGTCTGCCCAGGATTGCTTGTGAAACGTTCCCGACTAGAAGGTCCATTCGAAGGGACGTCGGAGGTAGAGGTTGATTTGCAAGGTGCGCCTTGTGTAGACGGGTATCTTGGTCCCGTTAGCGGCGAAGAGATGCAAGATTGGAGGTAGGGTTTCGTAGATTGGGCGGTGCGGGGAATAATACTGACATCGGCCCGCCGGGTTATCAATCAGGAACCTTATGTTGAAGTGTTTGTCGTGTAGGTTGGAGCAACGCTGAGGGTTGGCGAGAGGCGCGCTGCACTAATACTCGCCCTTTGGTTTGACGCCTTGTATGAGCATGGGGTGTAAACCACTTCGAGGCTCTGTTGCCGAACTTGTTGTGGTACCAGCAGAGTCCCGGCTTCTCGAGCGGGGAAAGGGGTGCTGGCGGTGTTGAGGGGTGGGAGGAGCGGGGTCGTTGGCGGTCCTGGATCTGCCTGTTGAGGCAGGGGGACCTCAGTCGTGAGCTGCTGCTTGAGGGAGGTGACCTCAGTCGTGAGCTGGGATACCCAGCTTGGTGAGTTTGAGCGAGCGGGAGTGTTGCCCCCCTGGGTGGGTAACTGAGGACACTGTAAAAACCGTGGTGTTAGGGATGGTTGCCACAAAGTCGTTCTGCTAACTTAGCGAGGGCATTTGGGTCTGGGCTGTCCTTAACGCAGAAAAGTACGTTCTGTGTAGCAGGAGGCCAGACGTTGGTAAAAAACAGCAGTTTGAACAACTCGGGGTCAAAATTTGCTGCATTTTCTCCGAGTAGCTGCTTCTTTGCGTGCAATAGGTTCTGTAGGCTTTCTCGTCACCCAACTCATCCTTGGGGCACAGCTCTTTAAAGGCGGGTGGCAATAGAAGGCTGAAGTTTTGAGAGTATAGCAGTCTTCAGATCTTCATAGGGCGTGGTGGAGGTTGGGAAACTTTTGAAATTACGTCCGAGACTTGTGGAAGGACGTCAGGGCGGAGGCTAGCAGCATGGGTTTAACTGGGTGAGGCTGTTTGAGATCTTGGATGCCATTAAAATCCGCACTCCAAAATAGTGAACCACATAGACGGGTTATGTGGGCAGAAGGTGGGCGAAACTCAGTGTCACTGCTGCTGCAGTGTGCAGGTCGTCGTTGTCAGGCATGGGAAGTTTGAGTGGTGTTGAACCGAGTGGCGAATGCGCTGGCCGCCAGATGAACGGCGCAGGCCAGGCCACGCCGTGCTCAGGCGAACGAACCACAGTATAACGCAAGTGACACTCAGCGTGTAGGCACTAAACACGTCCCATCGAAGGCACTTTTCGTGACTTCACCGTGGACACTAAGCCCGCACTGAGTGTCCGGAGAAGGCACTGTAATGCTAACACATGTGATGCTTGAGGTAATGTTTTTTTTTTTTTTTTTTTTTATTGATGGGTATTGTTAACTGCACGTATAGCTGATAAAAGGAAGAGTTTAGAGACTAATCCACAGCCGTGCGAGAGCCTAATATCCAAGTTGGCAGTTGAGTGAGTAACTCCACTAGGACTGTGCAGTAATCCACATGGCGGTAGAAGCTAGCGAATTAGTGGGAGTAAGTTACTCTAAACCACGCCGTAGCTGATGGGGTGGCGGGTTTGAGCCGAAGAATACGCGGTAAGAAACCACGACCTTGCCAGTGAGCAGGGGTCCGCGCAGAATGCGCATCGAGGCCTTCAGCTGAGGACGCAGCGAAGGGCATGCAGAGGTGCAGAGCCGACCCGCCAGAATGCGCATGCAGGCCGCCTCCGATGACGCCCAGTAGTAAGGACGTCCAGATGGGGCAGGGCCGTCGCAGCAGATTGCGCATCAGCCGCCCCGTCTGGAAGACGCCAGTAAGGAGCTGTCTGAACAGGGGGCCAAAGCACGCGACGCCGCAGCAACGCGCATAAGGCCGTGCCGCATGACGCCAAGAAGGGCATCAGAGGCGGGGCACAGAAGGTGCTAGGGTCGTGGAGGGATAAACCTTTAGGTGGTGCTACCACATAATAAAGTTAAGTTTTTCTCCCAACTTAAGACTCAGACTGAAAGCGAAAACCCATGATGCGACAGGCCTAAGCTTTTCGCCTCTTAGGAGTATTAAGGACGAATGGCAAGTCAAAGACCGCTTCCTTTCACTAGGAGAATTGTGCCACTTATGTAGCACATTGTTAGAGCAACCTCAAAGACGATAGCTACACTCAGTAAGGTCACCAATTGTAAGCAAGCTTTGGGTACTTGAGTATTAATAAAGCCTAGTAGCGTCACACTGGACAGAAGGAGAAACTTCAGATTCCAGTGGGAAGGTATAATTTTAATTTTGAAAAACATCAACATATAAATGAAAAACAGATCTTGAACAATAAATATTACATTGGTTTAAAGTCAAAGCGGCCTAAATGCAGTAGCGCCGCCTTGAGTAAGTTGGGGCTATATGAGAATATGCGTGAGCCTACATGTTGGTATAAACTATTGCTTACAACGCCCAAAAATATGTATAAAGAAGTATGAAATTATATACTGAATAATGAAATTTAATAGAAATAAAAGTTATAATAGTACTTAGGCTACAACCCACACGTTTTCTCTTGTGGAGCCAGTGTAAGGGCAGAATGTAGTTTGCTAGGAGCAGACTGCACATAGGTAGCGTGAAGCTGGCTGTCTATGCAAATAGCGAGGATGCGCCTACCACCCTCTGACTCATCCGCGCTCTTAGAGACTCCTACCTTGTAGCCCGATCCAGACTCTTCCCACCTACTTCTCCAGACAGCTATCTTATTATTAATAATAATATAATAACTTTTATTCGCCACCCGAGGCGCATACAAGACAAAAAACAACAACATAAATATGTACGAGCGCGGAATGAAAATTTAAATACTTACAGGCAAATAATTGATAATAGACCTATTTTAACCCTCCTCTATAATAGTAATAATAATAATAATAATAATTTCTATAACCCTTTCACGCACGAAAAGTTAAATAAGTTTTCCGATCACACTGCAACATCCGTCATATGACTCCCTAAGGACGCCCCGCGAACATGGTCAGACTGCTAGCGGCAGAATTTATATTTATTGATGTTAATCAATTTCACCCAACGTGATTCTTTATTCCTAGGCATTATTATATATCATTGCAGCTTTTGCCAAGGAGATTAGTCAGCTTTATGAAAGAAAAAAAACAAGAAATGAAATAAATAGCGGAATTTACGACTCCGAAAAAATATTCGAGACCTAAAGAGAAATAAGAAATACCATACGTTCACTCACTTCGTAGCTCGAAACTTCCCTGCCGTCAAATTTTTAATGGTTTACTTATGCCCAATAAAAGCGGATTTTTCTGAGGATTCCCAACGACATCACCATTATATGTTCATATGCGTATTATGGCCAGCTCGGACAACGTTGTAAAGGAGGACGACAATACCGCGCCGCACAGACGCCTGCTGAAGTGGAAACTGACACACAAAACCTATCATTTCACATCCACTCACACTAGAGAGAGTCTGACAATCTATTATTATTTTATAGGTCTAGCCGTTGGGATCTTTGACGCTAGAAAATTTTGACGCAATTCTGAGAAATACTTTATTTTCTTAGGCGATTTTTAACTGTTTTTGTTACGCAATTCTAGCGCTAAAAAGCCCTCAGATTGCAGACGGGTCCCGTTTTGACGCCCGTGATCGCGTCACTGCTCCTATGCGCTTCCGAAGGGTTAAATATCACCCGCGCCAGACATATACAAGCAAAAAAAAAAAAAAAAGACGACAAGACAACATAGTTAACTTAAGTACTATCTTTTTTCTGCAAAATCATCATAATTAAAGGTACATGGCATGAGCTACATTAGAGCACATAGCCTACCTATGAAGAGCCCCTCAGTCAAAGTCATCCCAGTATCAGGCGAGCTTACTTGTCCATGTCTACCCTCCCCCGGTACTCACTACTTATGGGGAATTAGGGCGGAATTTTCTGACCCTTGTGGACTTTCATAGTTGGTCGGTCATTCTTTTCCTTTCCATTCCTAATACTCATTGAAAAAAAAAAATGATTAGAGCGCGACGTTTGAGGCTCATTTTTACGGGCTTACCATGGATCTATTAGTTGCTGTACGCCCAAGACCCTGGTTTACAATGATATTTTTTTTCTTTTTTTCCAATTTGTTCGCTACATACATGGTGTCGTTCGCCATAACTCTAGCTAATCAAGTTCAACTCTGGAGCTGATGTGCTACGAATGACTAGGGTTTCATAAGGCTACGAAAGAACTGTTTGCGTGTACGAATCTACTAGCTGCTACGCAAACAACTCGGTGCCTACGAAAACTCCCGGTAATCAATTCTTAACTGCTAGACTTTCACTAGTACGCCGTGGTCATGCTTGCCTTTCATTAGACTCTTGAAACAACAAGAAAAAAAATGAATTAGGGGACATATTTCATTAGTTGTTTTTATTCAGTTTTTTTTGCCTAGACATTTCTTCGTCCTTCCATTAGAATCCTGGAAATTACAAGAAAAAATATTGCCATTAGAAGCTGACTTTTTGGTGCGCTTATTTTGTTACTGCAGTCACCTTCATATAGCTTGCTGGACATTCTTCCATGAGATTTGACTATACATCCATGCTACATATGTTTAACTAAGGCCAAACCTGTTATCTGCATAGAAACATACTCATTAGTGTTTAGCGGGTAGTACATATCATAGCCTGGCATACCGTGCTGTGATCTGTAGTCTACAGTGCTTAGATTAAGAGGCAAGTCTACCATACAAATACTGTGTTGGTCAACGTGAAAAACAAAGGTGCCTCCCTCCCCCTTCCCCCCCCCCAACAGCCTACATGTCGATGACAAGGCGTTGACACTGCCCAAGGAATACTGTTGTAGTCGACACGGATCACCACACTGCAGGCTATAACACGGTGGCACACGTAGCAACGGCCATCACCACATAGCGATAATATACTGATCCTTGGCGTCACCACCTAGCCCATGAGTAACACGCATCGGGCACACAATGCCCAAGTAACACAGCGTTGCCACCGGTAACAGGGTCACAGTTGGTAACACGGATGGACACTATGAGCGTAAACACGTTCCCCAGAGGCTAACACGCCGGTAACACTACCAGTCCTGTCACACAGCCGTCCCCAGGGCAACACAGGGTAAACACTTCCTAAGCTACTGTAACACGACGGTGAGACACTATGTAAGGTAACACTGCACCAGGAACACGAGACACGTCGATCGTAACATTGCCACGCTACTGTAACACAGGTGCTGTGGACACTATGAAGGCTAACCACTGACCAGCAACACGAGACACGGTGTTACGCGGTAACACTCGCCAACATACTGCCTAACACTGGCACGGACACTATGAGGGTCAACACTGCCAGGAAAACACGAGACATCGGGCGTAACACTATACCACCCCCTACTGTAACACGGGCTTGACACTATGATGCGAGTACACTGACCAGGCAAACACGAGAAACGAGCCCGCCGTAACACTAGCCTAGGCCTACTTCGTAACAGGCGTCACGCGGCGCACGGTTTGTTTACACTTCGAGGCGCCGAGGCACAAATATCGCTCAACAGCTGATTGCAGACCGAGCTGCAAGCTGTACTCCACACTTCACCGATGATTTCTGCCACTGTAATCCAGTGCCTGCCTATATCTTCGCCGCTAGAGCATCATAAACACATCATGAATAACACGATCTACACACAGCTATAATACCACAAGCCTACACGGAATTGTATAACAGGCCAAACAAGTAACACAATAGAATAAGCTTTTTCGAGGAGACATGAAGACCTCGAAATGTGAGACGTGATGTAGAGTGATACGATAATTGCATAATTTATAATTAAATTTTATATATTTTGACTATTCAAAAATGTCATGTAAATTCAGTATGCATAAATCTAACTATAGCGACTTGATTTATATTCTATATAAGTTATATAGTTCTACCGTAGCCTATTGTAATTATTTCATATTGCCTATTGCCCTATTATTCATATCCTAGTGCGAAATATGAAAAAAAAATCATAATCTAGATCCAATGTTTATTCATCATAAAAATTTTCATGTACTGCCGTGTGAAAATATAGCGGAAAATCATATTAAAAATTGGTTAATAAAAAAAATAAGGCGCTAAACTACGAGAAAAACAATAGGGGTTGCTCTTCGTAAATCAGGCCGAAACTCGTAAAATGGGTGGATAATAGGGAAACTAAGCACGTAAAAAAATGGAAGAAAAAGGAGAAATAAGAAAGAAATGTCAGCCGCGCGATACCTCAATGGAATGTATCGCCATCAAACATCGCGTTGTATATTTTGACCCTTGTTAGTCAAAATTTCAGGACAGTATCCATCATTGACCAATATAAGTATTATAAAGAAAAAAAAAAAAACCCCCCCCCCTGCCAATTCTTATAAGTTTTACATTACCTGCCAAAGTAAAAATTATAAAAATGACAATATAATAGGCGGCAGGAATGTTCAAATTGTCCTGCCATATGTCCTTTGCTATAAAAAATTTATCGTTGCGTCGAGCCCCCCCATAAAATTACGACGTAGCTGTGACTGAAGAACCAAATTGTTAGTCGACAAGAAAACTAACAGGTTCATATCTAAGAGTATGCTTAATTCACAAAACCATCAAATGCGTACCCAAATACAATACAAATTACGTTTGGGTTTTTTAAACCCTATGAGACAAGAAACGTCAATTTCCATTGTAATTTGCGGTACCATTAGGACGAATTTGGGATAATAAGCAATCGTTATAGATTTATACCTATTAGTATCCTTGTCCACTAATAATTTGGTATATAAGCTACTTTTCGTAATTTTATGGCTAACAACAGATGGTTTTTATATATTAATGGAAAGATCTGGGCGTGAAGGGTTTGTGGGAAAGTCCTCATTTCGGGAAAAATTCAAAAGTTGTAGAAAGTTCCGAAACCGAGACAAGATAGCGGAGTGACGCTGCTTGTTTTTACCCACGCAATATACGGCTGCTACTTGACTCCTACCACTGCTACTACGCAAGAGGGCTGGACTGATCTTGATAAACTGTCAGGTAAATAAGAGTGCAGTGAGCATTAGTACCGAGAAAAATAGTAATATAATAAGGGCGAATACAGCCGTAAATGTTGATAAAATATAGACCGCATCACTTACCACTGCACGCTAACTACTGCTACTATACTACTACGCAATGGAGGCGGATGATCTCTGATTAACTGGTCATGTAAAATAAGAGTGCAGTGATCATTAGTACTGAAAAAAATTGTTAATAATAAGGGCGAATACAGTGTAATGTTGGAAAATTATAAACCGCTTCCCCTAACCCCTTGCACGCTAAACTACTGCTGCTACTTTACTACTGCGCTGCTCTACGGAATTGCGCTATGCAAAAGTTTTCCATTCATAAACGTTCCAAGTACTTCCATTGCATTTAAGTACTTCCATTGCATTCCAAGTAATTCCATTTGCATTCCAGACTTCCATTGCATTCCAAGTACTTCCATTGCATTCCAAGTTCTTCCATTGCATTCCAAGTACTTCCAATGCATTCCAAGTAATTCATTGCATTCCAAGTACTCCATTGAATGCCAAGTACTCCATTGCATTCCAAGTAATTCCATTGGCATTCCAGTACTTCCATTGCATTCCAATCATTACCTGGATGACGAAGAGGAGCAGTGGCGTACCCAACGTATCAGAAAAGCGGAGTGCGGGGGAGGCAAATATATATTTGGGTACTACATTTTATATATATATATATATATAATATCTATATATATATATATATATCTATATATATATATATATATATAATATATATCTAATATATATGTATATATATATAGATATTATATGTATATCTATTTATATATATTATATAAATATATAATATATATAATATATAAATATATATCTATATATATATATATATATATAATATATATCATATATATGGTATTATTTTACACTGGACCGAAATTCCCTTACACAATTGGAGATGTGGGTTTGCTTACTTTATTGTATTCTAGGAAAGCATTCTCTAGGAAGCTTCCGTCGCCAAATCGTTACTTTTGGAGATAATGACATGTGTTCAATAGGGAGGCGAGAGACAATGTGTTTACGTCCGCCACAATCTTCTTCCTCTTATGACTGCATCGCCTCGTTCTTCCCCTGCCGCAGAGACACTTTTTAATGCAGATTTGGCTTAGTTCGGAAGTTAATAAAGCGTGAAATAGGGTTAGGTAAGGTTAGATAAGTGAGATCTAAAGGTGGGGCTAGGACAGTTCATAGATAACAGTAGAACTGGATGATGACACTCCGCCGCCACGCGTGGTGGACGCTGCTGTACTGGCCCCATAGCCAGTCTGCTGGCCCATTCACTTGCTGCATATGGACTATCATTATAGACTGGTTTATCAGTATATAGGATATAATGTATCTTCGTAAATGTTGTTCTATAATATTACAAATAAAAAACAGTAAAACACACTAAAGAAAGCCATTACGAGACTCGGAGGAAATATGCATGAACTTAATATTTATTGCAACTCTTCGGAAATTGAAAAACTTTTGCGAGTCAACTTTTTGAGAAGGGTATCAATAGAAGCGCAATTCTATAGCTTGCCATGATATCTTTCGTTTTCTGATAAAATGAAATAGAAAACATGCATAAATAAGCGATTTAAACCAACTTTTTTAAAAAAAAATTTATATATAATCATCAAATGGGTAGTTTTCCCGATCGATGGAGTTATTATTTAGTTAACACCCCCAAACCCACCAGCCCCCGCTAATTTATACATGGGGCTAATTCATTTATTCAGAAAAACGAAATATATAATTAAATAAATAACCTTCATCAATGCGGAAAAAGTACCCATTGATGGTTTATATATTTAATTAACGTCATATTTATGCAGGTTCTAATCATTTATCAGAAAAACAAAATACATCAATAGAAAAGCTAATAACATTTGCACTTCTATTGATACCCAGATAACCTTCATCCTAACAGTGATTCGCAACGGTTTAAAGGCGCAGAGTTGAGTGCCATTATTAAGTTCAGCATATTTCTTCAGAGTCTCGTAATGAGCATTTTTTTTAGAGTGGTTTACAGTGTTTTCATTTGATAATATTAGAGAACAAACATTTACGAAGATAACAGTATATCATATATACTGATAACCAGTTCTAATGATAGTCATATGCAGGAACTGAATGGGCAGCAGACTGGCCAGGGGTGCCAGTAACTGCAGCGTTCGAGCACGCGTAGTTGCGGAGTGTCGCATCAGTTCTACTGTTATCTATGAGTTATGTTTAATTTTTCATAATCTCATTACAACGCTTTCTATTAAAAACATCTTTATATATCCTTAAGTAGTGACTTGCGACGGAAGTCATAAACAGAATGTTTCTTAGACATCTATAAGGGAACAGAAACCACACTCCCAATTGTGTAGGGAATTTCGGTCTAGGTGTAACAATTTAACATATACGATATAAATAAATAAATATATATAATATATATATTGATAGATATATATAATAGTTATATAATATATATATATATATATATATATATATATATATATATATATATATATATAATATATATTTATATATTATTTATACATGGTGGAGGGGGTGGGGGGGGGGGCATGAGGTCATGCCCCCCCATTGCAAAGAATAATAGTAATTTATAAATTTATTTTATATATATATATATATTATATATATATATATATATATATATCATTTGATTATATATATATATATAGATCGATATATATATATATATAGTATATATATATATATATATATATAATATATATATAATATATATATTATTCTATATATATACATATTATCTATTATATATATAATAACTTTATAAATTACTATATTCTTTGCAATGGGGGGGCATGACGCAGTGCCCCCCCCCCACCCACCCCTACTTCTTAGCATGACCTGCAATCCTCTGCTGGCGGTGTGGGACGTTTATTGGAAAATTTCCAGATGAACACCGAACTTCCTTGGTCACGAAAACATATTTTTCTGGTGAGTTTTGATGTGTTTGAATGAATCTGTAACCATTGTTTGTAGCATATACTATGTTTTGTTTTTCCTAGGTAAAGTTTAGGTTTATGTTAGTAGGTTATGTATAGGGTATGTTAGGTAAAGGTTTAGGTTTGTATAGGTTCAATTTTTTTTTTCAATTTTTGTGCAAATCACAAAAAAAACGAGGAAAAAAAAGTTATTTGCGACAGAAACGGTTAGCAGATTAATTCAAAACAAATAAAACACTCACGAGATAAAATAGTTCGTTCACACCAAGCGAAGGTCTGTGTTCATCTGGAAATGTACCGTTATTTGACCAAGCAAAACCCGTGTCTTTACTCGGTTTTATCTCGTAGTTCGGGTTCAAAATTTAGAAATGGGGTTAAAAACTAATCAGAAATGCAGAAATCTACCCGAGCTATGTAGGGTAAGAAGGTAAACCTCCTGAGCACTAGAACGTAATTTCCATTGTAATTGGGTATCATTAGCGATTTTTAGGAATATAAGCAATATATTATAGCTATGACCTGTTTAGTATCCTTGTCACTAACTAATTTGAGTTATATTCAGTGACTTTTCAATCGTAGTTTTTCTGGCTAAACAACAGATGATTTTATATAGCAAAGAAAAGATTGGGTGTGAAGGGGATAAGATTCGTTTTAATCGCTCCTGCAATATCTCCGCTACTCCTTAGGATGGAATTAATCTTTTGTCAGAACGTCTCTACAGCCTTCAAAACTCTGGCAAACTGTTAATTGGTCAAAACCGGACAAAAAAATGATTAATAAGAATAAATAGGTGCAACTCCACCGTTGCCATCAGCCACAGGAATCCTATACTTTTGAAAAGCCCACTACCGAAATAATACCGGGGGGGTAGGGGACTGTGTGGTGTGTGGGGCTGGCCGCCGACCTGCCATGGCTCGGATTCGAAACCCTGCCTGCGGATTGTAGGTAGACGCGCGAGCCACTACACCACGGAGACGATTCCTGAGCGCGAGACGTAGGGGAGAGAAGGGAAAAAAAGGATTGTAATTTCCCAGTTTGACACCGAATTCACTTTGGTGGACAAAACCGTTTTTTTCTGGTAGTTTGATGTTTTGAATAATTGCTAACCGTTTCGGTCACAAATCCATTTATAATTTTTTTTTTTGCGATAAAAACAAAAAAAAACCCATGATTGAAAAAGAAATGCAACCTACCGAACCTACATATGACCTAACCTAACTTATGTTAAACCTTACCTAATACAAAAAAAAAAATATTTATGGCAGAAACGGTTAGCAGATATTCCAAACACATAAACAATTTCACCAGCAAAAAAATTATTCGTCCACCAAAAGGTGATATGTCGTCAAACGGAATATTAATTATTAAAATGAACTTTTTGCGGCCCTCCCAACACTCCTGTTTCTTTTTCGTTCCTTCTTCTTTCTTGAACTAGGTCTTTCGTGCTGTTTCTATTTTTTTTTTCCTTTTTACTTTCTGTCCTATCTTTCCTCCATCCTTACCCTCCTTACTTTTTTCCTTTCCTTTCCTCATCTTATCCCTTTCATACTTTCCTCCTACATTTCCTTCCTTCGTCTTCTTCTTCTATTCT
>JACEEZ010006118.1:0-10219 GCA_016584305.1 Chionoecetes opilio | reverse complement strand
TTGGTACGACTGCTTTTGCAGCCACCGCTTGTGTTGGTACGACTGTCAAATATCCACCGGTCGGGCTTTTCTTGTAGATGAGACCAGTGGAGGTACGACGGTGGGAGAATCCTCCACCGGCCGGGATTTGACGAGCATTCTTGAGTATAGCCCTAAATAGTGACTTGAAAGACGAATCAATGCCTTTGGTAATAAGTGTCTTCGCAGAATCATGGGGTATCGCTGGGATGATTACGTGTCAAATCAGCGATTGCACCGTGAGACTGAATCGAGGCCTATTACCTGCATAGTCCGTCAGCGCCAACTTCGGCTATATGGGCATGTGGCACGCTACCCTGAAACCGATCCTTCCCATCGGGTTGTATGTGTAAGAGACAATCCGGCGTGGAGGAGGCCAAGGGGGCGCCCACAAGGCTCGTGGCTGGGGCAAGTTGATGTTTCTTGTCGAGAGCTGCTTGGTATGGGAAAGGAGCCTGCATGGGAACTCGCGCGTGGTGACCTCCGGGAGTGGCGTCGAAGGGTGGGCGAGGCGCCCGCCCCCTCGGCGTATGCCCCCAATGATTGATTGATTGATATGTGATACCTTGTCGAATGCCTTACTAAAGTCCAGGTATGCATATCATACTCTTCATCATTATTTGATGTCTCATCAACTTTCCTATAAAACTCAATAAATTTGTGAGACATTACCTACCCTTGGTGAACCCATGCTGTGAATCATTTACAAAACTATGCTTTTCTAAATGCTTTCTGATGTTTTTTGCAATAACAGATTCAATAATTTACCTACCACTGAAGTCTAACTAACAGGTCGATAATTGACTTAGTCCTCTATCACCCTTCTTAAATATGTGGGACTGCATAACCTTTCCTCCACATTAACGGCACCTCCCCTATATCAACTGATTTCCTAAATAGATGCACTAACGACTCACTAACAACCTCTTGGCATTCTTTTAATACCCTGGGATATACTTCATCTGGTCCTGGGGACTTAAACTTCTTCATTCTATCTATACCCTTGTCCACCATTTCCCTAGTTTCACAATATCTTTGAGTTTTCTCATCATCCTTTCCTCTAAACATATTGCTCACTATTGGTACCATCTGCATATCCTCCTGAGTAAAAAACACTTAAGAAAGTGTTTTTTAATCATTTAAAATATCACACATATCCTCATCAGAACTTACAATCTCCCCTTGATCTATTTTGAACAGACCCACCAATTCCCTACTTTTTGTTTTATAGACCTGAATAAATCCCTTAGGATCGGTCTTTGCCTGTCCAGCGACCTTAATCTCATAGTTTTTTCTTTGCTGTTTTTGTTACTTTTTGACTGTTCTAGCCATCACATTATACTGATTCACTGCTCACCTGTCCTGCCTTAACTTTCTTATACATGTTCCTTTCTAGCAGGGCTTTGCAACGGTTTAAGGGAACGAAAACGAAAACTGAAACGAACGAAATTATGCTCGGAACAAAAACGGAAACGAAAACGTTATCATATTTACTGTTCCGGAGCAAAACGTTATTTTAAAATCCCTGTAACCGGTTAATACGGTATTTTTTCGTTCCATGCCATATATGGTCAATAATCCATTTTGATTTGCAATAGCCAAATTATTTAGTTGGGTTGGGTTTATTTGAGTTGAGTTGTGTTTAAGAACATGCTTAGATTAATATCAAGTATTCGAAAATGGATAATATATCGTGAGTATGTGCTCAAACTTTTAACTATGGTCATAGCCTAATGCTTGGTGCGCCAAATTTCGGTGAGTGTCCCAGGTTCGAGTCCTTGGAGTACCACATTAATTCATTGATTTCATTAATTTTGTTTATTTAATTAGTGGGTTGGTGATATTACGAATTAATATATTTTTTTGCCATATATAATATTAAAATAATTTAGTGGTTCATGTCTTTACTTTACGGCAACTGATATTGCATACTCCTACACTACACTTCCTGTATTGTATATGTAAATGTGTTGCCTTATTTAAATCGTAATGAATATATAGTTTTACGACATCTAAGGATTTGATTTTGTTGGATACTGTGCACCCTGAAGTGTATGGCTTTATTACATCTATAAGAATGTAGTCATGTACTATAGGCATTATTATTTGTAGAGCTAATAGCGTATCCAATACATGGTTTGAGAATAACGTTCTACCGGTTTTTCATTTCTTTCTAACCGGTTCAGGAACGTTATGTTTTGAGGGACGAAAAAACGAAACGTTAATGAATTATTATTTCTGATCGGAACGAACCGTTTGGAAAATAATTTTCGTTTTTAAGCCCTGCTTTTTAGTCCTATGTTGTGTTTTAAACTCGCAGTCATCCATTTGGGATCGTTTTTTCCTAGATCTTATTGCCATATAATGAATATTCTTTCTCTGACCTGCAATTAACTTGTTTCACAAAGAATGTATACCCTCACCAGCACTGACCTCGCTGACTCCCACCCTCCTCCCCGACCTCAGACCTCACCTCACCCGCCATCCGACCCCAGTTAATCCTTTCAGGTGTCGTTTTTAAATCCTGCATAATTAGCCATTTTAAAGTCAGGTACCTATGCAAATTAGCACTTCTAGAACCTTCCTCCCATTTTAATCAAACCAAATTTCACAATGATCGCTATTACCTTAAGCCCCCTTCACACATTCCATAATGGAACCACGAACGCGCCAACAATGCAATGCGCAGCGCCGTCATGGTCCTGGTTATGGGTCCATCGTGACCGATCGTAACGCTCGTGACGCGCTCGGCCGAGGCCACGAAAAGTTAGTGCGTGCACTAAAAAATCGCGAAGCTCCCCGATTTTTGTACCCAACGCAGCGCTATCGTAAGTCTATCGTGACGCTATCGTTATCTTTGTAGCAGCTTCGTGACACTATCGTGATAGTCGTATGTCTATCGTGACGAGGTGTCATGGGAAAAACCGTTGCAGTGTGTCACGATAGAGCTAATAATGTGTCACGATTGTCCTAGGAAGGCGTCACGATAATACTAAGAATACGTCATGATAGCGCTAAACATGTGTCACGATAGAGTCACGATAGACCAACAAACTTTTCGCGGGAACGCCGCACACGTGGCTGGACAATGCCTTCGCGCCCTTTAAACCGGCGGCGACACCTCGCTCCCCAAGTAAGCCATGCTGCCGGTGTAGCGGTTCAGGAGGTTTGGTTATCCAGAAGGTTGTGTTTTCGGATGCCATGTAGGGCGCCAGAGGTACGATGATTACTTTTCATTTCATCCCGCCGCGCGGAGAGGCAACAGCTTGCTCCCGGCTCCTGCCTCACCTCAGCCGACCCCACGGCCGGAGATTTCCGTGGCGGAGTAATTCGCCGTAGGATACTCTGGGTGGATTTACCCACCCATCTTCATCATTTATACATTTTTTCTCATCTTCACTGTCTTTCTTAAGTATATCTTTTGCGTCGTATTACCCAGTAATGTGAATATATATAAGCACACTCGATGAGAGACGAATCTTCTTGTAAATCAAGGAAGCGTAGCTTTGCTTGTTACGGTTGCATGTATACAGGGCGTGGCGTTCTGTCAGGAGGCCTTGCCTTGCAACCCTCTGTCACCGGGCAGGCGGTATCTCAACTTTAAAACGGCAGCATGTTTTTTCTCCGTCAGGGGGCGCCTGACACACCTCAGCCCGGGGGAAGCGGCCCACGAGGCGGGGGCCTCTCTAAAACTGCCGTTGTTCTTCGCGGGTGCAGCCGTCCCTCCACAATATCGGTGAATGCATCTCACCAGTAGGAAATGATTGTTCTCGTAGAAGCAGCCTGCTGCCCTTTCCTCAGTAAAAGAGGCCCTGGGATCCCCCCCAATGAGCGACTCTTTTTGTTTCATTTTTTATACTTTTTTCTCCCCTTTCATGTCTTTTTACTATATTTTTTGGTTCGTTACACAGTAAGTGAATTGATAAAAACGCACTCGATGAGATATTTAATTACTATACGAATCCTATAGTTGTAAATAAAGGTTAGCGTCCTTTGCTGTTAAATTGGCCCTTTCCCTTTCTCCCTGTAAGTAGCTATAGGTGGCAGGGCATGACGGTTTGGGGGTTTTTTGTTGTTCCCCTTTTCAAAATGAATGAAGTTTTAATTTTCGGTGATTGCATTTGTTTATATTTTTACTTCCTCTTATTGGGGAAAAATTTTTCGATGAAGTCCCGGGGCATAGCGGGTATTCATAGTAGCCTACTATATAGCCTATACAAAATTTTGAGCTTTCTAAAAAGGGAAATTTTCATTCTCCACAAAAAATCCCCATACAATATGGTAGCGCTAGGGTGGGAAGAAAAAAAAAATCTGCTCTAGCTGCCTTTATCACTTTAAATTTAGGCTAGACTACGGTAGCCGTTCCATATGCCCTATATGATCTGGAACTGTGAGTACGTAAGGGTTTTTTATGTTTGAAATGTAATGTAAAAATCCTAAGGACGAAATGCCGGATGCCTAATTTGCATTGTTGAGCAATTCCAAAATTGCCCAAATTTAGCACATTCGTATTATTTTCCCTTTTTTAAGCCCCCTTTTTAAAATTTCCCTATGGGTGTTTAGACCTAATTTTTAAGTTCTCAATGATGAAAAAACTGCAAGATGCTATGTGTTATTTTTTATTTTGTCCAAAAAATTTTTAAAATTAGCATTTTGATTAGGTATTTTTACGAAATACGAAAATATTCCCTTTTTTACATAGCATATGTTTTAAAATCAAGAAAAAAATCTTTTTTGAATTTAATATTCTAAATAAAACTTTTTTGTTCTTTAAATAAACAATTAAACTGTGCACAATGGAGTTGTGGGAAAAATGGTTTGATTGAGTAAATAATGAAAAATCGTTTTGGTCAACTACAAAGTAAGATGCCCCTTTTTGATCGGTATGATGGATAGTGCAAAGGATCATGAGAGGACAGAAGAACCGGGGGAAGGACAATTGCATACCATTTTGACTTTGACCTCCCCTTCCCGGGGCCACGCAGCCATCATAAAAGAAAAAAGATAACAAGCGCAGCTTCCCAAAACTACTCGGTACTAAAACTATGAAGTTTAAAAAAATTTTGTGGTTTCCCATCAAAATTAAGAACGAAAAAAAAAAAAAAAAAAATAAAAAGGTTAGCAAAAAGACGGTGTCTAGTTGAAAAATTTAAAAAACCTAGGAGGAAAGAAACTGCCAACCTTTGGAAAAAAAACAATGGGAGGGGAAAAAAACCTAACAACAAGATATGTTTAAAACGGGTAAAAGGGTTTGGGAAGAAATTGAAAAAAAAAAACCTGCTAGTAAGAGAAGAAAAAGTGGGGGTTTTTAAAAGGGAAAAAAGGGAAAAGTTGCAAAAAAGAAACATGTCCCTAGAAACAGTATGTCCCCCACCCGCCAAATATACAAATTATGCATCGTACTATTTGTATTGGCCACTAAAGATAATACACATAGTTTATAACATGACTTATAATTACCCTGTTTCAGCGTTGTTTATGCTTTGATCTGCTGTATAAGGGTTTTAAATTTTGCTTTTTTTTTTTTTCGCGGGGGACGACGACGTCGGGAGTTACACTCAGAAATAAAAAACCCAGATGGGGGACCTTTTTGTTGGTTTGCTACTCTGTTTTAATTTTTGAATTTGATCATTTAAGCCATATCTCTTTGCGACACAGAGAGCGACACAAAAAGACAGACTTTTTCCCGATAGCCCCTTTCCTAACTTTCCTAAAAACAGGATGTAGAAATGTAATTTAAACCCCACTACAAGGGGCTGAATAGAAAAAAAACTTCCTGGCGCTTTAGGTTACTACGGTGGGGTAAAAACAAGTACCTTTCCCCTAGAAAATTAGATGCCGGAAGGATAGAAGTGAAGGGCAAAGTTGCATCAAAATTTAAGGAATAAAGATCAACAATACACCCCGACCACGAGAATAGCTCGGGCCCTGTAGTTTCAAAGGTATTATAGTACACATGCACACAAGGGTCTTTACGATGGAAGATTAATTTAAAAGCTAAAAAAAGGGGAAAAGGCCGACATGGAGGTCTATGGATTTACGAGGAAGATTTAATTTTGGGGAAGAGAGGGGGTGAAAAAAAAGGGTACAGTGCTGAAGTATACAAGTTATTTTGAGGAGGGGTTTTTAATTAAAAAATGTGGAAATTTTAATTTAAGAGTAGGAAAGTCCCATGCCAGATGTCGTTTTCATTTTGGGTTTTTTAAGGAATAGGGGGACAATTGTTGGGAAAACTAAAAAAAGTCTACTTTCATGCTTACTACTTGACGTAAGGCATAAAGTGCCTCTAGTGTAAGAGAGTAAAAATTTTTGTTCCCATATTTAGAGGGAGAAATAAAGCCACCGTTTATTTATAGACCCTTCCCCCGCCTCAGTCTTAAAAATTTATGTTAGAAAGCAAAAAGGGACGGGGATTGGTTACCTGAAAAAATAAATGAATTGGGGAAGGGGTACGGATAATCCTATCATTTTCGCCCCCAAAAATTTTTTACACTTTCAGGGCCACAGACTTATTCCTCCACTCAGCACACTCCACAGGAGCTATCATCAGCTATCCACACTCCTCCGTTTTCCCCATCTTCTTCATTCTTTATATCTTTGACTTTTTCCCGTGGGAGAGTCTTCCATCATGCATCAATACAATATAATAAGAAAATTTGTCTCTCATCGAGGTGTTATATATATTTATAATGATTACTTAATCACTAACATATCACTTCCCCATGCGCAGTTTCTTAAAAAAATCATAGGCGGCTTAATAAAGGGAAGATAAAACGAATTGCTAATTGGGTCAATTTTGCAAATTTTTCCCAAAAAGCAAATTAGCATCCGGCATTTTTTGCATCCGGATGGTACATTACATTTCAAGATAAAACCTTCGTACCCAACAGTTTTCCCGGCACATAGGGCACATAGGGAAAGGCTACGAGCTAGCTAAATTTAAAGTGACAATTAAAAGTCAGCTAGAGCAGATTTTTTTTCTTTCCCCAAAAAATAGTGCCACCATATACACGGTGCTTTTGGTGAGAAAGAATTTTCCATTCTAGATAAGCCAAAATTAATTAAGGGGTAAATATAGGCTACTATGAAAAACCACTGTACCGATGACGATTTAATACAAAGATTTCCTAGTAAGAGGAACAAAAAAAATAAAAAAAATGCAATCACTGAAAAATTAAAAAATTTTTCAGTAAGGGGGAAAAAAAAAAGGAAAGCCAGAAAAAACCCGTTGCCCTGCCCCTATAGCTACATGTACTAGGTGACAAGGGGGCCAAATTTTTAAAAAAGCAAAATACCTACCTTTATTTCAAAAAGATTTGTACAGTAATTGTATCTCATCAGTGGCTGATATTTAAATTCCAAAATTTCTGTGTAAAAGAGACGCCAAAAGATATACGTAAAAAAGACAGGGGAAGGGAGAAAAAAAGCATAAATAATGAGAACAAAATGAGGGGCGTACATGGTGAGATATGCCCCAGCGCCCCTTGATGAGGAAAGGCAGCTAGGGGTGTTCCTGACGGAGAAAAAAAATCAGTCGCTACATGGTAGATGCATTACACCGATATTGTGGAGGGAAAAGGGTCCACCTGACGAAGAACAACAGGGAGTTGAGAGAGGGGGCCGCGCTGCCCCAGCTAGGGCCGCTTCCCCGTGTTGAGTAAAAAAGCAAAACTCCTAAAAACCCAGATGGCGACCTTTTTTTGGGCGCACTCTTGATATTTTTGTAATTTGATCATTTATATCCATATCTCTTTGACACAGAGCGACACAAAATGCAGACTCTCCAGATAGCCCCTTTTTAACTTTCCTAAATCAGGATTTAGAAATGTAAGATTAACGCCACTACATTGTACATAGAAAAAAAAAAATGTCCCGGCGACTTTTGTGTTATCTAAAGGTAGAGTAACACAAGTAAGCTTTCCCAATAGAAACTTAGAGCCCGGAATGGACTAGAAGTGATAAATGGCAAAGGTCATCAATTTAAGGAATAAATTGATCAATCATATACCCAGACCCGAAATAGCTCAGGGCCCTGTATGTACAAGAGGGATATAGATCACATGCACACAAGAGGTCTTTTTGGGAAGATTATTTAATGCTAAAAAAGGGAAAATGTGCAACCGGAGGTAATGGCACTTTACATGGGGAAAATTTTAAAAATTCGAGGTAAGAGGGGTTGAAAAAAGGTAAAGGCTGAGGATATACAAATTTTTTTTGTAGGGGGTTTTTTAATTCGTTGGAAATTTAATTTAAGAGTAGGAAAAATCCATGCCCAGAGTCTGTTTTTATTTTGGATTTTGAAAGGGAAATGGGGGGGCAATTTTTGGAAAAAAAAAAGTCTTTTCTTAATGCTTTCTGACTGACGTAAAAAGGGTAAAGTACCCCCTAGTGTAAGAGAGTAAATTTCGTTCCCCTATTTAAAGGGGGAAAATAAAGCCGACCCCCTTTTTTTATAGACCGTTCCACCCCCTCAGTCTAGTAGAAAAAAATTTTTGTTTGAAAAACAATAAGGGAGGATGGATTGGAACCTGAAAAAAAATAAAGTGAAAAACAGGCAATGTCAGGAAATCCTACATGCGCGCCCTCCAAGAAATTTTTTTACACTTTTAGCCACAGACGTCATCCTCCCCTCAGCACCTACCACGGGGCATCCTCAGTCATCCAACTCTCCTTCTCTCATCTTATTCATTTTCATACTTGACATCTCTCTCGTGGGAGAGCTCTTCCTCATGCATCAAAACAATTAATAAGAAAATTTGTCTCTCATCGAGTGTGCTTTAAAAAAATTCCTAATGATTCATTTTAAACATCAACATATCACTCTCCCATGCGTCAGTTTCTTAAAAAAATCTATAGGCGGCTTTAAAAGGAAAATAATACGAATAAATGCTAATTAGGGTCAATATGCAAATTGCTCAACAAATCAAAAAATTCACCCGGGAGTTTCTGCCCTTAGGGTGGTACATTACTTTCAAGCATAAAACTTACTGTAATCAACAGTTCCCGGTTACTATAGGGGATATAGGAAAAGGTCCGTAGTCTAACTAAATTTAAAGTGACAATAAGAGCAGCTAGAGCAGATTTTTTTTACTTTTCCCCCCAATAGCTGCTAACCATATAGGGGGTGGCATTTGTGTGAGAATGAATTTCCATTCAGATAAGCTCAAGTTTTAATTATAGGGTTTAAAAAAATGGCTACTATGAAATACCAGCTATACCGATACGGACTTCAATACAAAAAATTTCCTCGATAAGAGGAAAACAAATATATAAAAAAAATGCAATCACTGAAAATTTAAAAATTCATTCAGTAAAAGGGGAAAAAACCGGAAAGCCAGAACCTGTCTCCCTGCCACTATAGCACATGTACTGGTAGACAAGGAAGGCCAAAATTTAACAGCAAAGCTACGCTACCTTTATTTACAAATAGGGTTCGTACGTAATTGTTTCTCATCGAGTGCGCTGATATTAATTTTACATTACTGTGTAACGGAGCAAAAGATTACGTAAAAAGACAGTGAGGTGAGGAAATAATGTAAAATATGAGAACAAAATGAAGGGGCGCTACATGGTGAGATATGCCGACTGCCTCTTTGATGAGGAATGGCAGCTAGGTGTTCCTGCGGAGAAAAATCATGTCGCTACATGGTGAGATGCATAACACGATATTGTGGGGGACAGGCTCCCCCCTACGAAGAAAAAACAGCAGTTGAGAGAGCCCCCGCTGCTCAGCTATGGTCTCCTTCCCCCGTGTTGAAATAACAAGCAAAGTACGTTCCTGATTTACAAGAAGATTCGTCTTCCGGTGGCTTATATTATTCACATTCTGGGTAATAAGACGCAAAAAAATTACTTTTAAAAAGACAGTGAAGATGAGAAAAAATGTTAAAAAAGATTAAGATGAGTGGTTTAAACCACCCAGAGTATCCTCGGGGATTACCCGCCACGGGAAATCTCCCCCCGTGGGGGCGCTGGGGGGGCAGAGCCGGGGCAAGTGATGCCTCTCCGCGCGGGGGGATGAAAAAGAAAAGTAATCATCGTACCTTGGCGCGCTACATTTTGGGATCCGAAAACACAACCTTCTGTATAACCCAAAAAACCCCGAAAACCCCTACACCCGGGGCCCCAAAAAAAAACGGGGGCGACACCTCGCTCCAGAACGACGGGGCCTCACTCAGTCATATCCCGCGCAAAAAAACCC
>JACEEZ010006116.1:85000-90000 GCA_016584305.1 Chionoecetes opilio | reverse complement strand
GAGGAGGCTGGCAGGGTACAGGGGTGAGATGCCGTAGCGGTAGGGAGAGGCTGGCAGGGTACAGGGTGAGGATGACGTGGAGGTAGGGAGAGGCTGGCAGGGTACCGGGGTGAGGATGACGTGGAGTAGGGAGAGGCTGGCAGGGTACAGGGGTGAGGATGTTGTGAGGTAGGGAGAGGCTGGCAGGGTACAGGGGTGAGGATGCCGTGGAAGTAGGGAGAGGCTGGCAGGGTACAGGGTGAGGATGACATAGCGGTAGGGAGAGGCTGGCAGGGTACAGGGTGAGGAAGTCGTAGAGGTAGGCAGAGGCTGGCAGGGTACAGGGGTGAGGATGACATAGCGGTAGGGAGAGGCTGGCAGGGTACAGGGGTGAGGATGCCGTAGCGGTAGGGAGAGGCTGGCAGGTACAGGGGTGAGGATGCCGTAGCGGTAGGGAGAGGCTGGCAGGTACAGGGGTGAGGATGCCGTGGAGGTAGGGAGAGGCTGGCAGGGTACAGGGGTGAGGATGCCGTGGAGGTAGGGAGAGGCTGGCAGGGTACAGGGGTGAGGATGCCGTAGAGGTAGGGAGAGGCTGGCAGGGTACAGGGGTGAGGATGCCGTGGAGGTAGGGAGAGGCTGGCAGGGTACAGGGGTGAGGATGACATAGAGGTAGGGAGAGGCTGGCAGGGTACAGGGGTGAGGATGACATAGAGGTAGGGAGAGGCTGGCAGGGTACAGGGGTGAGGATGCCGTGGAGGTAGGGAGAGGCTGGCAGGGTACAGGGGTGAGGATAACGTTAGCGGACCCTATAAGCTTGTCCTTTATCCCGGGCGTCGATTACTGAGGGACTCCCGGGCGCGTATTCCCGTATTCTGGAGCAGTATGTCGCGTTTACTCTTGAACACGTCAGGTTAGGTTACGTTAGGTTATGGTTAGGTTTGGTTGGTTAGGTTAGGTGTGGTTAGGTTAGGTTAGGTTAGGCTAGGTTAAGTTAGGTTTGGTTAGGTTACGGTTACGGTTAGGTTAGGTTAGGTTTGGTTAGGTTACGGTTAGGTTAGGTTAGTTTTCCTGGACATATAATGGACTTCCCGGATACCCTCGCTACCTAAGGCTGGCTTCCCCCACCTCCCTGTGTTTCCGTGTCTTTGCCCCGCCCGACCGTTCCCCCGTGGCCTTGTCATCGCCTCCTGGTGCTGGGGGGCGGGGGGGGTAAGGGGTAAGGGGGGGGCGCTGTGCTACAGTTTAAGGAAGAAGTGAAGTTATGGTGTTCCGCAGGACGAGACTGTTCACCTCACCTGTTTTTTTTTTAGCGATGCCTTAAAGAGTTTCAATCATAGAGTATTTGAGTCTTGATGAGGTCATGTCTGTTGGGAAGATGAGGAAAGTATTGGTCATAACTATGTGTTGCATAGAGTTGGGGGGGTTGGGGTAGGAGGGGGTTGGGGGGGGGTAAAGAGGTGTGTGGCAGGAGTTAGAAGTTTTCATAGAGGAGCGTTCATGCCCACTCGAGTAACGGAATGAACGGGACAGGAACTCACGGTCTTTTCACGATCCTGAGGTGATTTTCAGGTCGTGCTTTCACCTATTCCACACCTGTACACCCCCCTTGTTTATGCATGGGTGTACAGATGTGCCAAGGTGTAGGAAGGTACCTGGGAGCTTCGGTGCGTGGTGGAGGCTAGGACGAAACATTGTGAGTCGCGTCGAGGGGGCGGAGAACAATCGCTGGTATTAGAACGCGGCGCAAAAACACCTTCATTGAGTCGACTTATAGAGCGCGGCGTGAGGTGAGATGCCTCAGTCCATTTCGTTGTTCCCTCCTGGATTAAACACCGGCATGAGAGCTCCGGTGAGTGCCTGCTTCTGCTGCGTTACCTACTGCTTACTTCTGTGTGTGTGTGTGTGTGTGTGTGTGTGTGTGTCTGTGTGTCTGTGTGTCTGTGCGTGTGTGTCATAGAGGCTAACTTCACCTAAACGCGTTGGTACACTTAATTCTCGGCGTAGCAATAAAGCTCGAGTAGTTTCCCCTTGACCTTGATGTCTCGTTTTCTGTAACGCTCGAGTTGTTTTTACAGTTAAAAATGAAAGTATTGCTTCGTGTCAGGTTAATGTACCACGGAAGACACGTACTAGAGATACTACAACATCACCCCTTCCCCTTCCCTCCCTTCGCGCCACCGCCCTCCTCCTTGCCTCCTCTCCCTTCCCTTCCCTTCCCTTCCCTCCTAGTGGCGTTCAAATGTTTACTTAATTAACGCGATGCTTTTTTCCATCTCTCTTCTTCTCTTCTGCTTTTAGCCACGTGCTTTTCTCGAGTTACAGAGCACACACGAGAGAGAGAGAGAGAGAGAGAGAGAGAGAGAGAGAGAGAGAGAGAGAGAGAGAGAGATGCAATTATTGTTTGGTCATCTTTTAGTGACCTCGCTGCATGGGAAAGTGGAAAGACGGGTTATTTAGAAGAGAAATGAGGTCAACTTGAGGTCAACATCTAGATTACGGCCCTCCATTCCTTCTTTCCTCCCTCTATCTCTTCCCTCCCTCCCTCCCTTCTTCCCTCCCTCCCTTCCTTCTTCCCTCCCTCCATCCCTTCTTCCACCCCTCCCTCCCTTCTTCCCTCCCTCCCTCCCTTCTTCCCTCCCTTACTCCCTTGTCCTCACACTCCATCCCTTCTTCCCTCCCTCCATCTCTTCCCTCCCTCCCTCCATCCTTCTTCCTCCCTCTATCCCTTCTTCCCTCCCTCCATCCCTTCTTCCCTCCCTCCATCCTTCTTCCTCCCTCCCTCCCTTCTTCCCTCCCTTCTTCCCTCCCTCCATCCCTTCTTCCCTCCCTCCCTCATCCCTTCTTCCCTCCCTCCATCCCTTCTTCCCTCCCTCCATCCCTTCTTCCCTCCCTCCATCCCTTCTTCCCTCCCTCCCTCCCTTCTTCCCTCCCTTCTTCCCTCCCTCCATCCCTTCTTCCCTCCCTCCATCCCTTCTTCCCTCCCTCCATCCCTTCTTCCCTCCCTCCCTCCATCCCTTCTTCCCTCCCTCCATCCCTTCTTCCCTCCCTTCATCCTTCTTCCCTCCCTCCATCCCTTCTTCCCCCCTCCCTCCCTCCCTCCCTCCCTCCCTCCCTCCTCCCTCCCTCACTCTCCAGATTGATTAAATTCGTGATGTGGCGAGCAACACTATTAACAGATAACACTTTTTTTTCCCCTTAAACATACACACTAACACTATTGATTATATTTACCCTCTCCTCTTCCTTTTTTTCCCCTTAAACATATAGGCACACTGAACCCGTCTAGCTGTCTCTCTGTGTCTCTGTCTATGTTATTTTTCGTTCTTTTAACTGAGAGTATTTTGTCTATCTAGCTTATCATTTGTCTTCCTCTTGTTTCTCTTCGTTGATCTACTTTAAGGTTTATCTCTCTTCTTGGTTCGTTATCTTCCCTTGTATATTAATGTTCTTGAAAGTAAGCAAGTATTCGTTTTTTTTTTTTTTGTTCTTCCCGCCCTCTACCGGCGTAACCTTGTTCTTATTACTGTTCATACCCATTCTCTCTCTCCTCTCTCTCCTCCCTCTCTCCTCTCCTCTCTCTCTCTCTCTCTCTCCTCTCTCTCCTCTCTCTCTCTGCTCTCTCTCCACCTTTCACTTAATCCCGTTTCTCTTTTCCTCCCTTTTTTTTCTTTCACCACTGTTTCCTCCTCTCCTCTCTCTCTCCTTGTTTTCATCCCTCTCTCTCTCTCTCTCTCTCTCTCTCTCTCTCTTCTCTCTCTCTCTTCCTCTCTCTCTCTCTCTCTCTCCTTTTCTCTTTCATCCCTCTCTCTCCTTGTTTCTCCTCCTCCCTCTCTCCTCTTCCTGTTTCCTCCCTCTCTCCCTTCTCTCCTTCTCTCTCTCTCTCTCTCTCCTCTCTCTCCTCCTCTCTCTCCCCTCCCTCTTCTCTCTCTCCTCTCTGCTCTCTCGTCTATCGCTCTCTCTCTCCTTCTCTCTCTCTCTCTCTCTCTACTCTCCTCTCCCTTCTCATCCACTCTCACTCTACTCTCTCTCCCTCCTTCCCTTCCCTCCCTTACGAAGTCATAATGGTAAACCTTATATTACTGTTAGAATTTACCTTGGGTACATGACACGGGCAGACAGACACACAAACAAACAGACACCATACAGATGATGGACAGCTATATTAGCAGACAGACAGCAACGACAGACAGACAGACAGACAGATGGACAGGCAAACAGACAGACAGACAGACAGACAGACAGACAGACAGACAGACAGACAGACAGATGGAGAAGCACAAAGGAAAATACAAAAATACATCAGAAGAATGATCAGATGGATTAAAAAGAAACAAATAACGCACAACAAAATACAACAACATAACAGAAAAAAAAGCACAAAGGAACAAAAAAATACCAAAGAACAAAAAGAATTAACAGAACAAAAAGAAAAAAAAATAAACAAAAAGAACAAAAGAACAAAGAACAAAAAGAACAAAAGAACAAAAGAACAAAGAACAAAAAGAACAAAAGAACAACAAGAACAAAAAGAACAAAAGAACAAAAAGAACAAAAGAACAAAAAGAACAAAAAAAAGGAGAGGGACAATTTAGTGCAAGAGAAGAAGACAAACAGACATTAATAAAGAACAAAGTAAGAATAAAAGGAAGGGAAACAAAGAAATGAAGATGACAACAGAGACGTCAACAGGAATGTAAACAAAAAACAAACAATAGAAATAAACAAACAAACAAACAGTAGGAAGCATCTCTCTCTCTCTCCTCTCTCTCTCTCTCTCTCTCGTCTCTCTCTCTCATCACGCTCTATCGTCATCTACTCTCTCTCTCTTTTTTTTCTCTCATCTGTCTTATCTCTCTGCGTCTCTCTAATATCTAATCTCGTCTCTTTCTATCTATCTATCTATCTATATATCTATCTATCTCTGTGTCTCTATCTATCTATCTCTCTGTCTCTCTCTATCTATATATTTATTTCTCTCTCTCTCTCTCTCTCTCTCTCTCTCTCTCTCTCGTCTCTCTCTC
>JACEEZ010006116.1:47500-70000 GCA_016584305.1 Chionoecetes opilio | reverse complement strand
CGGTTAGAGTGGGTTTGGAGAGTGGTACAGAGGATAAACAGACGGTTAGAGTGGGTTGTGAGTGGTACAGAGGTAAACAGACGGTAGAGTGGGTTTTGGAGATGGTACAGAGGGTAAAAGACGGTGTGAGGGGTTTGGAGATGGTACAGAGGGTAAACAGACGGTATAGAGGGGTTTGGAGATGGTTACAGAGGGTAAAAGACAGTAGAGGGTTTGGAGATGGTACAGAAGGTAAACAGACGTAGAGTGGGTTTTGAGATGGTACAGAAGGTAAACAGACGGTTAGAGGGGGTTTTGGAGATGGTACAGAAGTAAACGACGGTTAGAGGGGTTTTGGAGATGGTACAGAGGGTAAACAGACGGTTAGAGGGTTTTGGAGATGGTAAGAGGGTAAAGAGACGGTAGAGGGGGTTTTGGAGATGGTACAGAGGGTAAACAGACGGTAGAGTGGGTTTTGGAGATGGTACAGAAGGTAAACAGACGGTAGAGGGGGTTTTGGAGATGGTACAGAGGGTAAACAGACGGTAGAGGGGGTTTTGGAGATGGTACAGAGGGTAAACAGACGGTAGAGGGGGTTTTGGAGATGGTACAGAAGGTAAACAGACGGTAGAGTGGGTTTTGGAGATGGTACAGAAGGTAAACAGACGGTAGAGTGGGTTTTGGAGATGGTACAGAAGGTAAACAGACGGTAGAGTGGGTTTTGGAGATGGTACAGATGGTAAACAGACGGTAGAGTAGGTTTTGGAGATGGTACAGAGGGTAAACAGACGGTAGAGTGAGTTTTGGAGATGGTACAGATGGTAAACAGACGGTAGAGTGGGTTTTGGAGATGGTACAGATGGTAAACAGACGCTAGAGGGGGTAAATAGGAGCTGTCTTGTGTACACGACTGTTTTTTTTGTAGACTATACGTTCCTCTGTTAGTTAGAATGCTCATCTCTGTCTATCTGTCTGTCAATCTACCTACAATTTTTTTTATCTATATTTTTTGTCTGTGTTATCCCCTGCCTATGTTTTTTTTTTTTTTTTTTATTTAATGTAGACTGTATATACGTTCTTTTATTCTTCTTTCATTCTTATCGTTCACTTCCTTCTCTGTTATCTACTCCCTTATTGTTTCATGTCCTTCTTCCTCCCTCTCGCCTCGCCATCCTGTCCTCTCGTACGTAGCGTGCAACCTAATTATTTTTTTCCTTCACGTCCTCTGACCTTCGCATCTCCCTCACGTCTACCTTCCCACCCTCTCTTCCTCCCATCCCATCCCCTCTCTCTCTCTCTCTCTCTCTCTCTCTCTCTCTCTCTCTCTCTCTCTCTCTCTCTCTCTCTCTTTTCTTTTTTTCTTTCTTTTTTACCTTTATTCTTATAGGTTTTACAGTCAGGAGCTTCAGCTGGACTACTGAGAACTATCTTTGACTCTAGGAATGTGTAGATTATTCTCTCTCTCTCTCTCTCTCTCTCTCTCTCTCTCTCTCTCTCTCTCTCTCTCTCTCTCTCTCTCTCTCTCTCTCTCTCTCTCTCTCTCTCTCTCTCTCTCTCTCTCTCTCTCTCTCTCTCTCTCTCTCTCTCTCTCTCTCTCTCTCTCTCCCCCCCCTCGCTACCATATCATCACATATTTTACTCATTAACATTCCACCTTTCATTCCCTCACAGTAATCACCCCATCCTTCCTCACGAATCTTAATTAAACTCTCATTCATTGTCTAACACCCTCATTCACCAGTACGTCATAGCAACCCGTTTTATTCACGTCATTAATAACAACAAAACACTTAAACACGTGACTTCCTGTTTGCAGTCGTCACCCCATTCCACATTCTCAGTCCATCTATATGGCACGCATCTCTTGGCTCTAATTGTCACTACTTAACGGTACGGAGCAAGGGAAGGGAGGTTATGGAAGGTAATGAATGCAAAGGTGGAGGGAAGGATGGAGGGAGTGATGGAGGGAGGGAGGGGTGGAGAGAGTGATGGGTGGAGGGATGGAGGAAAGGAGGGAGGGATGGATGGAGGGAGTGAGGAGGGATGGAGTGATGGAAGGGATGGAAGGAGGGAGGGAGGGATGGAGGGAGTGATGGATTGATGGATGTGAGGGAGTATGGAGGGATGAAGGGAGTGATGGAAGGAGTGAGTGATGGAGAGAGTGGTGGAGGGATGTAGTGATTGAGGGAGTGATGGAGGGAGGGAGGGAGGGAGGGAGTGACATTTGAACACTCAAAACGTTGACCAACAACCTGCAGGGAAAAACGATAGGACAAAAACTGGTTCGCCTTGTGTATTCTCCTCCTCTTCCTCTTCTTCCTGCCCTCTGTCCCTCCTCCTCCTCCTCTTCCTCTTCTTCCTGCCCTCTGTCCCTCCTCCTCCTCCTCTTCCTCTTCTTCCTGCCCTCTGTCCCTCCTCCTCCTCCTCTTCCTCCTCTTCCTGCCCTCTGTCCCTCCTCCTCCTCCTCTTCCTCTTCTTCCTGCCCTCTGTCCCTCCTCCTCCTCTTCCTCCTCTTCCTCTCCTCTGTCCCTCCTCCTCCTCCTCTTCCTCCTCTTCGACCCTGTCCCTTTCTCATTCCTTTCACTCTGTCGTGCGTTGTCCCATCTCATCCTCCTGTTCTCTCTTGCTGCCCCAGTGGTCCTTTTGTCTGACTCCCCTCTTCTGCCCTCATACCTTTCTCCTACTCCACCTCTTGCCGACCCGGGTTCCCTTGTCTCCTCCTCTCCTCCTCTTCCTCTTCTTCCTGCCCTCTGTCCCTCCTCTCCTCCTCTCCCTCCTCCTCCTTCCTCTCTCCTCTCCTCTCCCCTCTTCTGCCCTCTGTCCCTCCTCCCCTCCCTTAACGTCTATTCATACCTCCAGGGAGAAAAAAACACTCCTCTCTTTTCCGTTCTACATTTTTTTCCTTCCAACTTGCCTCCTCCCTTCCCTTATACACACTAACTACCTTATTTTTTCCTATTTAGATTTTCTATTATATTCTATTCTTGTGTATTAGCTCAAGGTCGTGACGGAGAAGGACAACCATACAACCATACATACATACATACATAAATATTATAATAGGCTTATCATATCTTACCTTGACATCTTAAATATTTCTTCCACTAGGCGCCTCTTTTGTTGGTATGATAATTTGCCGTATTATTCATTTAGACAGCGAGGAAGCCTTCTATTGTGTCACTGTGTGTGTGTGTGTGTGTGTGTGGTGTGTGTGTGTGTGTGTGTGTGTGTGTGTGTGTGTGTGTGTGTACGTTTCTGGGGGAGGAAATAAAGGGAGATTGGGAATGAATTGTTCTTTAATGGACGATACTAATACAGCAAAAAAAATAAAAATAATAATAATAGCATGAAATAAAAAAAACGTGAGTCGAGGGCCTGAGGCAAGGCTGGCGTGCACTGCCTCACGCTCTCTGCCTCACGACCCTCCTCCTCGTGCCTCATGCTTACAACCAACCATCGTAAATACTCCCCTCAAATAGCCCTGCCAGCCAACATAACCCAAACTTCGTGAGTGTGGAGAATCACGTCATGTCGTTTTTCCCCGCAGGTTGTTGGTCATCGTCTTGAGTGTTCAAATGTCACTCCCTCCATCACTCCATCATTCCCTCCCTCCGCCTTGGCATTACCTTCCCTCCTTCCCCTTTCCCCTTTCCCCTTCCCCCTTCCCTTGATCTGTGCCATTAAGTAGTGACAACAAGGACCGGGAGATGTGTGAAATATTAGGAGGAGCGAAAATTTGTAAGGGCTCGAGTTCTGTAGTGTTGAGTGTTAAGGCCGGTTCCCACTAGACCGCTTGTACGGCCGCCGTACAACAATAATGAACAACAATGACGTCACAATGACGTCACAAAAAAGTCGACCGCACCGCCGTACCACTGTACGGCTGCCGTACAAAGGTAAAATCAAGTCATCTCTCCCGCTCGGCGGTGTCCGCTCGAGCGGAGGTGCAAACTGTGCCCAGTTACCACAAATACCACTCAAGCGGTGATGATGGTGACGTCATTGTTGGGCGGTGAACGGCAACGGCGGCCGTAGAAGCGGGCTAGTGGGAACCGGTTTTTACCAGAATTACACATCAAGGTAGAAATTGTATGACATCAAGCTCGTATATTATTGTACAACTACCGATTAATTCATCAAAGTAATTAGTCATATGTCTTAGGTAAGGTCTTAAAGGTATGTGCGGACCGTGACCTCATCCCAAGGCCGTTTATAAAGGTCAGGGTGGGTTATAGTGTCCGCTTCCCTGGTGGTATTTCCTAAACAGGATATTTCCAAGCTATTCATGGAAAGTATAAAACAGAATGTGGTCATCTTTTGTCTTTCTGTTTTCCAGTGCTGTTGCATTAACAACCTTGAGTTTCGGAAGCAAGTACTTTAGCATTTATTTCTCCAAAATATATGTGTATATGAATATAATGGTGAGGCGGTAGCGGAGTGGTTAGCGTCTCCGACTGGCGTTCTCGGTGACCCAAGTTCGATCCCCGAAGAAACCCAAAACCTTTCTGCACTGTCGAGTGGCCTAAGAACACCCACATGCCCTGCCCATTAACTCTACCTTCGATTGCGAGTGCATGGGAGGACACAGGGGGGCGGCATGAGCCTCTAATTACAGGCGTCACTATAAGAATCCTGCCTGCGCCACCACGGGCGAGGACCAACCATGATCACAGCCCTCAAGTGAACCTCCAGAGCCTACCATTCGAGCCCTGGGTCACCACTGCCTACAGGCGCTATAGGCACAAATATGTAAAAAAAAAAAAAAAAAAAAAAAAAAAAAATAATAATAATAATAATATTAATGGCAATACCGTCGTGCTGTCAGTCGCGGTTATTCATTCCGAATGGCTGAAAAAAAATTATATATAAATATTCAGCAATAAATATTATATACGCGGCGTCACAAGAAGTTTTCTTTTTCGTCACCGAGATGAGTCACATTCCTGTACTGCTATCTGGTTTATAGTATGACCATTACTTAACCAACTGATTCATCTTTACTAAAATTATTCTGGGCAACTGAAACTGATGAAGGAGTGAGCAGGCAAAGTTTTATAGTACGAGTAGTATCCCCTAACATAAACTATTTTCTTTCCAACATGACTCACAAAGAAGATGTAGTTTTAAGGCTAACTATTAAGGTCTGGCTGTGTGGTATATCAACACTTTAAAAGGTGTTGATTTTTTGTTGTGTTTGTTTGAAGAATTTCGTCAGTTATCGACGCAGCTGAGATGGATCTCCACTGTAACCCAGATAGACTCCCCCCAAGGAGGAGAGAGAGCTGTCTGCTAGTGTTGGCCGAAGCCAGCACCCGGGAGGCGGGTCACAAACCCCCGGCTAACACCCGGTACCCATTCACTGCTGGGTGGACAGAGGCTCGGGTTTTTTTAAGGAAACAGCCCAACTGTTTCCGCTCCGCCCGGGGAACGAGCCCGGAACTTCTCGGCTGTGAACCGAGCGTGCTACCCCTACACTATGGAGTACCCAGTCTTTTATTCTACGGAGTATTTTACGGGATTTATTATATTTTTTTCTACGGAGACCTTTATCCTGTTTTTATTCCTTGTGTTTCAATATAATGTCACTGCTTTGTAATAATCTTCTTAATCGCCATAGCAACCGCGACAGGTAACACACGACCTTATCATATCATGATCATCATCACCTCAACACAATGCCTTGCAGAGACAATGATGATATATCTTAGTGTGACACACACACACACACACACACACACACACACACACACACACACACACACACACACACACACACACACACACACACACACACACACACACACACACACACACACACACACACACACACACACACATTCCTACTTTAAAAAAAAAATCCAGTAATGATAATGCAAAGTAATTCCTTGTCTTACTATACACGACGTCTTGTTTTTTGTATCAGTGCCTCCCTGTTCGCTATCACCATGGGCTCATTCGCACCATTGGTAAAATCTGGAAGTGGTGGCAATTACATTTATAAACTCGATATTTGTCATGTTTTTTTGTATTTCATTTAAAAAATTTGGGAGCTCTCTTGTGACTGAAAAGAAACACAAATGGAAAGAGCGAGGCAGCACATCAAAACACATTGCAATGATTTTTCATATTCTTTCCAACATTTTTTTTCGATTTTGTATTGATAATTCATGATGGTGTGTTGTGTGTGTGTGTGTGTGTGTGTGTGATTGTGTGTGTGTGGTGTGTGTGTGTTTTGTGTGTGTGTGTGTGTGTGTGTGTGTGTGTGTGTGTGTGTGTGTGTTGTGTGTGTGTGTGTGTGTGGTGTGTGTGTGTGTGTGTGTGTGTGTGTGTGTGTGTGTGTGTGTGGTGTTGGTGGCTGTGTCTGTGTCTGTGTCTGTGTCTGTGTCTGTGTCTGTGTCTGTGTCTGTGTGTGTGTGTGTGTGTGTATTATGATTTATTGCTTTTCCTTGACTAATTGATTTATGCATTTTCAGGTGTTGTTAGAGATGAAGCGACGGCGATGGCCAACGACTACAGTACCGATGGTGATGGTGGTGGTGGTGGTGGTGCTATCCTCCTTAGTACCAGGCACACTGACTGCGCCATCTGAAGACTTTAGCCTTGAGGACACTGTTCGAGTGTTGAGACACTTCTCAGCTGGAGTCGGTACCAGGAGAGGCGCGGGTTCTGGCAGGCAATCAACAGGAGCTTCCCATGGCAGCTTTAGGGGGCAACAGTCTCTTCGGGGTCGGCTAGACAGTTTGGAAGTTAATGATAATAGCAGAGAAGATCCATCTCGTCTAAATCAACACAGAGGGAACCGAAGAGACGATTTCCTGAGTTTGGAGAGAGAGAGCCTGGAAGTAGTCGTGGGAGCCAGTGCAGTTCCAGCAGGTGGCACATCTCGATCTCAAGAGTTTTACTCTCAGTACTTCACGGTGGGAGATGATGACCATTCCATAGAGATCGATGATGATGATTTCCGCTTTATGAATCTTGGAAGAAGATACCACCCAGACGGTTTATCTCCAGTTTCCCCTCAGCAGTTGTATATCCCCCAGCCGGCAACTAGACCTGCTTCTATGCGTTCCGCCGCTTCAAGACGTGCTCCGTCCCACAATAACCCGTTCATTATCGCCACAGCTTCATCTAGCGAGGATAGCAAAGAAGATAATCCTTATGAAGATGATGACGATGATAATGTAGCAATATCTATCAGCAAAAACTTGTTGAATGTGAAGGGTGAGGACAGTAGCGAAGAGCGGCTGGAACTGGACGATGCTTTACTAAAAAAACGCTACCACTTTATCGATGGTCAAGGCAGTCAAAGTTGGGGCTACGATCAGGTGGACCAGTATCAACACCATGCAGTGAACACAGATGGAACAATGAAAGGCAGATTTGGCTGGACATCTCCTAACGGTCAAGAAATCCGGGTTCAGTATGTGGCTGACGAAGGCGGATATCGCGTGGTCGACTCTTATGGCCTTCATCCAGTGGACAACGAAGATGTGCGCAAGCTGAAAGCAGAACACGCTGAAATACATAGGAATGTCGCCAACCGCCGTCCGGTAGCCCCATTGCCTACTCATATGTCTGGCGGTGTTCCATTGCCTCCTGTTGATGGTAATTCATATAAAGTGACCATCCCATTTGGAGGCGCTGGAGTTCCATTACTAGATCCGCGAAGTGACATCTCACTTTTTCAAGGGTCCTCAGGCTTCTCAGGAGTAGGCGTTCCATTGCCTCCCCATCAGGGTTCAGGTGTTAGAACATCAGTAGGCGTTTCGCTGCCTCCCCATCAGGGTTCAGGTGTTAGAACAGCAGTAGGCGTTCCGCTGCCTCCCCATCAGGGTTCAGGTGTTAGAACATCAGTAGGCGTTTCGCTGCCTCCCCATCAGGGTTCAGGTGTTAGAACATCAGTAGGCGTTTCGCTGCCTCCCCATCAGGGTTCAGGTGTTAGAACATCAGTAGGCGTTCCGCTGCCTCCCCATCAGGGTTCAGGTGTTGGAACAGCCGGTGTCCCTCTTCCCACTCAAGCTGGAGCTGGAAGTGGAGGGATCTCTCTGTCTGTCCCATCAGGACAACCTACGGGTGGGGTTCCTCTTCCAAGTCCCTCTGGACCTGGGGCAGCACCTTCAGGGCCATTTTTTGGGGGGGATGATGATAGTGTAGTAGCTGGAACAATTGGCGGCGTGGCACTTCCCGGAATGCCGGGAGTTGGAACAAGTGGAGTCTCCCTTTCTGACACTGTAGGCCAAGGGGCTGGTGGAGTACCCCTTCCAAGCCCCTCCAGACCTGGGGCAACACTATCAGGGACTGGTGGAGTGGCCCTTCCCAGCCCCTCCGGACCTGGGGCAACACTATCAGGGACTGGTGGAGTGGCCCTTCCCAGCCCCTCCGGACCTGGGGCAACACTATCAGGGACTGGTGGAGTGGCCCTTCCCAGCCCCTCCGGACCTGGGGCAACCCCATCAGGGACTGGTGGAGTGGCCCTTCCCAGCCCCTCCGGACCTGGGACAACACTATCAGGGACTGGTGGAGTGGCCCTTCCCAGCCCCTCTGGACCTGGGGCAACACTATCAGGGACTGGTGGAGTGGCCCTTCCCAGCCCCTCTGGGCCTGGGGCAACACTATCAGGGACTGGTGGAGTGGCCCTTCCCAGCCCCTCCGGACCTGGGGCAACACTATCAGGGACTGGTGGAGTGGCCCTTCCCAGCCCCTCTGGACCTGGGGCAACACTATCAGGGACTGGTGGAGTGGCCCTTCCCAGCCCCTCCGGACCTGGGGCAACACTATCAGGGACTGGTGGAGTGGCCCTTCCCAGCCCCTCCGGACCTGGGGCAACACTATCAGGGACTGGTGGAGTGGCCCTTCCCAGCCCCTCCGGACCTGGGGCAACACTATCAGGGATGGTGGAGTGGCCCTTCCCAGCCCCTCCGGACCTGGGGCAACACTATCAGGGACTGGTGGAGTGGCCCTTCCCAGCCCCTCCGGACCTGGGGCAACACTATCAGGGACTGGTGGAGTGGCCCTTCCCAGCCCCTCTGGACCTGGGGCAACACTATCAGGGACTGGTGGAGTGGCCCTTCCCAGCCCCTCCGGACCTGGGGCAACACTATCAGGGACTGGTGGAGTGGCCCTTCCCAGCCCCTCCGGACCTGGGGCAACACTCTCAGGGACTGGTGGAGTGGCCCTTCCCAGCCCCTCTGGACCTGGGGCAACACTATCAGGGACTGGTGGAGTGGCCCTTCCCAGCCCCTCCGGACCTGGGGCAACACTATCAGGGACTGGTGGAGTGGCCCTTCCCAGCCCCTCCGGACCTGGGGCAACACTATCAGGGACTGGTGGAGTGGCCCTTCCCAGTCCCTCTGGACCTGGAGCAGCACCTTCAGGGCCGGGTTTTTTTGGCGATGATGTCACCGTAGTAGTTGGAGCAACAGGGGGTGTAGCACTTTCCGATATGCCGGGGGCTGGAGCTGGTGGAGTTCCTCTTCCCAGCCCTTCTAGGCCTGGGGTAGCACCATCAGGTCCAGGTTTTTTGGGGATGGTGACAGTGTAGTAGCTGGAACAACTGGCGGTGTTGGACTTCCCGGGAGTCCGGAGCTGGAACAAGATACAAGCGGGATTTCCTTTTCCATGCCTGTAGGGCCAGGGACTGGTGGGGTACCCCTTCCTAGCCCCTCTGGGACTGAGACAGCACCTTCAGGACCAGGTTTTTTTGGGGATGGTGAAACCGTAGATGTTGGAATAGGAGGTGGTGTTGGACTTTCCGGAATGCCAAGGGATGGAACAAGTGGATTCTCCTTTACAATCCCTGTAGGCCCAGGTGCTGGTGGAGTGCCACTTCCCAGCCCCTCTGGGTCTGAGGCAATACCATCAGGGCCAGGTTTTAGAGATGACCTATCCATAGTAGCTGGAGCAGCCGGTGGTGGTGGTGTTGGACTTCCTCAGATGCCGGGAGCTGGCGACGCAACAGCTGGAAGTCCAGGCTTTGATGATTCAACTTTTGGTGTCGGCGGTACTGGATCGGAAGTAGGAGGATCAATGCCTGATTTCGGTGCGGGAGGATCAATGCCTGATTTCGGTGCGGGAGGATCAATGCCTGATTTCGGTGCGGGAGGATCAATGCCTGATTTCGGTGCGGGAGGATCAATGCCTGATTTCGGTGCGGGAGGAGGAGTACCAATACCAGGCTTTGGTTCAAGCCCTGGATTTGGTGCATTTGGACCCGAAGGTGGAGCATCAGAGCCTGGTGCAGGAGCAGGAGTATCTTTAGTAGGCTTGGGGTCATCCAACAACGACCCTGCTGGAAGGCCAGGCTTTGATGATTTTAGCAATGGATTTGGAGTCTCTGGACCCGGACAAGGAGTATCGAGACCTGGAGCAGGAGCAGGAGTATCACTACCAGACTTTGGCTCAAATGCCGGCGATGCTGCTGGAAGACCAGGCTTTGATGATTTTAGCAATGGATTTGGAGTCTTTGGACCCGGACAAGGAGTATCGGGACCTGGAGCAGGAGCAGGAGTATCACTACCAGACTTTGGCTCAAATGCCGGCGATGCTGCTGGAAGACCAGGCTTTAATGATTTTAGCAATGGATTTGGAGTCTCTGGACCCGGACAAGGAGTATCGGGACCTGGAGCAGGAGTAGGAGTATCACTACCAGACTTTGGCTCAAATGCCGGCGATGCTGCTGGAAGACCAGGCTTTGATGATTTTAGCAATGGATTTGGAGTCTCTGGACCCGGACAAGGAGTATCGGGACCTGGAGCAGGAGCAGGAGTATCACTACCAGACTTTGGCTCAAATGCCGGCGATGCTGCTGGAAGACCAGGCTTTGATGTATCTTCCACCAACTTAGGTGCATCAATGCCTAGTTTTAATGGGGGAGGAGTTCCTTTGTCGGTATTTGGCCCTATCGACAATGAAAGGCCTGTAGGTCCAGGTCCAAATGGAGACTTTGGTTTTACGACTTCTGTTGGCTCATCTGATGGCTTTGATCAGGGCTTTGGGGGAATGGGATATGTAGGAGGGGTGCCTCTTAATAGTGGATTCGGTGGATCAGCACGTTTCAATGGGGCTCCAGGAACTGCCTCGCCTGGATTTGGAAGGGGTGCTCTGGACGCCTCCGAAGTGCCACTCCAAGGGCCGCCCGTACCAGGCACTTTCTTTTCAACAAACGTTGGCCAAGCAAATGGTTTTCCTGGCGTGCCTCTCAATACCCCTAAATCGATGTCATTCAACAAAAACCTTCATTTTCAAGGACAGTTTTTTGAGGTAGGCCCACCTGAGCCTGTTCAGCATGCTACAGGTGGGCCAATCAGCGCCTCACCTTCTCCTTCCCTACCACACTCCACAACATTAGATTTCAGTCGTCCTAATCAAATAAATTTGCCCTCTGGCCCTGTTTTCGAGCCTAGCCTATTTACCGAAAGTTCTTCTAGGTTGCCTAGTGAATCTGACAAGCCCCAGGACCTAGTCAAGGTGTATCATGATATTTACGGCATAGAGATGAGGCAAGAGGACTGGGCAGCTCCTAGTCGGCGAGAAGCCCTGCCCGCTAACTCGGAGCTTCCAGCCCACTAATCCTCGCGAAGAACATGTCGTTTGTTGTGCTGTGAATTATTTTTGTGTATTTATAAATGTAGTGAGGCACCAGTTACACTCGAAGCCTGGGATGGTCTTACCGTAGAAAAAAGGATTATTATAGAACTGATATGTGTGACTGACCAAAACTTAATTACTATTTAAGTTCAGCAATAAAGTTGACTTTCTAATTCCTCTCCTTAAGGAGCGTGAAGACTGTCCCGTTTTTCCTAGGAGCAGGTGCCTCCTCTTTCCCTGTTTTTACTTACTGCCTCCTCTCCCATAATCACGTCATGTTGCTCTCTTTCAATCCACGCCTTTCACTCGTTCACTGTGCACTCCCTGTGATCCGATTTATTTTTTTATTCCCGACAGCTCCCACCTATCCCATCATCCACTCGCTGTGTACGTAAAAAGGTGTATGTTATGATATAGTGTATACCAATAAAAAAAAAAAAATTTGATTATCCAGCACTGTGGTGGGTGAAACGATGGTGCCAACCTCGCACAAAGCCGTGAAAGTCTTGGTCTGTACGCTTCTGTCGGTGGAATAAAAAATGTATACATGTGATCGTATTTTATCCTGTCCTTGTCACTGTCGATCCAAGGTCGCACTTGCTAATAAAGACTACTGGTTCTGACAAGCCGATAGGCTTTATGGAAGCCTTAAGGTTATGGTTGAGAAGACTTCCTTGACGAACCAAAGTAACAAGATGATATTCACTGTCACAAAAATTGAAGAAGAGGAAACCATTTGTCATGTTAACGTTTCAATTGAACAGTGCTTGCATACGCAGTAACAGTCATCAGGATAGCTAAACCTGCTCCCAGCTTATTTCCCAGAAAGATTTTTTTTTGTTATCCACTGAACGAAATAAAAGATGATTCGTGGATGAGTTAGATCAAAAATGCAAACTTACAAGAAATTTTGATGAAACCCCCTTTACCTGAATTGAAATACCCAATCAAATCAAATTTAAAGTATATCATAACCAACCCCCTCCCCTCAAAAAAAGAATCTCAAGGCTCTCTTTTCTGGTTGTTCCTATTTATCACTAGTGCTATGCTATATGATAACTATTCTTTTACTAAGCCTAAAAACAATGTTGTTTTGCAGATCACTATAACATCATCCACTCTCGCTCAATCAATGACTTTAGTTGAACTGTCTCATGTCGGGTCTGAGGACTACGCAATATTTTTCATCATGATATACTACGTACACCTTTTCACTCTCAAATTAAAACAACTGAACTTCAAATTAAAACAAGTGAACTTCAAATTAAAACAACTGAACTTCAAATTAAAACAAGTGAACTTCAAATTAAAACAACTGAACTTCAAATTAAAACAACAACTTCAAATTAAAACAAGTGAACTTCAAATTAAAACAACTGAACTTCAAATTAAAACAAGTGAATCTGAAATTAAAACAACTGAAGTTTAAATTAAAACAACAGAAGCTTAAATTAAAACAACGGAAGTTTAAATTAAAACAATTGAAATTTATATTAAAATAACTGAAGTTTAAATTAAAATAACTGAACTTCAAAATAAAATAACTGAACTTCAAATTAAAATAATTGAATTTCAAATAAAAGAAAAAATTCATCTATTATATTTTGAATTTTTATTTTTTTATTTTGAAGTTCTGTTGTTCTAATTTGAGAGTGAAAAGGTGCATTATGAAAACCCCCAGAAAAGTAACATATTTCTTCCTGCAAACTTTTTCTTATCTTTACCAGAGTGCTGCCAGCAAAGGGAAGGTTTTAATTTAAACTTCAGTTGTTTTAATTTGAAGTTTGGGTGTTTTAATTTGAAGTTCAGTTGTTTTAATTTAAACTTCAGTTGTTTTAATTTGAAGTTCGGGTGTTTTAATTTGAAGTTCAGCTGTTTTAATTTGAGAGCGAAAATGTGTAGACGACTTTCTTGGGTCATGGAGACGACACAGAGCACCTATATTGTAATCATTAATTTGTTATCTCCGAGAGAGAAAAAAATATACGAAACTTATTTCACCTCTACTAGAAGCAAACTTCCAATCATCTCTTCTGTATTAACACTTAACATTAAATATTGCAGAGCGGCTCTTTATCAAAATCGAAATCAGAAGTTTTATCTTCAGCTTTTGCTTAATTGGCTTCCATCATGTTAGGACTGCTGAAAACCTCCTACTTATTCCCTAGTCTATTCATCTTACTGATATATGATTTTACAGTATAGTGAATCGTTCATCTATATCACTGATAAATTCCGGAATGTTACTCCATAGTCTCTTTTTATCATCCCTCAGTAGTGGAGTATCAAAGCTCTTTGGAACTATATTACTATATCCATTTTTAGAGCTTCTGCTATTTGTGTTCTTGTGGCCGCCAATTATGGGAGCTTTATTGTTGTCTTTCCCCAGATTTTTTTTTTCACGTAAAAAATAAATAATTTTGTAAGCTCGCCAAGCTTTGTAACATGTTGCAGATATAAATACTTCCAAACATCTGCAAGCTGCCAGGTATTGGTTTCTCATTCTTTTACAATTTTTAGTTGAAGTCTTTGAGTATATCTTTTTTAAGTGATTTACAAGGTGAATGTTTTTACACCTGCTTCTATATACCTTCATATTCTAGTTGTTTTTATCTAAGGGACGTTCCCTTTGAAGGCTTGATACCTTTATCCGTAACATTCTATGATTCCGAAAAGGAAAAAAACCTCATTGTTAACTGATTCTCAAATTTATTTCTCATACACAAGAGTCCTTTGTTATAATTTGTACATCTTCATACATTCCTTTATTCCTTAATACTTCAACATTTCTTTCCTGTTAGGTAAGCCTTCAATGCCATAACGGATATTTAACAGAATGAAACTGACATCATTAACAGTAAAATAGGTTGCCTGCTTTTTCGTATAATAGAAAGTTTATTGAACGATAAACATCATGCACTGAACGCTCATAGAAAAACACAAAATCTGCTTCCTGATGGCTATTCAGTCGTGGATGTACAATGTCACGTAACACTGCATCTCCGGTATCGCGATGATGATACTCGATATTCAAAGATAGTTTACATTTTACTATACTGTGTATATTTTACTATATGTGTTCAGACTGAGTGTTATAGCGTACATAAATCTGTCCAATCTGTCCAGCCATTCGCAAATATCCCGTATTACACAAGGGGGGAGTAAAGTCAAGGATTCCGGGTCAGGATGGAGGAGGGAGGCTGCGAGGATAACGAAGGTGAGTCGATCAGTGACCTCGTTGAATATAAATGTACATATATCGAGTAGTATGGAAGACTGAAAGGTTTGTATAGTGGTACGGCAGAGAGAGAGAGAGAGAGAGAGAGAGAGAGAGAGGTTACAAACAGACAAATAAGGAAAAAAAGTGATGACATTGATATCCTTAAATCCAGTAATCGGTTACATAACATTTTAGCGAATAATGTGTCTCGGGAAAGGATAAAGAACTATAACCGAATAGTCAAACTCTTCTGGATTAGAATGTTGGCCAGAAATTCCATCCTTGAATCAAATTTCTAGAAAGACTTGCTTGTTTTCCCCTTTCTAGGTGTAGGATAGATCTGGTGATTCAATAGATGGTGTACGAACCCTTGTGTTATTGGTAGCAAGGATCCACAACCCTGGGGACAGTGGGATTGCTAGCTCTTATAGAAAGCACTCTTATAGGAAAAAAATATAGAAATCACTCTTAGCACTCTTATAGAAAATGGTGATCGCTTCTCCCTGACCTAAAACCGCCGTGTTTCGTATTCTCTGCAAAATAAATAGTAGGCGCTACAGTGTGTAAGGAGACGAATCTAGTTTATGTCTGGCCCGGGACTTGAGTTCTGAACCTCCATGTTGTGAGCCAGGTGGCACATTCCCCAACTCTATGCGAGTATGTGGTTTCCCAGTGAAGATGCTTGGCTGTAGCTCCAAAACTAACCATAGGATTTTACAAAGTTACCATTATAAGTCCAGGAAACCTACCCTAACCTAACCGTAACCTAACGCAACCTAACCTGACGTGTTCAAGAGTAAACGCGACATACTGTTCCAGAAAACGGGAATATGCAGCCGGGCACGTCCACCACCACACCACAGAGAACTACAGAGTGCTGAACCAAGTACACGAAGTATTAAAGCCAAGGATTGTAATCTTAAGGTGACAAAAAGTTCATTACATGTCTTGAATGGAAGGGAAGCTTTGTTCGCATGTTTTTATGCGTGGCGTATTTTCATGATGTTGAAAAAATGGAACTTTTATTGATGGTGTTCTTTTGATGAATACTTTTTTTAAACCTGATTTCTGCAAGCCTTTCACAACATGACTTATGTGCGCCATTCTTTAAATCATGACCTGCCGTAAATATTAGTCGATGGAAATGTGCAAGTTAACTTTTGAAACGAAACTTTATCCCACATTGAAGTCATCCATGAAACACCCGAGGAATTTATCGATATGTAGAAAATGAAGTAAGTACATACATAGATATATTTCTAGCAACTTTTTTTTCAAATACTCCAACGTAAATATTTGACTAAAAAGTTTAACATTTAACACGACAACCTGGCAGCCTTAACTCGCTCTGAATCCTGATCCTAAGAGACCGAAGCTTGCGTAACCCACATTGTCCCGTAGACTTTCATCAACACATGTTTATCATCTCAACACGTGTAAACATCAACAGTGAAAATGACTGCAGCGACGGAGCCTTTCGAACAAGATTTTAGGTCCTTTTGGTCATTAGTTGATCATGAGTCTTTCTGTTATTGTCAAAAGAACATAAGAAAATAAGGAAGCAACAAGAGGCTGCGAGACCTACACGTGGTAGTTCCTGGTACTTAACACTACCTACATCCACCTTTCATTCCCATCCATGAAATTGTCTAGCCTCCTTTTAAAGCTCCCTATTGACTCCGCACTAACTACCTGACGACTGAGTCCATTCCAATCATTTACCACCCTATTTGTGAACCAGTTTCTCCTTATTTCCTTTTTAAATCTACGCTCTTCCACTTTGAATCCGTTACTTCTTGTTCTACTCTGATTATTTACTAGCGTAGAGTCTTCAATGCACTCTGCTTCCTTGCTTAGCTCATGCTGACACCCTGGAGTTGTAGTTAACACCATTGATTTCCTTCCTTACGCTTTCCACTTTGATCCGTATCTTGTTCCTGTGTTTTTAGTTCCCGAAGTAAGTGATTGTCATCACTGTCACTCTTTGACTTCCTTATTCTGCTTGAGTTCTATCAGTCTTCTTCTTTTCCTCTGTTTTCTATTCCCCCCCTTTCTCCATTTGTCTCTGATCGCTCCATTCGTTCTCGCTCTCTTCTGATTCTCTCGTCCTATCCTTGCTCTCTCCTCGTCATTGTCGCTGCTGCTCCGTCTCCCTTCCTCTCTTTCTCTTTCTCTGTCGTCGTCACATCTTCGTCTTCGTTCTTCTTTTCATTTTCTTCTCTCTCTCTTCTCTCTCCTCTCTCTTCGCTCTCTCTTTCTCTCTCTCTCTCCTCTCTCTCTCTCTCTTCTCTCTCTCTCTCTCCTCTCTCTCTCTCCTCTCTCTCTCTCTCTCTCTCTCTCTCTCCTTCCTTCCTCTCTCTCTCTCTCTCTCTCTCTTCTCTCTCTCTCTCTCTCTCTCTCTCTCTCTCTCTCTCTCCTCTCCTCTCTCTCTCTCTCTCTCTCTCTCTCTTCTCTCTCTCTCTCTCTCTCTCTCTCTCCTCTCTCTCTCTTCTCTCTCTCTCTCTCTCTCTCTCTCTCTCTCCTCTCTCTCTCTCTCTCTCTTCTCTCTCTCTCTCTCTCTCTCTTCTCTTCTCTCTCTCTCTCTCTCTCTCTCTCTGTGTGGTTAGTAATGAAACAAATTGCATCAGTCAGGCCATATCTAGAGGGTCATGAGAAGAAGAAGTTCCATTCCTATTCATATCGTGAATTTATATGTATGTCGCAGTGCTCATCACCGAAGACTGCTGCAATATATATGTTTTAATTTTCCCACAGTTATGTATCGGCATTGGAGAGATCACCAACGTCTCCGTCAGATGGTGGACCAGACAGCCCGCAGAAGACATGGAGGAGTGGAGGGATGCTGCGGCGGGAGGATTGCTGTGAGAGGTGAGGCAAGGAACGCGGAGGGAAACATGGGAAAGGAAGTGGTGCTAGAAAAAAAAAGTGGGATGTCGAGATATGATTTCAAGAGGGAGTGAAGGCGGAAGTAAAGGATGAGAGGATGAGTTGGAGGAGGGAGTGAATGAGGGGAAAGGTGAAGTGAGGGTAAAAGAGAGGAACCAGGGAATGGAAGCAGGTTCAGGGAGGAGAGAGGAGGCTGGAGACTGATCATTGCTGGAGCAGGTCTCAGGGGAGTTAGGGAGGCTCGAAAAGGGAAAAATATCGTTGCAAAGAATGTCATGTTTGGGAAAGGGCGGGTAGAGAGGGCGTGGCGGCTCCCTTGAGGAGAGCCGGAGTGGTGGGCGGGGCGGGTGAGGCGGGACGGGCAGGCTGCAGGGACCCAGTCAACAAGCAGAACATAGTTGGGCGGGGAAGCCTGCTGGTCGTTCTGTGGCAGGAAAGCTGCAGTGGGCGGGGCGAGGGCGTGAAGGGGCCGATTGGGGAGTGGCGGGGATGGGCGGAGCGGTCGCGAGCTGGAGGCAGCGATACAGGGTGCTTATAGTAGACCTCTGCCCTCGGCTGCCTGTGGATGGGACAGTGTGACTCAAGCTTCTCCCTGCTGCTCGCGCTGTGGAAGGTGGTGGCCTTAGTGGTCCCCCGCCCCTGCTGTCCCCCAGCGCCCTGCCCCGGACCCTGCCGCTCCGACCCCGCCACCCCCTGCTACCATCCCTGAGCGCGCGCCGCGCCGCGCCCTATTCGCACGACGAACTGCAGTGGAGGCTGCCAGGGTGGGCGGCGGGAGGCGGGGCGGGCGTCTAGCTGGTGAGGATGGGCGCGGGGTACTTGCTGCTGCCCTTCCATACCACGGCCCCGTGGGGCGCCGACCAGCCCGCGTCCCCGCACACCTGAGTGTTCTGCAGGAACCCCCAGGTAATATGACGCCAGTGCCTCCCACAGCCCTGTTACTACTGTAGCAGCCTTGCCTTCTGGAACACATGGGTATTTTTGTATTTCTGATATGCTTAATTAACTTTAATTGGCGCCAGCCACGCCACCAGCTGCGCCAACCGGCACGGCGCTGCTGGTGGACAATGACAACAGCTTTTTCATCTATCCTTTGCTCCAGTTCCGGCAGGAATTAATTAAGGCGCAACACCACCTGCCTGCTCGCAGACTGACGTCTCCCGGGTGAAGGGGCGGGGGGGGGGGGGCGGGGGGCGGGGGGGGGATGCCACCGCTCATTGATAGTAATGAAATCGAACAAAAAAGTAATGAAGAAATCATCAATCCTAACGCGCGCCATTCTACACACATTGGAAGTCAACGAGAGGAATTTCCAACATGTGTGTGTGTGTGTGTGTGTGTGTGTGTGTGTGTGTGTGTGTGTGTGTGTGTGTGTGTGTGTGAATGAAAGTTTCCCTCAGTATTTGTACAGAATATGTTTTCTTCGCCCCCTTTGCGTATCACACACGGACGTTATTTATGAATGTGAATGTGTGTATGAGTGTAGGCGAGCAGGTAAAACTGGGTCACTGCCAAGGGCCGCGCGTACCTGTGGGGGGGGGAGGAAGACCCGCCTCGGGGCCCATTATCCAGGCTGTTATATCCTCGTTGTGTGAAGGTGGACGTCGTTTGTTGAATGTCCTGTGTGTGTGTGTGTGTGTGTGTGTGTATGTGTGTGTGTGTGTGTGTGTGTGTGTGTGTGTGTGTGTGTGCGTGTGAGAGAGGCGCATAAGAAAAGAAACACCGTCCTGTGACACACCCACACACACACACACACACACACACACACACACACACACACACACACACACACACACACACACACACACCACACACACACACACACACACACACACACACACAGACACACACACTCAATCAGCCCAACATTCAGACCCACTCGAGGTACAAACACAAGTAAAGATGCAGGAAGAAAAAAAAAATGAAAATAAGAGAGAAAGAAAGAAAAAGTCATCCTTATTAGCAACGTTTCAGGTGTTAATTAAGTGAGCGAAGACTGATGGCAAAGAATCGGCGTCGAGAGCGAAGTTAGAAAGTAAGGCGCTGCGGCCCTCTTTGTTTCCCTGAAGGAGGACTCGACGGGCATCTGTTCCAGCGTACACTCTTAGAAAAAAAGGGTAGAAAAAGGGTATTTGTAGTGATGAAATACTGCTACCCTTTTTCTACCCTTACAAATATACCCTTTCGGATCGATGCAAATATACCCTTTTCCAACCCTCTCGTCTAAAAAGGGTAAATAAAGGGTAGATGAAGGGTATAATCGGCAGCATCTACCCTCCAGCCTGGACATAGGGTTTAAAAAGGGTAGTGATGGTGCGATGTAACAATTCTACCCTTAATATACCCCCCATTTCTGAGAGTGTAGACGAAGAATGCGCAGAAGGAGGAAGAGAGGAAAGGGGCGATTGTGGAGGCAGCTATCATTCTCGTCGAAACAAAAAACAGGTTGAGAATACGTCAGGGAATTCTATAGGGTAGGTAGAAGAACTAACGGACTCAAACTGGAAAAGCGTAGATTTAGAAAGGAAATAGGGAAAAACTGGTTCACAAATAGGATGGTAAATGATTGGAATGGACTCAGTCGTCTGGTAGTTAGTGTGGAGTCAATAGGGAGTTTTAAAAGGAGGCTAGACAATTTCATGGATGGGGATGAAAGGTGGAAGTATGTAGTATTAAGTAACATGAACTACCACATGTAAGTCTCACGGCCTCTTGTAGCTTCCTTATTTTCTTATGTTCTTATGTTCAGAGACAGTAGCAAAAGAGTTCAGAAATTATGGCATTGAGAGTCGAACAAGCGAGGCATCCTAGAGTGATTCCTTTACCGCAGAATCACGAGTCAAGAGCGTCAAGGAGCTGCCCCGCCCTGGCACTGAAAACCAAGACCAAGAGCTACGCATGGGTCTTTTGGTCTTGCTGAAAATGAGCAGCCCGGAGCGTGACGGCGGACGGGAGGCATATTCCCGTTTTCTGGAGCAGTATGTCGCATTTACTCTTGAACACGTCAGGTTAGGTTACGGTTAGGTTAAGGTAGGTTTCCTGGACTTTGGTAACTTTGTAAAATCCTATGGTTAGTTTCGGAGCTACAGCCAAGCGTCTTCACTCGGAAACCACATACTCGGATAGAGTTGGGTAATATGCGGACGGGAGTGGGGTTGCGTTGCTTTCCTGCTGATCCTTGGGTTGGGTTGGGTTGGGTTGCTTCCCTTGCACCATCACTCAGGGTTGCGGGGTGTTGGTTCCTCATCCCTGGAGTAGCCTAGATACCCTTGTCCATCATGCTCTTTGCGCACATCCCTTCAGGTTTGAGTATGTAATGTACAGTGAATCGTACAATGACCAGGACTTTATGACGTTTATCGCATCTCTCGCATCTCACCTCACGTATAAACTATAAAACGATAAACACACACACACAACCCCCTCCCCCCCACACACACACACAAACAGACACACAGGAGGTTCTCCCTTCATGTGAGGTATTTAGCAATCAGAAAAGAGAGAGAAAAAAAAGAGAGAGAGAGAGAGAGAGAGAGAGAGAGAGAGAGAGAGAGAGAGAGAGAGAGAGAGAGAGAGAGAGAGAGAGAGAGAGAGAGAGAGAGGAGAGAGAGAGAGAGAGAGAGAGCTGAACCTCCAGGCTTCCCCATGCACCCTTCCAGGACTGTCGAGTGTTTAGTTGGGGGGGAGGGGGAGGTGGGGATGGAGCAGGTAATGATGGGAATAATGACTACTAATTACACGGGGGGGGGGAGGGGGCAGGACCAAGGGGAGGGGGTGAAGGCAAGAGGAGGATTAATTAGTAATCAGTGGATATTGTTGGTGGCTGGTTGACGAAGGGACTGTCCGTGTGTGTGTGTGTGTGTGTGTGTGTGTGTGTGTGTGTGTGTGAGGGTTCTTGTTGAAGGGAAAGTCGTAGAGGAGGATCAACAGACCTTTCCACTTTGTCCCTTCACTCATCACCTCCGTCCCATCCTCCCCTCCTCTCCTTCCCGATACGGCGCGGCAAGGTTGTGGTGGTTGTGGTGGTGGTGGTCACCTCCTCCTCAACTTGCCGCCGCCGCCGCGTAACACAACGCGGCGGTGACGTCACGAGGCAGCCACATGACCGCCAACACTCACTGATACCCCATCGCTCTCCTCTTCTTTCTCGACCCCCAATGATAGATAAGAGCTAATGGCGGACTCTACAGGTGGTGCCGAGCGTGTGACACTGAGGGGCGGGAGTGCCGGGAGGGCGGAGGGCGTGGGGGCGTGGTGTGGCGGCGCCCAGAAGGTGATACGCGGTGATGGTTGACGAGTTGGATGTCGCTCCTGTGGCGAGACTGATTGACGGAGGCCAGGTGGTGCAAGCCGCGCCCTCCGTCCGTAGTGTTTCCCTGACGTGCCTTACTAATCCCTCCGTGTCTTCTCCTGCAGCGTGAGGGCGGCGGGGCGGGGGCAGCGTGTGAGACCGCCGCAGCGCATGACGCTAACCCCCGCGCTCCGCCACCGCCAGTCATCGCTCACGGGCGTCAACTGCAGCGTCAGGAGCCAGTGAGATGAGCATGGCGGGCGGCGACGATAAGAAGACGGTGGTGCCCTATGGCCCGCGGGAGGCGCAGGCTGTCAAGGTGGGCGACGATGAGGACCGCGAGACCTGGGGCAAGAAGGTGGACTTCCTGCTCTCGGTGATTGGGTTCGCGGTGGACCTCGCCAACGTGTGGAGGTTCCCCTACCTCTGCTACAAGAACGGCGGAGGTGAGTGTGTGTGTGTGTGTTTGTCTGTGTGTGTGTGTGTGTGTGTGTGTGTGTGCGTATTCATCTAGTTGTATTCATCTAGTTCTATTTTA
>JACEEZ010006116.1:40000-42500 GCA_016584305.1 Chionoecetes opilio | reverse complement strand
TATCAGGTCAACTTTTTGAGATACAGCCATAGGCCCTACCTGACGAGCTATACATATGCTAATATCAGGGGTTTTGAGTTCAACATATTTTTCTTGAAGAATATATCGATTACAATGCACCAGACCGATAAAGGGAATTCCCATAGCCAATCAATCATACCTGTCTCACATTACTCCCATTCTAAATTTCTAAATTCTAAAATTCTAAATTTCATTGTCTGACACTCAGCTGCAATCTTTCTTTTTTCTTTCAGTTTATTGTGAGGCTTCGGGCGCGACGGTCGGCAGGAATATCCTACGTTTTCTGCTCCCTCTGCGGGGACAAATACACCTGTCAGGGACAGGAAAACATCACAGATTTGTGAAGCGCGGCTACGGGCTTACTTAAATCAAGCTGGTGACAAGATAAGTCCTGGGCACCCACACGTGTGTGCAGACGTGCGTGAAATACCTCCGGCGGTGGACGAAGGGCGCGAAAACTTCACTGAAGTTTGGTGGATTCCGATGGGTTGGGAGGTAGCCGTTTGACCATGCATCGGATTGTTACTTCTCCTCCATCAATTACTATGGCATCAACCGGAAGAATCGGCACAGCCTCCAGTACCCGCGACCCTTCATCTGCCGCCGTCCACTGGCTCACTGCGAAGAAATTCCCTGTAACATCGTTCACCAGAGCTTCCGACAGCGACGACTCGGCACCCATTACAGACGAGCGAGGTATAAAGAATGAGTTATGAAGCACAAGATAGTCCCATGCCCTTTTCACATGTGGATCTTAAATGACTTGTTCGGGAATTCCTCAGCTTGTCGGAAGACTTCCTCCGAGCTGTGGTCCTCCAGACTCAAATAGAAAAATCTACTTGGCAGGACGCGCGTAGCACTTCTTTCGTAGAAGGCATGAGGCCTACATGGGCTACTTTCTGCCAGGAGGACAGACCTCGTGTACTGCCGAGATGTCGCCGTCTTCTTGTTTAAACTCGGGCGCTCCTCAATACGGATCCAGAGATTGGCGACGTCTTCATTGACAGCTGTAAGCGCTCTTTTGAAGTGTGTGCTCCTCCACAACGGGAACAGTTTCGCCTCAATCCCTCTTGGCGCACCTTCCACAACTCTCAAGAGAAATGATTAAGCAGTGAAGTACGTGCCGACAAATCCAATTATGAGAGCACCCAATTGGTCCTCTGCGTCGAACCTTGAAGATGGTGAACTTTCTACTTGGTCAGAGTCCGGGTTTTCCACGAAGTCCCATGCTTTTATGCATGTGGACAGTCGAACAGAGCCCAGCACTACACTGTAAAGAAAGAGTGGCCGGCGCGAGGCAGTTAGTACCTGGGGCGAAAAACATCAATAAACGACCTCTTGTTTGACTCGGGAGAATATATTGATCCACCTCCTACACTTGAAGCTTGGGTAATGAACAGTTCACGCGCCGCTCTTGGACCAGGATGGGAGGTTCTCAACTACCTGGCCGAGCCTTCCTGGCTGACCATTGAGAAGCTGAAGGCGCGGCATTTTCGATGGCCCACATATACGGCAGCTCATAAAGGACACAGAAGTTCCAAAACTCCATGAACACGCTAGAGTGGCCCGCGTTGAATCGTTTGTGCCGGTGTGAACAACTTCCCCTGGGGGAACCGACAGGCAGCAAAGCCGCAGACTCGTCAGCACATGATAGAGGCTTCCAACAACTCGGTGTCTTGATGAGTATTAAGATGCACTTCCTGTTCTCACACATGGAGAAGTTCCTGAAAACCTTGGGGCGATGAGCGACGAGCAGGGAGAAAGGTTCCATCAGGACTTGCGCCAAATGGGGGAGGTACCAGGGGAGGTGGGACGCAGTCTGGATGGCGGACTACTGCTGGTCGCTGAAGAGAGACAACCCAGCAGCTGCTCACTAGCACGGGAATCCGAAGAAACGCCGGGGGGGGGGATTTATTGCCAGTGAACTTCTGACCTTGTTGTGGGTCCACGTAACGCTCATTCTTATACTATATTATGATAATTAGCTTATCAATTTGATGGACTAAATAAAAACTGAATGCATTTTGGATATCTCTGACTTTTATTTCTTGAGGAAAACGGAAAAATCATCAGGGGTTTTCTCAGCTGATGATCCGCAGAATTTTTTTTTTTAACGAAAATCGATTTTTTTTAAATTTCGTAGCAAAAAAACCTGACCTGATTGAGCAAAACCAAGGTCATTTTGTCGGACTCAGAGGCATCAAAATTAGTCCTATTCAGCATGGAAAACCTGGACGATTTCAAACATATGTTTTTGTTACCCAGTGTTACGTTTACTTTTTATATTTATTTTTTATCTAATTTCTCTCTCTACAACAACTTCATACTAAAGACTAGAGTAATGAGGTAAAGAAGAACTGTTAGAAATGATTGAAGGAATATATAAAAGGAAAGAGAAGAGAAAAAGAAGGGCAGGAGAGGAAGAGAGGGAGGTAAAAGGAAGGAAGGAAGGAAGGAGAAGAAGAGGAGAGGAGGAGGA
>JACEEZ010006116.1:17500-35000 GCA_016584305.1 Chionoecetes opilio | reverse complement strand
TACCCCTTTGTTCTCTCCACTCCACCTTCTAACCCCACTCCTACCCCCCCCCAACATCCCTGAACTAACCCCCACCCTCCCCAACATCCCTGAACTACCCCCACTAACACCTACAACCCCCACCCTTAACACTCCTAACCTCACCTTTTTGCTCTCTCCACTCTACCTTCTAACCTACAGGAACTACCACGTGTAGGTCTTGCAGCCTCTTGTAGCTTCCTTATATTCTTATGCTCTTATGTAACCCTAGTATACTCAAACCCCCACACAACCCATTCTTCTCTCTCTCAACACCCTTACTCTCTCCTCTCCACCTCTTCCTCCTCAACCTCTCCCTAGTAAACCCCAACCTCCAACTTAGCTCATTCCTACACTCCCTTGCTATTCTCTTTACATTCTCTCTCCACTGCTCTTCCACCTCCACTCCTCCATTCTCCACCTCCACTACCTCCTCCTCCCTCCACTCCTCCATTCTCCACCTCCACTACCTCCTCCCTCCACTCCTCCATTCTCCACCTCCACTACCTCCTCCTCCCTCCACAACCTCCCCAATCACCCTACTCTTAGTATACCCCAACCCCCAAACCTTACACCCCACCCTTGCCTTGCCTCCACAACCTCACCTCAACCTCACTCGTATCACATTGTATATCCCCCTCTAGACTAAAACCATTTCATCTCCGCGCTCTTCCTCATTTCCTCCTCCTAACGCACTCTTCTCCTCACTGCCACACTCATTCCCCACAGGATAGACCCTCCCCAATCCCCCCCAATCCCCCCCCAATCCCCCCCCAATCCCTAATCCTCATTCCACTCGTCCCTCCATGCTCCATTCCAATCATCCATACCAAAGCTGTGACCTGCAGAAGAGAGGGGAAGAGAGAGGGGAAAATATAGGAAGAGAGAAAGAAGGCGAAGGAAAAGTAAAATACAGGAAGTGGTAAAAGGTAGAGAGGAGGAAAAGAGGGGAAGAGAGAAAGAGGGGAAGAAATAAAAGAGGGGAAAAGAGGGGAAGGGAGAAAAAGGGCGAAGGAAAAGTAAAATGAACGAAATGGCACATATAATTTTTTTCATTGCTTTCCTTACTCGTTTTACGTTATATCTGTTACACTTTCCTTCCATATTATTTGTAACCTCTTTTTTGGGGCCGTCACTACCATAACCTCTTTTTTCGGTCCCTGTCATTACCATAACTTTTTTTTGGTGGGCCCTCTCACTACCATAACCTCTTTTTGGGTCCCTCTCACTACCATAACCTCTTTTTTTCGGCCCTCTCATTCCCACTCCATACACTCTTAGGTCACCCCTCCATCCCACTTCCTATTCCTGACACTTCCTTTCCTTCCTTCCTTCTCGGTATCCAGGCTCCATTCCTTCCTTCCTTCCTTCCTTTTCACTATCCAGGCTCCATTCCTTCCTTCCTTCCTTCCTTCCTTTTCGCTATCCAGGCTCCATTCCTTCCTTCCTTCCTTCCTTTTCACTATCCAGGCTTCCTTCCTTCTTTCCTTCCTTCATTCCTTCCTTTCTTCCTTCCTTCTCGCTATTCAGGCTCCATTCCTTCCTTCCTCCCTTCCTTCCTTCCTTTCTTCCTTCTTCCTTCCTTCCTTCCTTCCTTTCTTCCTTCCTTTCTTCCTTCCTTTTCGCTATCCAGGCTTCCTTCCTTCTTTCCTTCCTTCCTTCCTTCCTTCTCGCTATCCAGGCTTCATTCCTTCCTTTCTTCCTTCCTTATTCCTGTCTTCCTTCCTTTCTTCCTTCTTTCTCGCTATCCAGGCTTCATTCCTTCCTTTCTTCCTTCCTTATTCCTGTCTTCCTTCCTTCCTTCCTTCCTTCTCGCTATACAGGCTCCATTCCTTCCTTTCTTCTTTCCTTCCTTTTCACTATCCAGGCTTCCTTCCTTCTTTTCTTCCTTTCTTCCTTCCTTTCCTTCTTCCTTCTCGCTATCCAGGCTTCATTCCTCGTCTCCGTTCTGCTTCTTTGCATTCCATTCTTCAGCGTCACGCCTCCAAGGCCCCAAAATTTACATGTCAAGCGGGTCTCGAACCAGTCTTTTGGGAAGTGGTTTTTAAGGTTTTGAGACCCGGAAGTTGCCCCAGCAGCTTCCCAAATCAAAAATAGAAAAGAATCAGAGAATTTTCTGTTTGATAAAGTAGGTCAGAGTAAGTTAGAAGTCAATATTATGGGGAGTAAATTTCAACAGTATCTATTCTTCCTCTTCGCTTCCTCCTTTCTTTCTTTTACTTTTCCTTCACTCTTTTTCCTCCCTTCCTAATATTTTCCCCTCTTGTTTCTTCCCCTCTTTCTCCCTTCTCCCTCTTTTCCCCTCTTTTATTTCTTCCCCTCTTTCTCCCTTCCCCTCTTTTCCTCCTCTCCTCTTTTGCCATTTCCTTATTTTTACTTTTACTTCGCCCTCTTTCTCTCTTCCCCTCTTTTTCCCCTCTCTTCCCCTCTCTTCTGCAGGTCACAGCTTCCTCATTAGTCTCCCCTCAACCTCCCTTCCCCTTCCCCGTCTCCCCTCAACCTCCCTTCCCCTTCCCCGTCTCCCCTCAACCTCCCTTCCCCTCTCACTGTAACAAAAAGGAAGATATAAAAATAATCAATACAGGATAACTAATAAGGAAAGTGCAATAGATTACGATACTTTGAAGGAATATAACAAGACATAGAACGGAGTATAGTTATGAGTTTATGATAAAAAAAATAGACGTCACTATAAGCCAGCAAGTAAAAAAGAAACTAGAAAGAAAAATTGATTACATATTGATTGACAGAGAGAGAGAGAGAGGGGAGAGAGAGAGGGGAGAGGGGAGAGAGAGAAAAGAGGAGAGAAAAGAGAGAGAGAGAGAGAGAGAGAGAGAGGGGAGAGAGAGAGAGAAAGAGAGAGAGAAGAGGTGGAGGTTGACAAGACACATAATAAAGTTGGAATGTTTAGTTATATTGTATGTATGAGAGAGAGAGAGAGAGAGAGAGAGAGAGAGAGAGAGAGAAGGGGGAGAGAGAGAGAGAGAGAGAGAGAGAGAGAGAGAGAGAGAGAGAGAGAGAGAGAGAGAGAGAGAGAGAGAGAGAGAGAGAGAGAGAAGAGGAGAGAGAGGAGAGAGTGACAAGACACAGAATAAAGTTGGAATGTTTTGTTATATTGCATGTATAAAGAGAGAGAGAGAGAGAGAGACAGAGAGAGAGAGAGAGAGAGAGAGAGAGAGAGAGAGAGAGAGAGAGGAGAGAGAGAGAGAGAGAGAGGAGAGAGAGAGAGACAGAGACAGAGACAGAGACCAGAAGAAGAATAATATATATACCAACATAACCACAAGGATTGAAAAATGATAATAAACAAACAAATGGATAAATAAAGTAAAAATAAACAAGAGCCAATCAACAAAGCCAGTAATGAGATGATAAGTAAGTCAACAGTTCCAATGGCCTCCTAAAATGACCCGCCAAAATTAATAGCTTAGTAATAGCTTATTTTACTGACCTAGAATGACCCTTATTGAATACCCGGCCGTGAAGGGAGGAGAGAGGACGAGGACTCTTAATTATCTTTCTGTTTACCTATTTTATCCTATGCATTCCTTATCCTTTATTACGTATGCATTCTTAATTACTTTTCTATTGACCTACTATTACCTTCCCTTTACCTTCCCTTATTAATATTCGTCTATTTCTCAAATGTTGATATCTTAAAATGAAGCCCTTTTTTATTTAACCCCTTGAGGCCCAGAACGTAATTTCCATTGTAATTTGACCACCATGAGATGATTTTTAATGAATATAAGCAATGTTTGTATAGATATGACCTGTTTAGTATCCTTGTCCACTAGGTAATTTGGTTTATTTAGCTACTTTTCGTAATTTTATGGCTCGACAACATATTTTTTTTGGGCAAAGGAAACATTTGGGCGTGAAGGGGTTGATCAATTTCGTCTTTTTCTCACTTGTTGAAATCTTAAAATAAATCCCTTTTTTTATTTTATTTTTTTATATATTTTTTCAATGCCTTTCTTACATTGCTTTTATTATTTTTCCTCTCCTTGCCCTGCTGTGCCCGTTTCTCTCGTGGCATTCTTCTATCCCCTGCCATCCCCTGCCATCCCTGCCTCACCTTTACCATCCTCTGCCTCCCCCTGTCTCCCCCTGTCTCCCCCTGCATACCCTTGCCTCCCCCTGCCTCCCCCTGCCTCTCTTTGCCTCCCCTCCCTCACCCTGCCTCCCCTGTCTCACCCTGTTTCCCCCTGCCTCCCCGCCTCCTACTTCCCCTACAGATGAAAAATTGGGTGTGGAGGGTGGAGGGTTATGTTGAAGTGGATGAATGGAACGTCTCTCTCTCTCTCTCTCTCTCTCTCTCTCTCTCTCCTCTCTTCTCTCTCTCTCTCTCTCTCTCTCTCGCTCTCGCTCTCGCTCTCGCTCTCGCCTCCTCGCTCTCGCTCTCTGCTCTCGCTCTCGCTCTCGCTCTCGTCTCTCTCTCTCTCTCTCTCTCTCTCTGGTGATTTTTGTTTTACTTTTTATTTTTTACTTTTATTTATGTTTTTTTATTTTATTTATATTTGTCTCTTTTTATTTGATGCACATTTCTGTCAATAATTTTACTTTGTCTGTGTCGTTTTTTTCTTCATAGTTTCAATTTCTTTATATTCCATCCATTTTGTACATTTGTCTCTATTCAGACTTTTATTATAATCTTCTAATTTTTCTCATCTATTTCATTATTCTACTTTTCCTATTTCATTATTTTACTTTTCCTATTTCAATATTTTACTTTTCCCTTAATTTTTCCTCTCAATGCATACTTTTTTTTCTTTGATTGATATAAACACATTTCTCGAGTCCTTCCCACCTCGATTTCTCTCCCAATCCTATGTACTTCTATCCCCTATCCCCTATCTATCCCCTATCCCCTATCCCCTATCTATCCCCTATCCCCTATCTATCCCCTATCTATCCCCTATTCCCTATCTATCCCCTATCCCCTATCTATCCCCTATCTTCTATCTATCCCCTATCTATCCCCTATTCCCTATCTATCCCCTATCCCCTATCTATCCCCTATTCCCTATCCCTTATCTATCCCCTATTCCCTATCCCCTATCTATCCCCTATCCCCTATCTATCCCCTATCCCCTATCTATCCCCTATCCTTCTATCCCCTATCCCCTATCCCCTATCTATTCCCTATCCCCTATCCTTCTATTCCCTATCTGTATTCTATCCTTCTATCCCCTTTTTCCACATTTTTCCTTCATCTCTTCTCTCACATCTCCAACATCCTTACTCCTTCATCTCCTTCCCTACTCTCCCTTTAGATAGATAGATAGATAGAAAGATAGACAGATATTTTATTGTCCACAAACATGCATAAAAAGAAATTACGTAATATACCAAAATCACTCATGGACCAGAAATTTACTCTAATCAGTAATTAACAAAAGTATCAAGTGTCTTTACTTTGCCACAGGAGAGAGAGGAAAAAAAATGTATACCACCCGTTAACAACTCAAACTATAACAACCATCACTACAACCAGTCACAATCACCTACATTATAACAACTACCGTTAATAAAGCACCCAGTACATACCACCCGTTAACAACCCAAACTCTAACAACCATCACTACAACCAGTCACAATCACCAACATTATAACAACTACCATTTATAAAGCACTCAGTCCACCATTTTTAGCAGCAACATCCACCACATGAGAAAGAAAGAGAAAAATATAGTTACATACTACTCGTTAACAACCCAAACTCTAACAACCATCACTACAACCAGTCACAATCACCAACATTACAACAACTACCACTAAAGCACTCAGTCGACCCTTTTTATCAACAACATCCACTACAGTATATATATATAGAGAAAACAAAATTCATACACTTCGTTAACAACCAAACTATAACAACAATCACAACAACCAGTCACAATCACCAACATTATAACAACTACCACTAAAGCACCCAGTCCACCCTTTTTATCAGCAACATCCATCACAGTATATATATAGAGAAAACAAAATTCATACACTTCGTTAACAACCCAAACTATAACAACCATCACAACAACCTATCACAATCACCAACATTATAACAACTACCACTAAAGCACCCAGTCCACCCTTTTTAACAGCAGTAACATCCACCACAGAACTTTTTTCTTTTTTTAACCTGCCTGAGACCTGCTTGTTTATCTGCTTTTGTACAGTAACACATGTCTTCTTCCTTTTCCACTTCCCTTACCCCCTCACCCCCTCTCAGACCATTGTTAAGGGGTCTGGCTTAGTGTCTTGGCCAAGTTAGACCATTATTTTGGCTCACTCCCCCCTCCCCCTCCCCCTCCAACCCCTTCCCTTCCTCCTTACTCGACACCACAATGGAGAGTGTCGACTGTCAAGAAGGGTTTTAAATAATTTCCTGCCGTCTGCCATCTCTCGTGTGTGTGTGAGGCAGGGAAGGGAGGGAGGGAGGGAAGGGAAGGAGGGAGGAAGGGAAGAAAGAGGCAGGAGTGAAGGCGGACGGCATGTGAGGTATAATAATATGTAAAGGAGAGTAATGAGGAGGGAACAGTGGTAAAAGGGAAGGAAAATGCAAGATGAATGTTTTGAGTTTTGGGGTTTTGGAGTTGTAAGAGAATGCAGGAGTTTCATTGCTACCACTTTCACTTTCACTTAATCCTTTCACTACCCTTTACCCTTTCACTACCCTTTACCCTTCCACTACCCTTAACCCTTTCACTACCCTTATATTAACTCTTCCACTACCCTTAACCCTTTCACTACCCTTATATTAACCCTTCCACTACCCTTAACCCTTTCACTACCCTTATATTAACCCTTTCACTACCCTTAACCCCTTCACTGCTACCCTCTCACTTTACCCTTTACCCTTTCACTACCCTTAACCCTTTCACTGCTACCCTTCCACTTTACCCTTAACCCTTCCACTACCCTTAATTAATGATAAATCGTAAAAAAGATAAGTAAGAATAATGGGTTTTTTAATATAATGTTACTTGAGAATGATGCTGAAGAAGACAATGTAACATGAATTTGAGTTTTAAAGATATATCGAAGGAAAGAAAGGGCAGAATAAGGTATTTTTTTTTAATATAATGTAACATTGGAATGAAGAAAGGGGAAGAGAGAGGGGAAAAAGAGGGGAAGAGAGGAAGAGGGCGAAGGAAAAATATAAAAGAAAGGAAATGGCAAAAGGAGGAGTGGAGGAAAAGAGAGAAAGGGAGAAAGGGAGAAAAAGAGGGAAGGAAAAATATAAGCAAAGGAAAGGGTAAAAGGAGGAGAGCAGGAAACAAAGAGGAAGAATAGATGAATAGAAGAATAATAGAAGAATATAATAATAAACAAGAATAGAATAATAATAATGAAGAATATAATAGTAAACAAGAATAAATGATGACGTAATGGTAGAAAATGAGGACGTGAGGGTTTATGCCTTGGCCGTGGGTGTGAGTTAGGATAGTGAGGGAGGTGAGGGGGGGTGAGGGGGGGTGGAGGTGATAAGGGCTGCCTGTGTGATGAGTAAACGAGATACGGCAGATTGCTGATAAAGATACGCCAAGTCAATTGATTAAGATAAAATAGTGACAAACAAGGAGATAGGATCGAATTGAGAGAGAGAGAGAGAGAGAGAGAGAGAGAGAGAGAGAGAGAGAGAGAGAGAGAGAGAGAGAGAGAGAGAGAGTGTGTGTGTGTGCTACATATGCTTCCTTTCCCTCTCTCTCTTTTTTTTTTTTTTCTCTCTCTCTCTCCTTCTCTCTCTCTCTCTCTCTCTCTCTCTCTCTCTCTCTCTCTTCAACAGGTAATCGTGCCTCTGGTGATGGGTCGTTGCAGGGGAGGGGGGTAGAGGAGGAGGAGGAGGAGGAGGAGAAGAGGAAGAGGAAGAGGAAGAGGAAGAGGAGGAAGAGGAAGAGGAAGAGGAAGAGGAAAGAGGGAAGAGGAAGAGGAAGAGGAAGAGAAGAGGAAGAGGAAGGGAAGAGGAAGAGGAAGAGGAGGAGGAGGAGGAGGGACCATGAAAGTGTAGCAAACTTTTAGGATGACTACAGTGACGCCTAAAACACACACACACACACACACACACACACACGCACACGCACACGCACACGCACACGCACACGCACACGCACACACCAGGACAGGTAGGGGAGTGTGCTGGGGCGGGACAGGTATAATACGACCTAACAAGAGGTCATTACAGTGCCTAGGAGCCCGCATACCATCCATGACCTCGCTGGGGCTTGGGAGGGGAAGGGGAAGGGTGGGTGGGGGGAGGGGAAGGGGGGTGAAGGGAAAGGGTAAGAGGGATAAGCCTTTTTTTGGGGTGGGGGAATTGCTGCATGTGGAGGCTTTTTGAGAGAGAGAGAGAGAGAGAGAGTGACGAGAGAGAGAGAGAGAGAGAGAGAGAGAGAGAGAGAGAGAGAGAGAGGAGAGAGAGAGAGAGAGAGAGAGAGAGAGAGAGTTACATTACACAGGAACTACCTCGTGTAGGTTTCACGGCCTCTTGTAGCTTCCTTATTTTCTTATGTTCTTATATTCTTCCTTTCTCTCTCTCTCTCTCCTGACTATGACACAGACAAAGAGGATAAAGGAGAAGAGGAAAAGAAGGAGATGATTGGATGATTGGAAGGAGATGACCTTTATGATCATCTTCAATTTCTTGCTTCATGCTTCCACTACCTCGTCTTCTTCACGTTTTTATTTAGTCTCGGGTCGCGGCATTGTCCTTGATCCGCTGCCTCACAAAATGCTAATACAATGAAGAGATATAATGAAATAAAATAAGGTGATGGATTTGAATAGGGTGATGATTATGACTATGATTATGAGGAGGAGGAGGAGGAGGAGGAGGAGGAGGAGGAGGAGGAGGAGGAGGAGGAAGGAGAGGAGGAGGGGGAGGTTGAGGAGGTTGAGATTGAGGAGGAGGAGGCGGAGGAGGAGGAGGAGGAGGAGGAGGAGGAGGAGGAGGAGGTTGAGGAGGAGGAGGTTGAGGAGGAGGAGGAGGAGGGAGGAGGAGGAGGAGGAGGAGGAGGAGGTTGAGGAGGTTGAGGAGGAGGAGGAGGAGGAGGAGGAGAGAGGAGGTTGACGGAGAGGAGGAGGAGGAGGAGGTTGAGGAGGAGGAGGAGGAGGAGGAGGAGAGGAGGAGGAGGAGGAATACATAGGAATACATAGGAATAACAGATACCAGGAGACCCATTGGTCCATAACTAGGGTATCTGCTGAACTACATACTACTAACTATCAACTACATGTAAGAGGACAGTTGGAAAATGATACCATGTCCCGAAAGAAGATAGGAACAAGGAAGTTTCGTAGTGAAGAATGATAGGATATGAAATATGCTAACTACAACTACCACTATCACTAATCGATCCGGGGTACTATAATATGAATTCGCAGGGCAATAGCAATACTCATTTACTTTACAGTGCGCGTCAAGTCTGTTTTTAAATGAAGTTATTGTGTCAACTTCGACAAGATTTGCTGGTAATTTTAGGAGGAGGAGAAGGAGGAGGAGGAGGAGGAGGAGGAGGAGGAGGAGGAAGAGGAAGAGGAAGAGGAGGAGGAGGAGGAGGAGGAGGAGGAGGAGGGGAGGAGGAGGAGGAGGAGGAGGAGGAGGAGGACCAAAGATAAGGAACATTAATTTAGTAGTGATAATGAAGGGAACTCAAATTCACGCATATGGAAAAAATGGAAAAAATATCTTAAGAGATGAAAACCACTTTGCAACCTGAAGAAGTAGCAGAAGAAGGAGCATGCTATTTTGATACTTGATACTTGATATTTGATAGTTTATTTGGCTTGGTGTAATACAATAGTGTTCATAATCAAGTATACAGTCACACAAGCCACGGTCCATTAAGCCCAAGCTCTTTTGTGGACCTCATGCTATGATAATTTCGTTGTCTCTCGTGGACTAAAGTGGACTATTGATATAGATTGACATACCTAATCATTTCAAGTAATAAGAGAAGTGATGATAACAATAACCGTAATGTTAGTACAGGGAGTAGTAATAATAATAATAATAATAAAAACACGTTAATAATGGTAATAATATATTGATTGTTCCTTCAAATGGAAAATATAGAAAATAACTTAGAGAGAGAGAGAGAGAGAGAGAGAGAGAGAGAGAGAGAGAGAGAGAGAGAGAGAGAGAGAGAGAGAGAGAGAGAGAGAGAGAGAGAAGAGAGAGAGAGAGAGAGAGAGAGAGAGAGAGAGAGAGAGAGAGAGATGAAGACCACTTTGCAACCTGAAGAAGTAGCAGAAGAAGGAGCCTGATATTTCCTTGGTTCCTTCCCCAGGCGCCTTCCTCGTGCCCTACTGCGTGATGCTGGTGCTCGGCGGCATCCCCCTCTTCTTCATGGAGCTCGCCCTGGGACAGTACAATCGCAAGGGCGCCATCACCTGCTGGGGTCGTCTGGTGCCTCTCTTCAAAGGTGAGTGACGGGTTCTGTCTGGGTGTGTACTCTCTCTCTCTTTGTCGTCTCTCTCTCTCTCTCTCTCTCTCTCTCTCTCTCTCTCTCTCTCTCTCTCTCTCTCTCTCTCTCTCTCTCTCTCTCTCTCTCTCTCTCTCTCTCTCTCTCTCTCTTTGTCGTCTCACTCTTTCTTTCTCTCTCTCTTTGTCGTCTCTCTCTTTGTCGTCTCTCTCTTTGTCGTCTCTCGCTGTCTGTCTTTCTCTCTGTCTGTCTCTCTCTTTGTTGTCTCTCTCTCTCTCTCCTCTCTCTCTCTCTCTCTCTCTCTCTCTCTCTCTCTCTCTCTCTCTCTCTCTGTCTTCCTTTTCTCATTTGTCTTTCCTTGCCATCTTATTATTCTCCATTTGCTTCCTGGTTCCTACCTACCCTTCCTTAGGTCAAATTCCTTACATACACACACACACACACATGGAGGGTACTCCGTAGTGTAGCGGTTAGCACACTCGGCTCACAACCAAGAAGTCCCGGGTTCGATCCCCGGGCGGAGCGAAGACAGACGGGCGGTCTTCTTAAAACCCGAGCCCCTGTCCACCCAGCAGTGAATGGGTACCGAGTGTTAGTCGGGGGTTGTGCCCCGCCTCCCAGGGTGGTGGCTTCGGCCAACACAAAGGATGAATGATAAGAATGTTGATACGGAGACGGAGCCATACGAGTGCAGCTGAGGCCTTGTAAAATACAACTAGATGAATAGACACACACACACACACACACACACACACACACACACACACACACACACACACACACACACACACACACACACACACAACACACACACACACGTAAATACAACACAAATAAATGGGGGAGAACTCAATGTTTAGATAGCCTCCTTTCTATAGCTTTCAATTTCTGATTTACTGCCATCCAAAACCTCCATTCATGTGTGTGTGTGTGTGTGTGTGTGTGTGTGTGTGTGTGTGTGTGTGTGTGTGATAGGCAAGGGAGAGGTATTCAAATAAGGTGTTAGGGAAGGGTGGGATAGGAGGGAGGGGGAGAGGAAGGGTATAGGTGGGGGGCAGATCTCCCCTCGGGAAATGAAAGAATAACATGACGGGGAATCACTTATGCCAGTGGGGGGGGGGGGGGGGGGGGGGGGGGGGGGGGGGGGGGGGGGCATAGTGTGGGGGGGGGGGAGGGGAGAGATGGAATTATATGAAGGAATATAAGAAAGATAATAATTTAGGAGAGAGAGAGAGAGGGGAGAGAGAGAGAGAGGAGAGAGAGAGAGAGAGAGAGAGAGAGAGAGAGAGAGAGAGAGAGAGAGTATTAACAGTTGCATTCTGAGATCCAGGAAAATTTCTTCTAATCTGGAACGTATGGAAATTACATGTTCTTTGTTCTCCAGGCAATGTTGTCGACACTGATTCATCTATCTTGATTTTTTTTTTTCTCTCTCTCTCTCTCTCTCTCTCTCTCTCTCTCATCTCTCTCTCCCTCTCTCTCTCTCTCTCTCTCTCTCTCTCTCTCCTCTCTCTCTCCTCTCTCTTCTCTCTCTCTCTCTCTCGTTCAAAGTATTCTGTAGTTTACCACACACCACACACACACACACACACACACACCACACACACACACACACACACGCTTGTTGCTCTTCCCTTTCTCACTACCTTCCTTAATAATCCAGACAATTATAGTTTAAATTCCAGAACCCTTCCAGAGGTGTTAAAAAGGCTCCTCCATAACCAGCTGTTCGATGTTAACCCCTTGAGACCCAGAACGTAATTTCCATTGTAATTTAGCTACCACTAGACGGTTTTTAGTGACTATAAGCAATATTTTATAGATATAACCTGTTTAGTATCCTTGTCCATTAACTAATTTGGTATATTTAGTTACTTTTTGTAATTTTATGGCTTCACAATAGACGACTTTATATAGCAAAGTAAATATCTGGGCGTGAAGGGTTAAGGTTTTCGATTCGCTTCAACAACGAGAGTTTGGAAGAAGACATTATGAATTCCTGGATATCAAATGAGTCTTTTCTAAATCCCTTACTCCAGCCTGAGATCTTTTTTGGAAACGTCGCTGCGGCCCAGATGAAGTATATTAAATCTAAGGTTTCAGGAGCCACTTGAGATCCGGCACAGATTGCTTGCGTGTCTCTTCGTCTTGGGAACGTTCGAATTTACCTTCAAATGTTCTTGTGTTTCAGTAAAGGAAGTTGAGGATTGTAAATGAGGGTTGTTTCAGTAAAGGAAGTTGAGGATTGTAAATGAGGGTTGTTTCAGTAAAGGAAGTTGAGGGTTGTAAATGGTCGATAACTTGTAATATAATAATAGTAATTTTATTTTCACCCGAAGGCATACAGGAAAAAACAACAGCAACAAGGGGGGGGGGGCACTCAGTAGAGCGCATACCTTCGCCCGAATATTTCATCAATTGGTTGCCATGGCGACAGTTGTGATTCGATTTCATAAAAAAAAGTAAAAAAACAAAGTAAAAAAAAACAAAAACCAAAAACAAATGTGTGTATATATATATATATATATATATATATATATATATATATATATATATATATATATATATATATATATATATATATATATATATATATATATATATATATATATATATATATATATATATATATATATATATATATATATGCACTCAGTATGAGCGCATACCTCCGGCCGAATATTTCATCAATTGGTTGCCATGGCAACAGTTGTCAATAGATTTCATCCAAAATTAAATAAGTTCTTCCTTATACCAAATAGACTTGTTATACCGAGTTTGGTCTAAATCTATTCGTAACTTTTTGAGAAATCCTGTACACTAACAAACAGACAGACAGACAGACAGATCGGGGTGAAAACATAACCCCTCCAACTTCGTTGGCGGAGGTAATAACATAGTATACAGACATGAGGGAATGAAAAAGTTTCAGGAACTATTACTGAAACTTTGTATTGTTTCACTTTCCCTCTGTTCCTTATTGTCTTTTCTTACCGTTCCTACTTGATCCCTTATTCCCAATCATGTACAACTTAATATTCCTTTTGCAGCCACTTAACCTCGTCTAAATATTACCTATAGTTTCCCATTGCTATATTGTTCATTGTCACATTCTTCGTGTTTTCGCATTTGTCTAGTTATCTCTGTCTCTCTTTCACTTCCATATCTTCGCACTCTCCTCAACCTTCACTTCCCACTTTCCTCCTCAACCATCACTTCCCACTTTCCTCCTCAACCTTCACTTCCCACTTTCTTTTCATTTCTTGCACTTCACTTTTTTCCCCATGCCACAATTCCCGCACCGTAAATCTGACTACCCTTTCCTCCCTCCACCTTTAAACTAACCCTCCCACCCCTATATCCCATACATCGTAAATATAACCTCCCCCATCCCCTATCCCTCCCTTCCCATACATCCCCCATCCCTTCAACACCCTCCTATTGCCATATTCGACACTATAAATCTAACTAACCGTATTTTTTTTCTTCCCTGCGTCCTCGCCTCCGTTCTGCTGCTGCCAGGCGTCGGTTTCCAAGTGGTCTGCATCGCCTTCTACGTCGATTTCTTCTACAACGTCATTTTAGCATGGAGTCTTCGCTTCTTCTTCGCCTCCTTCACCACCAATCTTCCTTGGACCCATTGTAACAACGAGTGGAATACCCCCAATTGTAGAGAGGTAAGGAGGAATGCAAAAGAATACAAAGGAATGCAAAGGAAACACAAACAGCAACAAACCATTAGGTCCTTACATGGCTGTTTGATTTCACTACACTATGAGAGGTATTAACTACTATTAACTACACTAGGAGGAGGAGGAGGAGGAGGAGGAGGAGGAGGAGGAGGAGGAAGAGGAAGAGGAAGAGGAAGAGGAAGAGGAAGAGGAGGAGGAGGAGGAAGATGAGGAGGAGGAGGAGGAGGAGGAGGAGGAGGCTAAGGAAGACAAGCTCAATACACAAGAGGAAGAAGGGGGAAGAGGGAAAATAGTAAGATGGAACTTGGAGGGAAGAGATCGAAGTTGGAATTTAAAGAGGGATTAGGGAAGAGTAAAGGGGTGGAGGAAAGAGAGAGAGAGAGAGAGAGAGAGAGAGACGAGAGAGAGAGAGAGAGAGAGAGCAGAAGAGAGAGACGAGAGAGAGAGAGATGTGACTCAATATGTATTCAGATGCTCCAACTTTGACCAATAGAGAATAAAACTATGGAAAATTCTCTCTCTCTCTCTCTCTCTCTCTCTCTCCTCTCTCTCTCCTCTCTCTCCTCTTCTCTCCTCCTCTCTCCTCCTCTTCTCTCCCTCCTCCCTCTCTCCCTCTCTCTCCTCCTCTCTCCCCTCTTCCTCTCTCTCTTTCTCTCTCTCTCTCTCTCTCTCTAAACGTTATACTACCTATCTACCCTCAAATAACCAACACTAGTGATAAGATACCAAAGAAAGGAAAAATCCCCACATGAAACAACTGACTTCATTCTCACGATGTACTAGAGTCCTGACAACCCTATAGTCTATTTTTTTAACGAGGCGAAAATTACATTCTATCTTAAGGTCTTAGGCTTAAAATTATGACTGGCTACCTGATAATATGGTTAACTATGATAAAATACAAGTGAAATTTAGAAGAACCGTAGTATTCCCTTCTGGCATCAAGTATCAGTCAGTAAGCAGCAAGGGGTCAGGATTTTACACCTCATTAAACCATTGAGGCCCAGAACGTAATTTTCATTGTAACTTGGGTACCATTATACGATTTTTAGTGAATATAAGCAATATTTTATAGATATGACCTATTTAGTATTCTTGGTGACTAACTAATTTGGTATATTAAGTTACTTTTCGTAATTTTATGGCTAACAAGAGACCATTTTTTATAGCATGGGAGAGATCTGAAGGGGTTAAGAAAAATAGACTGTACCTTTACACCCGTCTCACCTGTACCTTTTCCCAAGATCTATTATATAAGATCTAGACTTTTAATTAAGATCTATAGACTTTTAATTAAATGATAGTATGTCTATTAATCCTGCCTCTTCCTTGCTCCTCAGATCGGCAGTCACACTCCACTACTTGAGACACTCGCCAACACAACTCCCTCCACCTCCTCCTCGTCTTCCTACTACTCCACCTCCTCCTCTTCCCTCCTCTTAATCTCCAACGCCACTACCTCCGCCCTGGACAGCATGGAGATGGTTGTGGAAATCTCGCCCAACAAAACCACTTCGCCCGCGGAAGAATATTTCATGTGAGTTTACTTTAGTTATTCATACAAAACTATTAGTGTGTTGCTGCCTCTGTTTTCTATTGTTTATTATTTTATTATTCATAGTTTTATTGTTGCTATTCTTTTCTATTATTTTCTTCTAATGAGTGAGTGATAGTTAGCATTTCCATTTTCTTTGTTGATAAGTTTTTTTTTTTTTTTTTTTGGTTTAAGTTAAGTGGCAATTTATTTTTTTTTTTTTTTATATATGAATTTTTTTTTTTTTTCATTGTTTTTTTTTTTTAAGATTTCCATGAATTATCCGTTTTTTTTTTTTTTAAGTCTATTATTCAAAGTGATGTATTTTTATTCTTATTTTTTATTAGTCACGTTTCCTTTCTGATTTATTCATCTATTCATTTAATTTATTCACTCCTAATCTTCATAATGAATTTGTTATTTTTCTTTTCACTGACATTTTTTTAATACTTTTTAGAAACATTTCCTTTTTTTTTATACTTTTTAGAAACATTTCCTTTTTTTATACTTAGAAACATTTCCCTTTTTTTTATACTTTTTAGAACCATTTCCTTTTTCTATACTTTTTAAAAACATTTTCTTTTTATTTTTTACTTTTTAGAAACATTTCCTTTTTTTATACTTTTTAGAAACGTTTCCTTTATTTTTACTTTTTAGAAATATTTCCTTTTTTTTTTACTTTTTAGAAATATTTCCTTTTTTTTTACTTTTTAGAAATATTTCCTTTTTTTATACTTTTTTTAAACAATTTCTTTTTTATACTTTTTAGAAACATTTCCTTTTTTTTTTACCACTAAATTCCTAGTCTTTCTTACGCCACTTCAAAATCCTTGCCATCAGTCGCTATTCTTTTCAACTTCCTTAAATACAAAATTATTACATTTTCATTTTTTTCACCTTGACTTTGAAGTTTGGTATTCTTTATTTTATTTCGTTATTTTATTTTGACTGTATGCGTTATTATTTTTATGGGGGGGTGGGGTGGGGGGGGGTGTTATTTCTTCCTTCTATAGTCTCCATCATTTTATTTATAGTTTCAGTGTCTTGGATCGCGTCACTGTATCCATTTAATTATTATTCACTGTATAACTCTAAAAAGTAAAAATAAAAAAAAAATAAAAAATTTCTTAGTGCAAAGATAACAAAAAAAAGCGAAAAAAAAGAATTATAGTAAGATATAATAACAAGATAAGATACAGACAAGAGAATACAAGACTAGATAATATCAAGATAACAAAGAAAAATAACGAATGAATGATGAAGATTGAATGAACAAATAAAAAATGCAAAGTGAATAATAAAAAATAAAAATAAAACTACATAAATTTGAATAATAGACTAAAAGAAAAAAAGTTACGGTTATTCATGGAAATCGAAAGAAAACAAACATTAGAAAAAAAGAAAAGAAGAAAAGCTCATGAAAAATTAACACTATTACCAAAAAAGAAAGGAAATAACTCACAACAGAAAGAAAAAGAAAGAAAAGTTACGGTAATCCAAGAAAATCTAAAGGAAATATAAATATTAGAAATTATAAAAGAACAGCTCATAAAAAATTGACACTAACTTACAAAAAAATAAAAAAATAATAACACTCATAATTTCATAAAACTCATTAAAAAAAAAAAAAAGTTACAGATATCCATGGAAACCTAAAGAAAATATAAACATTAGAAATTATATAAAAAAAACCAGCTCTTGAAAAATCAACACTAACTTACCGGAAAAGAAAAGAAATAACTATCATAATTTCATAAAACTCATTAAAAAAAAAAACGCTTCCATGGAATCTGAGAAAAATAACTACAATTATTTAAAAACCTTCCATCTAA
>JACEEZ010006116.1:7500-12500 GCA_016584305.1 Chionoecetes opilio | reverse complement strand
TGATTTATACTATAATTATATACACATAATACTACATGATAATAATAATAACAATTACAGATTACGATAGAACATACACATAGAACTCATAAACCATCCAATTTCTTACTCCTAAATTAGATTTATACACCCACACACATTACCACCTTCACCTTAATGCTTCTAATCATACTCCTAAATTACAAGCAATACCTCCCACACACACACAACACACACACACACACACACAAAACACACACACACACCACACAACACACACACACACACACACAACACACACACACAAACCCCACAACACACACATATTGAATAATATATTTTTTTCTCGCCTCCTCCCCTATTCTATCTTTTCTCTCTCTCTCTCTCTCCTCTCTCTCTTTTCTCCTCTCTCTCTTCTCCTCTCTCTCTCTCTCTCTCCTTCCTCTCTCCTCTCTCTCTCCCCTCTCCTCTTCTTCTCTCTCTCACCCTTCTATATATTCAAGATTTCAGTTATATCCAATATCTTTTTCACTTAAAAAAAAAGAATTTTTATGCAGTTAAATACTTTTTAATTTGAGTATTATTTTCTTTTTTATGGAGGCGGGTATTATAATGGAAATGTTAAGGTATTTATGTATGTATGTATATAAGTATGTAGATGTTGATAAAATATGCTGGGTTGCAATTTTTTATTTTTGTTCTTAGGTTCAGTCTAACTTGCGATTTTCAAAGTAAAACTGCTTTGAATAGTCCATGGGCCCAAGCCAAAATGTTGACCCTCGGGTACCATCTCAGGGGACAAAGGTTCATGGTGATTTTGTGTTAGTTTGATGCCTAAAGTTAATGAATTGAGGTGACAGCACTTTCAAATAAGTAGCTTTCTGGTAGTTTTCAGCCGTCAAACATGAAAGGGTGTGGAAAATCTGAAAACCGAAATTTGGGGGTAAGGGAAACAAAAACGACTATAATTTCACGATAGTTTGACCAAATTTAACAAATTATACCTCAAAATGTTCGTTTAGGCAACCCCTAACTGATTATAGGCAATTTATTCAGACTCATTATGTAACTAGGTCACCAGCGGTCAAAAGGTCACAAATTTCAAGGGTTGCTTAAAATCTGGCAAAGGGTAATATATAAGACAAAAACAATGGTATAAATTGTATTTTCTGGTCAGTATTTCCCCCGGGACCCTTGCTCCTGCAGATGTTACCAAGGACCTCTTAAATGCCCACAACTTGGGTGAAAGGGCCTACCAAGATTTCAAATCTGAACGTCTTGAAAAGCTACAGCCAGATGCAAAGGACTTTCATGCTACCATCAAGAAACAAAAATTGAAAACTTTTACTAATGTTTGTACAAAAAAAGTACAGTGCGCGGGTAGGAAAATTACCCTTCGGGCTGATCGAGACCTGTTCGCTAGAATGATTGTCATAGCACGAGGCCGAGAGTTGGACATGCGTGTGGTCTTATCGCATCCACTAGGACCAATACCATGGGCGCTGGCAAATGAGGATGGTTCTTTGCGGAAAACGGACAAAGCTAGACTCATGAATAGTTTCGGGAAAATGTTACCTCCAGCAGAAGCTCTTCCTCAAAGTTCAGCATGCATTGTTGATGGTATAAGTATTGAGCAGAAATTGAATGTGCAAAATAATACATTTGCTGAGGTCTCAAACTCAGTGCTAAAATCTGTGTTAAGAGAGGGTGACACGAGTCAGAGAATAGATGTGGTTGTCGATGTTTACCTGGAAACAACTATCAAGGATGCTGAAAGACAAAAACGAGGATTACGAACTGGCATGAAATTCAATACCATAGTGCCAGGACATAAAATAAAAAAATGGAGGAGTTTTCTGTCCGAGGGAGACAACAAAACAAGATTGATTGAGTTTCTGGTTTCAGATTGGAAATCTGACAGCAAGAGGCAACTGATTCACGATAAATTATTTCTTGTTACCTGCGGTACAAAATGCTTCAAAATAACCAGCGAGGGTAGCAACGACATGAAGGAACTCGAGTCATCACAAGAAGAGGCTGACACACGCTTGATTTTGCATGCAAAACATGCTGCAGAGAATGGATTTCGAAGTGTCATTGTAGTTTCTGAAAACACAGACGTTTTTGTACTCCTTCTATCATTTTCAGAGGACATTCCAGCTGCCCTGCACCAACAACAGGGAACAAAAACTCGCACACAGTTCATGGACATCTCTCAGCTACGGCTATCTCTTGTAGATGATATTTGAGGCGCACTTATCGGTTTCCACGCATTTACCGGATGTAATACTGTTAGTGCATTTGTTGAACGAGGTAAAATAGGACCATTTAATAGAATGCGACCAAATGAAGTGTTCCTTGGAACATTCAGAAGTCTCGGAGATACTTGGGAGCTTTCTACTGAAACATTTGAAAATTTGCAACACTTCACTTGCCTTATGTATGCACCAACCACCAACACTCTTGTGGTTAATCAACTGCGACATGACTTGTTCTTTGCAAAGAGAGGAGAGGTGAAATCAAATGTTCTCCCACCATGCGAGGACACCCTCACAAAGCATGCTATGCGCGCGAATTATCAAGCTGGCGTATGGAAACGGAGCCTCGAGAAGCAACCGGCATCGCCTGAGCCGGAGGGACATGGTTGGAAGAGGGATGAAAATGGCTTTCTTGTTATTGACTGGATGGGAGGGCAGCCAACACCAGATGCTGTGATTGAACTGATGGCTTGTCAGTGCAGCGAACTTGCAAGGAAGGGGAATGTGTGTGTTTGGACAAGGAGTTAAAATGCACACCGATGTGCAAGTTACAGAACTGTGCGAATATGAGAGATGATGAGGTTGAGATGTTAGTAGATATTGAATCTGATTATGATGACGAAGATGAAGATGATTGACTTGATTTGTGTAGTAGCAAACATTGGGTACAACTGCATCTTTATTATGATGGAAAGGCAAAGCAGGCCAGTTGAGGTCAGAAAAGACAATGTTGCAGCAATGTGTTGTGGTGTCTGCTTGAAGCGACCTTTGATGTTACACTGGTTCATAGACCACTGTATACCTGGACTGCGCACGGAATATCGGCCTGTTGCACATGAGCCTGAACTTGCCCTGAAGTCGGAGGGCCGCTCGGATTCATATATATATATATATATATATATATATATATATATAATATATATATATATATATATATATATATATATATATATATATATATATATATATATATATATATATATATATATATATATATATATACGCATCATATAGACTGGTTTATCAGTATATATGATATACTGTAATCTTCGTAAATGTTTCTTCTATAATATATCAAATAAAAAACAGTAAAACACGGTAAAGAAATGCCATTACGAGACTGAAGAAATATGCATGAACTTAATATTCACTTCAACTCTTCGCTATTTAAAACTTTGCGAGTCAACTTTTATCATGAAGGGTATCAATAGAAGCGCAATTTTACTAGCTTTCCATTGCTATATTTCGTTATCTGATAAATTAATTGGAACCATGCATAAATTGGAGTTAAATAAATAAATAAAATCATCAATCGGGTAATTTTCCTGATTGATGAAGTTATTTATTTAGTTAACGCTAATTTATACATGGTGCTATTTCATTTATCAGAAAACAAAATATATAAGTAAATAAATAACATCATCAATCGGGAAAATTACTCGATTGATGATTTTATTTACTTATTTAACGCTAATTTATGCATGGTTCCAATTAATTTATCAGATAACGAATTATAGCAATGGAAAGCTAATAAAATTGCGCTTCTATTGATACCCTTCATGATAAAAGTTGACTCGCAAAGTTTTAAATGGCGAAGAGTTAAGTGAATATGTTCATGCATATTTCTTCATAGTCTCGTAATGGTATTTCTTTAGCGTGTTTTACTGTTTTTTATTTGATAATATTATAGAACAAACATTTACGAAGATTACAGTATATCATATATACTGATAAACTAGTCTATATGATAGTCCATAGACCACTATATCTCTTTGTCGGGCGCACCGCAGGCCCCTATGCAGCCCCGCAATTCAAAACATTGTCGCGTGAACAGGCTAGGTATACAGTGGTCTATGACTGGTTATATATCTTAAAAACTCAATGGTAATTTTATTACCTTCCCCCCCAAAAAAAGAGAAATTACCATATTTTAACTACTTTTCAATAGTATCATTCTTAATTTTAAAGGTTACATTCATTATGTAGATAAATTTCCAACTATCCCGTACACTTTGGATATTTAGCTCATAGACAAGACGATAAATGGTTTTTTTTAATATTCTTCTCTACGTATTGCTGCATTGTGATTTTCTTTCATAATAATTGAATATTACCGATTTTAAAATGGTATAAGGTCTCTGAAATGCACTTTCTGAAGGTTTAAAATATGAGTAGGTCATTTTATACTTATATTATATTTGTCTTATATATTACCCTATGCCAGATTTTAAGCAACCCTTGAAATTTGTGACCTTTTTGACCTCTGGTGACCTAGTTACATAATGAGTCTGAATAAATTGCCTATAATCAGTTAGGGGTTGCCTAAACAAACATGTTGAAGTATAATTTGTAAAATTTGATCAAACTATCGTGAAATTATAGTCGTTTTTGTTTCCCCTACCCCCAAATTTCGGTTTTCAGGTTTTCCACATCCTTTCATGTTTGACGGCTGAAAACTACCAGAAAGCTACTCATTTGAAAGTGCTGTCACCTCAATTCATTAACTTTAGGCATCAAACTAACAAAAAATCACCATGAACCTTTGTCCCCTGAGATGGTGCCGCAAAGTTGTCTGGCCCATGGACTAAAACTAGAAGTATGATATATTACTACGCGTGAAAATCATATAGAGTTAGTCCCTTCCCCTACACTGAGGTGGCAACACTGGTCTCGCGTCTACACTGACCTATCATGAACGGTTTCTGAATTATAAACATATATTTACTATAACGCGTTCAGCTCACAACTTGTTTCTCACACAGC
>JACEEZ010006115.1:0-14053 GCA_016584305.1 Chionoecetes opilio | reverse complement strand
ATATTACAATAAATAACGCTTATCTTCTATTAAATTACTTAATGTAATGTAAGCTACTTATAGGTCAAAATTATTCTAAAAAAGGATTGTATACTTCAATTTGTAGGAAAACAGCTATATATCACCGATAACTAGCTAAAATCATTGAAAAGAACACATTTTGAGGGTATAAAGCATTATCATAAGGTAAATTCCTTCTATTAATGATATAACACTACAATTAAGAAGAAATTATGAAAAACACGTATAATATACAATTGTATCACAATATAGAGTCTCAAACTCCTATTATAAGATTACAGTAGTTCAAAATAGCAATTTCTAACGAAAACAACTATAAATCCACATTTTGAATTTCTCTATCATAAAAAGGGCTGAATAATGTCAATTTTCGACATTTTTTAGCCCTTCAAAAATACATTAAAACACTTGAAAAAACGTTGTTTTTAAGAATAAAATTGATACATAAATTTCATGAAAAATACATATTTTAAGCTCATAATATTGTAAAACATAGTTGTGTAAAAGTGCTGAATCATGTCAAATTTTGACATTATTTAGCATTTCAAAAATACATTAAAATACTTGAAAAAACATTGTTTATAAGATTAAAATTGATATCTAAATTTCATGAAAAATACATATTTTTAGCTATTAATTTTGTAAAATATAGTTGTAGCAAATATAAAAAGCTATTTAGCTACAGATATAAAGAAATATACTTCAATTTGTAGAAAAAACAACTCTTCACTGATAACTAGCTAAAATCATTGAAAACATTACATTTTTTGGGTTTATAGCAATATGATAAGTAAAACTACTTGTATATATACAATAACATTACAGTTTACAAGAATCTATGAAAAACGCTTGCAATGTACCGTTATATCACAATAAATAACCTCTTACTCTTCTATTTAATAGCTTAATGTAATGTAAGCTACTTATAGGTGCAAATTATTCTAAAAAGAGGATTTTATACTTCAATTTGTAGGAAAACAGCTATATATCACCGATAACTAGCTAAAATCATTGAAATTATTACATCTTATGGGTTTATAGCAATATAATAAGTAAAAATACTTGTATATTTACAATAACTCTACAGTTTAGAAGAAACTATGAAAAACGCCTGCAATATACCGTTATATCACAATAAATAACCTCTTACTCTTCTATTTAATAGCTTAATGTAATGTAAGCTACTAATAGGTGCAAATTGTTCTAAAAAGAGGATTTTATACTTCAATTTGTAGGAAAATAGCTATATATCACCGATAAATAGCTAATATCATTGAAAACACTACATTTTATGGGTTTATAGCAATATGATAAGTAAAACTACTTGTATATATACAATAACGCTACAGTTTACAAGAAACTATGAAAAACGCTTGCAATATACCGTTATATCACAATAAATACCCTCTTACTCTTCTATTTATTAGCTTAATGTAAAGTAAGCTACTTATAGGTCCAAATTATTCTAAAAAAAGGATTGTATACTTCAATTTGTAGCAATACAGCTATATATCACCAATACTAAGCTACAACCATTGAAAAGAACACATTTTGTGGGTATAAAGCATTATCATAAGGTATATTCCTTCTATTAATGATATAACACTTTAATTAAGAAGAAACTATGAAAAACACGTATAATATACAATTGTATCACAATATAGAGTCTCAAACTCCTATTATAAGCTTACAGTAGTTTAAAATAGCAATTTCTAACGAAAACAACTATAATTCCACATTTTGAATTTCTCTATCTAATCTCTATCTCTATTTCTTCTAAAATGGCTGAATAATGTCAATTTTCGACATTTTTTAGCCCTTCAAAAATACATTAAAACACTTGAAAAAACGTTGTTTTTTAAGATAAAATTGTGATACATAAATTAACATGAAAAATACATATTTTAAGCTCATATATTGTAAAATATAGTTTGTGTAAAAGTGCTGAATAATGTCAATTTTCGACATTTTTTTAGGCTTTTTCACAAAATACATAAAACACTTGAAAAAACTTTGTTTTTTAGATTAAATTGATACCTAATTTCATGAAAAATTCATTTTTAGCTCAAAACATTGTAAAATGTAGTTGTGTAAAAGTGCTGAATAATGTAAAATTTTCGACATTATACATTTCAAAAATAAATTAAAAGTGTCTGGAAAAAACATTGGTTTTTAAGATTAAAATTGATATCAAAATTTCCATGAAAATACATTTTTTAGCTATTAATTGTTTGTAAAAATATATTTGTAGCAAATTATAAAAAGCTATTTAGCTACAGATATAAAGAAAATATACTTCATTTGTAGAAAAATAACCACTCTTTCACTGATAACTAACTAAAAAATCATTGAAAACCTACCATTTTTATGGGTTTTATAGCAATATGTAGATTAAAACTACTTGTATATATACAATAACGCTACAGTTTTTACAAGAAACCTATGAAAAACGCTTGCAATATACCGTTATAATCCACACTGAAATAACCTCTTTACTCTTCTATTTAATAGCTTAATGGAATGTAAGTTACTTTATAGTTGCATATTATTCTAAAAAGAGATTTTTGTACTTCAAATTTTGGGTAGTAAAAACAGCTATATATCAACTGGATAACTACTAAAATCATTTGAAAACCCTACATTTTTATGGGTTTTATAGCAATATAATAAGTAAACCTACCTGTTATATATACAATAACGCTACATTTAGAAGAACTACTATGAAAAAAAACGCTTGCAATATACCGTTTATATAACAAAATTTTTTTAAATACCTCCTTACTCTTCTATTTATTAGCGTAGATGTAATGTAAGTGGCTACCTTATAGGTGCAAATTATTCCTAAAAATAGGATTTTAAACACTTCAATTTGTAGGAAAACAGCTGTATATCACCGATATAATAGCTAATATCATTAAACCACTACATTTTTTGGGTTTATAGCAATAATGATAATAAAACTACTTGTATATATACAAAAACGCTACAGTTTACAAGAAAACCTATGAAAAACGCTTGCATATACCGTTTATTCACAATAAATAAGCCTCTTACCTCCTCTATTTATAGCTTAATGTAATGTCGCGTTGCAAATTATTCTAAAAAGAGGATTTTATAACTTCAATTTTGTAGAAACAGCTATAATATCACCGATACCTAGCTAAATCATTGAAATTATTTACCTTTTATGGTTTTATAGCCATATAATAAGTTAAAACTACTTTTAATATTATACAATAACGCTACAGTTTAGAAGAAACTATAAAAACGATTGCAATAATACCATTTTTATTTTTTTATATTTTTGGTTGTTTTGTTATTTATAAAATTCACAATAAATAAACTCTTACTCTTCTATTTATAGCTTAATGTAATGTAAAGCTACTACAGGTGCGCAAATTGTTCTAAAAAGAGGATTTTATTACTCAATTTGTAGGAAAATAGCTATATATCACCGATAAATAGCTAATATCATTGAAAACCACTACATTTTTATGGGTTTTTTTTTATAGCAATATGATAGATTAAAATACTTGTATATATACAATAACGCTACAGTTTAACCAAGAAACTTAAACAATTGAAAACGTTGCTATACCGTTTTATTCACAATAAGTACCCTCTTACTCTTCTATTTATAGCTTTAATGTATGTAATCTATCTTTAGGCCAAATTATTCTATAAAAAAGGATTGTATACTTCATTTTGTAGGAAATACAGCTATATATCACCATAACTAGCTAAAACCATTTGAAAAGAACACAGTTTTTGTTGGGTATAAAAAGCATTATCATAAGGTATAGTTCCTTCTATTAATGATATAACACTAACAATTAAAAGAAACTATGAAAACACGTATAATATAACAATTGTATCACAATAATAGAGCTCAAACTCCTACTATAGCTTTACATTATTTTTAAAATAGCAATTGTCCCTAATGAAAACAACTATAATTCCACATTTTGAATTTCTCTATCTAATTCTCTAGCTCTATTTCTTTTTTAAAAGGGCTGAATAATGTTCCATTTTCGTACCCATTTTTTAGCCCTTCAAAAATACATTAAACACTTGAAAAAACGTTGTTTTTAAGAATAAAAGTTGATACATAAATTTTCATGAAAAATACATATTTTAAGCTCCCTAATATTGTAAAACATAGTTGGTAAAAAGTGCTGAAAATCATGTCAAATTTTGACATTATTTTAGCATTTCAAAAATACATTTAAAATAATTTGAAAAAACAATTGTTTATAAGATTAAAATTTATATCTAAACTTTCATGAAAACTACATATTTTTAAGCTATTAATTTTTTGTAAAATAGAGTTTGTAGCAAATATAAAAAGCTATTTTATTAGCTACAGATATAAAGCAATATACTTTTCAATGTGTAGAAAAACAACTCTTCACTGATACTAGCTAAAATCATTGAAAACATTACATTTTTTGGGTTTTTTATAGCAATATGATAAGTAAAACTACTTGTATGTATACAATAACGCTACAGTTTACAAGAAACTATGAAAAACGCTTTGCAATATAACCGTTTATATTCGCAATAAATAAACCTCTTCTCTTCTATTTAACTAGGCTTAATGTAATTTTAAAGGCTACTTAATAGGTGCAAATTATTCTAAAAAGAGGATGTTTTTTTTTTTTTTTTTTTTTTTTTTATACTTCAATTTGTAGAAAACAGCTATATATCAATGATACTAGCTAAAATCATTGAAACCACTACATTTTTATGGGTTTTATAGCAATATAATAGTAAAACTCACCTGATATATACAATAACTCTACAGTTTTAGAAAGAAAAAAACTAAAACTATGAAACACGCGTGCATTACCGTTATATCACAATAATAACCTCTTGACTCTTTATTAATTAGCTTAATGTAATAAGCTACTTATAGGTTGCAAATTATTCAAAAAAGAGGATTTTATACTTCAATTTGTAAGGAAACCAGATATATCATCACAAAAAAAAAAAAAAGGATAACTATCTACAATCTTTGAAAACACTAAATTTTATGGGTTTATAGCAATATAATAAGTATCACTACTTGTATATATCCATAACGCTACAGTTTACAAGAAACTAATGAAAAACGGTTTGCAATAATACCGTGATATCACAATAAATAACCTCTTACACTCTTCTATTTATTTAGCTTAATGTAATGTAAGCTACTTTATAAAGTGCAATATTTTCTAAAAAAAAGGATTGTTTACTTCAATTTGTAGGAAAACATCTATATATCACCGATAACTAACTAAATCATTGAAAAGAACACATTTTTTTTTGGTATAAGCATTATTTATCATAAGGTAAATTCCTTCTATTATGATTAACACTACAATTAAAGAAGAAACTTATGAAAAACACGTATAGATATCAATTGTATCACAATCTAAGAGTCTCAAACTCCTATTATAAGCTTAGCAGTAGTTCAAAATTGGCAATTTCTAACGAAAACAACTATAATTCCACATTTTTAATTTCTCTAGCTACTCTCCGAATCGCTATTTCCTTCTAAAAAAGGCTGAATATGTCCAATTTTCGACATTTTTTAGCCCTTCAAAAATACATTAAAACACTTGAAAAAACGTTGTTTTTTTTAAGAATAAACTTGATACATAAATTACATGAAAAATACATATTTTTTTTAAGCCTATTCATTTTGTAAAATATAGTTGCAGCAAATATAAAAAAGCTATTTAGCTACAGATATAATGACATTATACTTCAATTTGTAGAAAAAACCAACTCTTCACTGATAACTATCTAAAATCTTGAAAACACTACATTTTTTTTGTGTTTATTAAGCAATATGAATGAAGTAAAAGTACATGTATATATACAGATTAACGCTACAGTTTACAAGAAAGTAATGAAAACGCTTTGCAATATACCGTTATTCACAATAACTACCTCTTACTCTTCTATTTAATAGCTTAATGTATGTAATCTACTATAGTGCAATTATGCTAAACAGAGGATTTTTATACTTCAATTTGGTAGGAAAACAGCTATATATCACCGATAAAACACAGCTACTATCATTGAAAAACACTAACATTTTATGGGTTTCTAGGCAATATGATAAAGTAAAACTAACTTGTTATATATAGGCAATACGCTACAGTTTTACAAGACACTATGAAAAACGCTTGCAATATAACCGTTATAATCACAATAAATACCTTTTACTCTTCTATTTAATACTGAAGTGTATGCTAAGCTACCTATAGGGCAAATTTTATTCTAAAAAGATGATTTTAATACTTCAATTTTGTAGAAAACATCTATATTCACTGATAACTAGCTAAAAATCATTGCAACCTACATTTTATGGGGTTTTATAGCAAATATAATAAGTAAAACTACCTGTATATATACAATAAACGCTACAGTTTTATAAGAAACTAATGAAAAACGCGTGGCAATAATACCGTTTATATCACAATAAATAACCTCTGACTCTTCTATTTAATACCTTAATGTAATGTAAGCTACTTAATAGGTTTGCAAATTATTCAGCAAAGAAGGATTTTATGCTTGCATTTGTGAAAAACAGCTAATATTCACCTGATAACGTGCTACAATCATTGAAAACCTCCATTTTTAATGGGTTTTATAGCAATTATATAAGTACACTACTTGTTATATATAACAATAACGCTAACAGTTTACAAGAAAAACTATGAAAAACGGTTGCAATATAACCGTTTCTATTCACAATAAATAAACCCTTACTCTTCTAGTTTATTAGCTTTAATGTAATGTAAAGCTACTTATAAGTGCAAATTTTCTAGAAAAAAAAAGGATTGTTTTTACTTCAATTTGTAGGAAAACAAAGCTATATTCACCGATAACTAGCTGAAAATCATTGAAAAAACACATTTTTTGGGTATAAAGCATTATCATAGAGGTAAATTCCTTCTATTATGATATAACACTACAATTTAAGAAGAAACTATGAAAAAACACGTAAAATCTACAATTGTATCACAATTAAAGAGTCCTCAAACCCTATTATAAGCTTACAGTAGTTCAAAATAGCAATTTTCTAACGAAAACAACTATAAATTCCACTTTTAGAATTTCGTCTATCCTAAATCTCTATCTCTATTTTTCTACTAAAAGGACTTAATACTGTCAATTTTTTCGACATTTTTTTAGCCCTTCCAAAAATACAATTAAAACACTTGAAAAAAACGTTTTTTTTTGGAATAAATTGAATAACATAATTACATGAAAATACATATTTTAAGGCTATTAAATTTTTGTAAAAAATAGTTGTCAGCAAATATAAAAAGCTATTTAGCTACAGATAAAAGAAATATAATTCAATTTGTAGAAAAAAACAACTCTTCACTGATAACTAGCTAAAATCATTTGAAAAACCTACATTTTTTGGGTTTTATAGCAATTGATCGTAAAAAGTACTTGGTATAGTAACAATAACGCTAAACAGTTTAACAAGAAACGATGAAAAAAAAACGCTTTGCATATACCGTTATATCACAATAAATAACCTCTTACTCTTTCTATTTACTAGCTTAGATGTAATGTAAGCTACTTATAGGTGCAAATTTATGCTAAAAAACAGAGGATTTTTATACTTCAATGTGTAGGGAAAACAGATAAGATAAATTTTCTCCTATCTAGAACACTTTGCAAGTACCACTACAAGGTTATTGACTATAGCACGCGCCGCCCACGTCAGCATGAAAATAGGCGGACTCGAACCGCTGACCGAATGCACAGGGACGCTGAACATTGGGAAAACTCACTTCTCTACCAACCTTGCCACCCTGAACGGGCTGTAGGAGAAACAGCTATATATCACCGATTAATAGCTATATCATTGAAAACACTATATTTTATGGGTTTATAGCAAATATGATAATTTAAAACTCTTCGTATATATACAACTAACGCAACCATTTTACAAGAAACTATGAAAAACCTTCAATAGACGGTTTATATTTACAATAAATAACCTCTTACTCTTCCTATTTATTAGCTTATGTAATGTAAGCTACTTATTGGTCAAAAGTATTTCCTAAAAACAGATTGTATACTTCAATTGTAGGAAAAACACCTATATATCACCGATAACTAGCTAAATCATTGAAAAGAACACATTTTGAGGGTATAAACGCATTATCATAAGGACATTCCGTCTATTAATGTATAACACTACAAATAAGAAGAAATTATGAAAAACACTTATTAATATACAATTGTATCACAATTATATTGCCCCCTCAAACTCCTATTATAGAGCTTCGTAGTTGTTTAAAATAGCCATTTCTAACGAAAACAACATAATTCCCACATTTTGAATTTCCTCTATCTAATCTCTATCTCTATTTTTTCTTCCCTAAAAGGGCTGAAATAATGGTCAATTTTTCGACATTTTTTAGCCCTTCAAAAAAATACATTAAAACACCTTGAAAAAACTTTGTTTTTAATAAGACTAAAATTGATACTAAATTACCATGAAAATACATAATTTTAAGCTCATAATATTGTAAATATGTTGTGTACAAGTGCTGAATAATGTCAAATTTTGCCATTTTTTTTTTAGGCTTTTCAAAATACATTTAAAACACTTTGAAAAAACGTTTGTTTTTAAGATTAAAATTGATACCATAAATTTTTCATGAAAAAATTCATTTTTTTAGCTCATAAACATTTTGTATAAATATAGTTGTGTAAAAGTGCCTGAATAATGTAAAATTTCGACCTTATTTACATTTGAAAAAATACATTAAAATTCTTTGAAAAAACATTTGTTTATAAGATTAAAATTGATATCAAAATTTCATGTAAAATACAGTTTATTTTTTAAATATTAATTTTGTAAAATATAGTTGTTAAGCAAATATAAAAAGCTATTTAAGCTACAGATATAAAGAAATATACTTCAATTTGTAGAAATAACCACTCTTCACTGATAACTAGCTAAAATCATTGAAAGACCACTAGCCTTTTATGGGTTTTATAGCAAATATGATAAGTAAAACTCTTGTATATATACAATACGCTACCAGTTTACAAGAAACTATGAAACACGCTTGCAATATACCGTTATATCACAATAAATTTCCCTCTTACTTCTTTCCTATTTAATAGCTTAATGTAATGTAAGTTACTTTATAGGTGCATATTATTCCTAAAAAGGAGTATTTTGGTTATTCAATTTTGTAGGAGAAAACAGCTATAGTATCACTGATAACCTAGCTAAAATCATTGAAAAACACTACATTTTTTATGGGTTTATAGCATATAATAAGTAACCACCTGTAATACTACAATAACGCTACAGTTTAGAAGAAACTATAAAAACACTTGCCAATATAACCGTTTATAATAAAATCAATTCACCTCTTACACTTCTCTTTATTAGCTTAATGGAATGTAGCTACTTATAGGTGACAAATTTATTCTGGAAAAGAGGATTTTACAACTTCCCATTTGTTAGGAAAAGCAGCTGTATATCACCGATAAATAGCTAAATATCATTGAAAACAGCTACATTTTATGGGTTTTATAGCAATATGAATAAGTAAAAACTACTTGTATATATCCAAAAACGCTACAGTTTACCAGAAACTATGAAAAACGGCTTGCAATATACCGTTATAATCACAATAAAATAGAACCCTTACTCCTCTATTTTAATTAGCCTTAAATGTTAATGGTAGCGGTGCAAATTATTCTATAAAAGAGGATTTTTAGTGCTTCAATTTGTAGGAAAACAGCTATATATCACCGATACTAGCTAAAATCATTGAAATTATTACATTTTATGGTTTTATAGCATATAATGGGGGGATAGTTAAAACTACTTTGTATAATATACAATTAACGCTACAGTTTAGAAGAAACCTAATGAAAAAATTTGCAATATACCGTTATATCACAATAAATACCCTCTTACTCTTCTATTTATTAGCTTAATGTATGTAAGCTACTTATTAAGTCCAAATTATTCTAAAAAAGGATTGTATACACTTCAATTGTAGGAAATACAGCTATATATCACCATTAACTATCTAAAACCATTGAAAAGAACACATTTTGTGGGTATAAAGCATTGATCATAAGGTATATTCCCTTCTATTAATGATAACACTACAATTAAGGAAGAAAAACTTACGAAAAAAACCAAAAGAACACGTTATAATATACAATTGTATCACAATATAGAGTCTCAAACTCCTATTATATAAGCTTACAGTAGTTCTAAAATAGCAATTTCTAATGAAGAAAAACTATAATTCCACATTTTGAATTTTCTCTATCTAATCTTCTATCTCTAATTTCTTTTTAAAACGGGCTGACTAATGTTCAATTTCGGAGCCATTTTTTTAGCCCTTCAAAAATCTCATTTAAAACACTTGAAAAACGTTGTTTTTAGAATAAAATTGCTACATAATTACATGAAAAATACATATTTTTAAGCTCATAATATTGTAAAATATAGTTGTGTAAAAGTGCTGAATAATGTCAAATTTCGACATTTTATTTTAGGCTTTCAAAAAATACATTTAAAACACTTGAAAAAAACTTTGTTATTTTTAAGAATTAAAATTGGATACATAAATTTTTTTATGAAAATACATATTTTTAGCTATTATTTTGTAAAATATAGTTGCAGCAAATATAAAAAGCTATTTGCTACAGATATAAAGAAAATATACTTCAATTTGTAGAAAAACCAACCTCTTCACTGATAACTGAGACTAAATCATTTAAAAAAACTACATTTTTTTGGTTTATAGCAATATGAAAGTAAAAGTCATGTGTATTATAACAACTAACGCTACAGTTTTTTTACAAGAAATATGAACCAACGCTTGCAATATACCGTTATAATCACAATTAAATAGCCTCTTACTCTTCTATTTTATTAGCCTTAATGTAATTTAAGCTACTTAAGGTGCAAATTATGCTAAAAAGAGATTTTTATACTTCAATTTTGTAGGAAAACAGCTATATATCACTGATACTAGCTTAAAATCCCATTGAAAGACACCACAATTTTATGGGTTTTTATAAATAGCCATATAATAAGTTAAAACTACTTGTATATATACAATAAGCTTACAGTTTTTTTAGAAGAAACTATGAAAAACGCTTGCAATATACCGTTTTTATACTCACAATAAACTAACCTCTTACTCTTTCTATTTACTACTTAATGTAATGTAACTACTTATAGGTGCAAATTATTCTAAAAAGAGGATTTTTTTATACTTCAATTTGTAGGAAAACAGCTATATACACCGATAAATACTAATTATCATGTGAAAAACACTAACATTTTTATTTTATGGGTTTATAGCATATGATAACTAAGTAACACTACTTTATAGTAGTACAATAACCTACAGTTTTTACAAGAAACTATGAAAAACGCTTTGCATATAACCATTATACTCACAATAAATAAACCTCTTAACTCCTTCTATTTAATAGCTTAATGTAATGTAAGCTACTTATAGGTGCAAATTATTCTAAAAGAGGATTTTATACTTTCAATTTGTAGTAAAGAGACCCGCTTATATCACCTGATAACTACTACAATTTGAAAAACACCTACCCTTTTATGGGTTTAATAAGCCAATATACTCAAGTATCACATAACCTGTATATATACAAATAACCGCTACATTTTAACAAGAAATATGAAAAAACCGGTTGCAATATCCGTTATATCACAATAAATAACTCTTACTCTTCTTATTTATTAGCTTAATGTAATGTAAGCTACTTAATAAGACATGCAAATAATTTCTAAAAAAAAGGATTGTTTACTTTTCAATTTGTAGGAAAACCAGCCTATATATCCACACCGTGATAACTAGCCCTAAATCATTTAAAAGAACACATTTTTGTGTTGGTATAGAACATTATCATAAGGTAAATTCCTTCTATTAAATGATATAACACTACAATTTAGGCTGAAGAAACTATGAAAAACACGTATAATATACAATTGTATCACAATATAGAGTTTCTCAACTCCTATTATAGCTTACAGTAGTTTAAAATAGCAATTTCTATCTCGAAAAGAAACTTATAATTCCACCATTTTGACTTTCTCTATCAAAAAAGAGCTTGAATAATGTCATTTTTTTCGGACCATTTTTTAGCCCTTCAACAATACTTAAAACAACTTGAAAAAAAAAACGGTTGTTTTTTTAAGAATAAAAATTGATACATACATTACATAAAATACATATTTTAAAGCTATAATATTGTTAAACCATATAGTTTTGTGTAAATTTGCTGAATAATGTCAAAATTTCGATATTTTTAAGGTTTTCAAATACATTAAAACACTTGAAAAAACGTTGTTTTTTAAGATTAAATTGATACAATAAATTTTTTAGTGAAAAATACATATTTTTAGCTATTAAATTTTGTAAAATATAGTTTTTGCAGCCAAATATAAAAGCTGTGTTTTAGCTACAGATATAAAGAAATAGACTTCCTTTGTCGAAATAAACACTCTTTTCACTGATAAATAGCTAAAATCATTGAAAAACTACATTTTTTTTGGTTTATAGCAATATGAATAAAGTAAAACTACTGTTATATATACAAAACGCGACAGTTTATTTACAAAGAAATGAAAACGCTCCGCAATATATACCGTTATATCACAATAAATTAACCTCTTACTCTTCTATTTAATAGCTTAATGTAATGTAAGCTACTTATAGGTGCAAATTATTCTAAAAAGAGGATTTTATACTTCAATTTGTAGGAAAACAGCTATATATTACTGATAACTAGCTAAAATCATTGAAAACACTACATTTTATGGGTTTATAGCAATATAATAAGTAAAACTAACTGTATATATACAATAACGCTACAGTTTAGAAGAAACTATGAAAAACGCGTGCAATATACCGTTATATCACAATAAATAACCTCTGACTCTTCTATTTAATAGCTTAATGTAATGTAAGCTACTTATAGGTGCAAATTATTCAAAAAAGAGGATTTTATACTTCAATTTGTAGGAAAACAGCTATATATCACTGATAACTAGCTACAATCATTGAAAACACTACATTTTATGGGTTTATAGCAATATAATAAGTATCACTACTTGTATATATACAATAACGCTACAGTTTACAAGAAACTATGAAAAACGGTTGCAATATACCGTTATATCACAATAAATAACCTCTTACTCTTCTATTTATTAGCTTAATGTAATGTAAGCTACTTATAAGTGCAAATTATTCTAAAAAAAGGATTGTTTACTTCAATTTGTAGGAAAACAGCTATATATCACCGATAACTAGCTAAAATCATTGAAAAGAACACATTATGTGTGTATAAAGCATTATCATAAGGTAAATTCCTTCTATTAATGATATAACACTACAATTAAGAAGAAACTATGAAAAACACGTATAATATACAATTGTTTCACAATATAGAGTCTCAAACTCCTATTATAAGCTTAGAGTATTTTAAAATAGCAATTTCTAACGAAAACAACTATAATTCCACATTTTGAATTTCTCTATCAAAAAAAGAGCTGAATAATGTCAATTTTCGACATTTTTTAGCCCTTCAAAAATACATTAAAACACTTGAAAAAACGTAGTTTTTAGGAATAAAATTGATACATAAATTACATGAAAAATACATATTTTAACCTCATAATATTGTTATATATAGTTGTGTAAAAGTGCTGAATAATGTCAAATTTCGACATTTTTTAGGCTTTCAAAAATACATTAAAACACTTGAAAAAACGTTGTTTTTGAGATTAAAATTGATACCTAAATTTCATGAAAAATTCATATTTTTAGCTCATAACATTGTAAAATATAATTGTGTAAAAGTGCTGAATAATGTAAAATTTCGACATTATTTAGCATTTCAAAAATACATTAAAATACTTGAAAAAACATTGTTTTTAAGATTAAAATTGATATCTAAATTTCATGAAAAATACATATTTTTAGCTATTAATTTTGTAAAA